>JBAIAA010000716.1:0-518126 GCA_037893245.1 Crossaster papposus
AAGTTTAATTTGTTGAATAATTATCATATTTTGATCAAATTTGCCTACAAATGCAAGGCTAAACCCTTATCATTTAATTTAGGGGACACAATCATATTTTAAACTTATTTGCATAAAATTACATATTTTGACCTAATTTGCATACTAATGCAAGGCTAACCCCTCATCAATTAATTTAAAGGGCATTGGGAACATTTTTGGACAAAGTTTAATTTGTTGAATAATTATCATGTTTGACCAAATTTGCCTACAAATGCAAGGCTATACTCTTATCATTTAAATGAGGAGACAGAGTCATAATTTAAACTAATTTGCATAAAATTACCATATTTTGACCTAATTTGCATACAAATGCAAGGCTAACCCCTTATCAATTAATTTAAGGACAAATCATATATTATACTAATTTGCATAAAATTACCATATTTTGACCTAATTTGCATACAAATGCAAGGCTAACCTCTTATCAATTAATTTAAGGACAAAATTATATATTATACTAATTTGCATACAATTATCATATTTTGACCTAATTTGCATACTAATGCAAGGCATACTCCTTATCAATTAATTTAAGGAGAAAATCATATATTATACTAATTTGCATACAATTACCATATTTCGACCTAATTTGCATACTAATGCAAGGCTAACCCCTTATCAATTAATTTAAAGGGCATTGGGAACATTTTTGGACAAAGTTTGATTTGTTGAATAATTGTCATATTTTGACCTAATTCGCATACAAATGCAAGGCTAAACCCTTATCATTTAATTTAGGGGACACAATCATATTTGAACTAATTTGCCTAAGATTACCATATTTTGACCTAATTTGCACACAAATGCAAGGCTAACCCCTTATCAATTAATTTAAAGGGCATTGGGAACATTTTTGGACAAAGTTTAATTTGTTGAATAATTATCATGTTTTGACCAAATTTGCATACAAATGCAAGGCTATACCCTTATCATTTAAATGAGGAGACAAAGTCATAATTTAAACTAATTTGCATACAATTACCATATTTTGACCTAATTTGCACACAAATGCAAGGCTAACCCCCTCTATCAATAATTTAAAGGGCCTTGAAAACATTTTCGGACAAAGTTTGATTTGTTGAATAATTATCATATTTTGATCAAATTTGCCTACAAAATGCAAGGCTAAACCCTTATCATTTAATTTAAGGGGACACAATCATATTTTAAACTTATTTGCATAAAATTACCATATTTTGACCTAATTTGCATACTAATGCAAGGCTATAACCCCCTTATCAATAATTTAAAGGGCATTGGGAACATTTTTGGACAAAGTTTAATTTGTTGAATAATTATCATGTTTTGACCAAATTTGCATACAAATGCAAGGCTATACCCTTATCATTTAAATGAGGAGACAAAGTCATAATTTAAACTAATTTGCATATAATTACCATATTTTGACCTAATTTGCACACAAATGCAAGGCTAACCCCTTATCAATTAATTTAAGGACAAATCATATATTATACTAATTTGCATAAAATTACCCTATTTTGACCTAATTTGCATACAAATGCAAGGCTAACCCCTTATCAATTAATTTAAAGGGCATTGGAAACATTTTTTTTACAAAGTTTGATTTGCATACAATTACCATATTTTGACCTAATTTGCACACAAATGCAAGGCTAACCCCTTATCAATAATTAAAGGGCCTTGAAAACATTTTTGGACAAAGTTTGATTTGTTGAATAATTGTCATATTTTGACCTAGTTCGCATACAAATGCAAGGCTTAAACCCTTATCATTTAATTTAGGGGACAAAATCATATTTTAAACTTATTTGCATAAAATTACCATATTTTGACCTAATTGGCATACTAATGCAAGGCTAACCCCTGATAAATTAATTTAAAGGGCATTGGGAACATTTTTGGACAAAGTTTAATTTGTTGAATAATTATCATGTTTGACCAAATTTGCCTACAAATGCAAGGCTATACTCTTATCATTTAAATGAGGAGACAGAGTCATAATTTAAACTAATTTGCATAAAATTACCATATTTTGACCTAATTTGCATACAAATGCAAGGCTAACCCCTTATCAATTAATTTAAGGACAAATCATATATTATACTAATTTGCATAAAATTACCATATTTTGACCTAATTTGCATACAAATGCAAGGCTAACCTCTTATCAATTAATTTAAGGACAAAATTATATATTATACTAATTTGCATACAATTATCATATTTTGACCTAATTTGCATACTAATGCAAGGCATACTCCTTATCAATTAATTTAAGGAGAAAATCATATATTATACTAATTTGCATACAATTACCATATTTCGACCTAATTTGCATACTAATGCAAGGCTAACCCCTTATCAATTAATTTAAAGGGCATTGGGAACATTTTTGGACAAAGTGTTGATTTGTTGAATAATTGTCATATTTTGAGCCTAATTCGCATACAAATGCAAGGCTAAACCCTTATCATTTAATTTAGGGGACACAATCATATTTTGAACTAATTTGCCTAAGATTACCATATTTTGACCTAATTTGCACACAAATGCAAGGCTAACCCCTTATCAATATTTAAAGGGCCTTGAAAACATTTTCGGACAAAAGTTTGATTTGTTGAATAATTATCATATTTTGATCAAATTTGCCTACAAATGCAAGGCTAAACCCTTATCATTTAATTTAGGGGACACAATCATATTTTAAACTTATTTGCATAAAATTACCATATTTTGACCTAATTTGCATACTAATGCAAGGCTAACCCCTTATCAATAATTTAAAGGGCATTGGGAACATTTTTTGGACAAAGTTTAATTTGTTGAATAATTATCATGTTTTGACCAAATTTGCATACAAATGCAAGGCTATACCCTTATCATTTAAATGAGGAGACAAAGTCATAATTTAAACTAATTGCATATAATTACCATATTTTGACCTAATTTGCACACAAATGCAAGGCTAACCCCTTATCAATTAATTTAAGGGACAAATCATATATTATACTAATTTGCATAAAATTACCCTATTTTGACCTAATTTGCATACAAATGCAAGGCTAACCCCTTATCAATTAATTTAAAGGGCATTGGAAACATTTTTTTTACAAAGTTTGATTTGCATACAATTACCATATTTTGACCTAATTTGCACACAAATGCAAGGCTAACCCCTTATCAATAATTTAAAGGGCCTTGAAAACATTTTTGGACAAAGTTTTGATTTTGTTGAATAATTGTCATATTTTGACCTAGTTCGCATACAAATGCAAGGCTAAACCCTTATCATTTAATTTAGGGGACAAAATCATATTTTAAACTTATTTGCATAAAATTACCATATTTTGACCTAATTGGCATACTAATGCAAGGCTAACCCCTGATAAATTAATTTAAAGGGCATTGGAACATTTTTGGACAAAGTTTAATTGTTGAATAATTATCATGTTTGACCAAATTTGCCTACAAATGCAAGGCTATACTCTTATCATTTAAATGAGGAGACAGAGTCATAATTTAAACTAATTTGCATAAAATTACCATATTTTGACCTAATTTGCATACAAATGCAAGGCTAACCCCTTATCAATTAATTTAAGGACAAATCATATATTATACTAATTTGCATAAAATTACCATATTTTGACCTAATTTGCATACAAATGCAAGGCTAACCTCTTATCAATTAATTTAAGGACAAAATTATATATTATACTAATTTGCATACAATGATCATATTTTGACCTAATTTGCATACTAATGCAAGGCATACTCCTTATCAATTAATTTAAGGAGAAAATCATATATTATACTAATTTGCATACAATTACCATATTTCGACCTAATTTGCATACTAATGCAAGGCTAACCCCTTATCAATTAATTTAAAGGGCATTGGGAACATTTTTGGACAAAGTTTGATTTGTTGAATAATTGTCCATATTTTGACCTAATTCGCATACAAATGCAAGGCTAAACCCTTATCATTTAATTTAGGGGACACAATCATATTTTGAACTAATTTGCCTAAGATTACCATATTTTGACCTAATTTGCACACAAATGCAAGGCTAACCCCCTTATCAATTAATTTAAAGGGCATTGGGAACATTTTTGGACAAAGTTTAATTTGTTGAATAATTATCATGTTTTGACCAAATTTGCATACAAATGCAAGGCTATACCCTTATCATTTAAATGAGGAGACAAAGTCATAATTTAAACTAATTTGCATACAATTACCATATTTTGACCTAATTTGCACACAAATGCAAGGCTAACCCCTTATCAATAATTTAAAGGGCCTTGAAAACATTTTCGGACAAAGTTTGATTTGTTGAATAATTATCATATTTTGATCAAATTTGCCTACAAATGCAAGGCTAAACCCTTATCATTTAATTAGGGGACACAATCATATTTTAAACTTATTTGCATAAATTACCATATTTTGACCTAATTTGCATACTAATGCAAGGCTAAACCCCTTATCATAATTTAAAGGGCATTGGGAACATTTTTTGGACAAAGTTTAATTTGTTGAATAATTATCATGTTTTGACCAAATTTGCATACAAATGCAAGGCTATACCCTTATCATTTAAATGAGGAGACAAAGTCATAATTTAAACTAATTTGCATATAATTACCATATTTTGACCTAATTTGCACACAAATGCAAGGCTAACCCCTTATCAATTAATTTAAGGACAAATCATATATTATACTAATTTGCATAAAATTACCCTATTTTGACCTAATTTGCATACAAATGCAAGGCTAACCCCTTATCAATTAATTTAAAGGGCATTGGAAAACATTTTTTTTACAAAGTTTGATTTGCATACAATTACCATATTTTGACCTAATTTGCACACAAATGCAAGGCTAACCCCCTTATCAATAATTTTAAAGGGCCTTGAAAACATTTTTGGACAAAGTTTGATTTGTTGAATAATTGTCATATTTTGACCTAGTTCGCATACAAATGCCAAGGCTAAACCCTTATCATTTAATTTAGGGGACACAATCATATTTATAAACTTATTTGCATAAAATTACATATTTTGACCTAATTGGCATACTAATGCAAGGCTAACCCCTGATAAATTAATTTAAAAGGGCATTGGGAACATTTTTGGACAAAGTTTAATTTGTTGAATAATTATCATGTTTGACCAAATTTTGCCTACAAATGCAAGGCTATACTCTTATCATTAAATGAGGAGACAGAGTCATAATTTAAACTAATTTGCATAAAATTACCATATTTTGACCTAATTTGCATACAAATGCAAGGCTAACCCCTTATCAATTAATTTAAGGACAAAATCATATATTATACTAATTTGCATAAAATTACCATATTTTGACCTAATTTGCATACAAATGCAAGGCTAACCTCTTATCAATTAATTTAAGGACAAAATTATATATTATACTAATTTGCATACAATTATCATATTTTGACCTAATTTGCATACTAATGCAAGGCATACTCCTTATCAATTAATTTAAGGAGAAAATCATATATTATACTAATTTGCATACAATTACCATATTTCGACCTAATTTGCATACTAATGCAAGGGCTAACCCCTTATCAATTAATTTAAAGGGCATTGGGAACATTTTTGGACAAAGTTTGATTTGTTGAATAATTGTCATATTTTGACCTAATTCGCATACAAATGCAAGGGCTAAACCTTATCATTTAATTTAGGGGACACAATCATATTTTGAACTAATTTGCCTAAGATTACCATATTTTGACCTAATTTGCACACAAATGCAAGGCTAACCCCTTATCAATTAATTTAAAGGGCATTGGAACATTTTTGGACAAAGTTTAATTTGTTGAATAATTATCATGTTTTGACCAAATTTGCATACAAATGCAAGGCTATACCCTTATCATTTAAATGAGGAGACAAAGTCCATAATTTAAACTAATTTGCATACAATTACCATATTTTGACCTAAATTTGCCCACAAATGCAAGGCTAACCCCTTATCAATAATTTAAAGGGCCTTGAAAACATTTTCGGACAAAGTTTGATTTGTTGAATAATTATCATATTTTGATCAAATTTGCCTACAAATGCAAGGCTAAACCCTTATCATTTAATTTAGGAGGACACACATATTTTAAACTTATTTGCATAAAATTACCATATTTTGACCTAATTTGCATACTAATGCAAGGCTAACCCCTTATCAATAATTTAAAGGGGCCTTGAAAACATTTTCGGACAAAGTTTGATTTGTTGAATAATTATCATGTTTTGACCAAATTTGCATACAAATGCAAGGCTATACCCTTATCATTTAAATGAGGAGACAAAGTCATAATTTAAACTAATTTGCATATAATTACCATATTTTGACCTAATTTGCACACAAATGCAAGGCTAACCCCTTATCAATTAATTTAAGGACAAATCATATATTATACTAATTTGCATAAAATTACCCTATTTTGACCTAATTTGCATACAAATGCAAGGCTAACCCCTTATCAATTATTTAAAGGGCATTGGAAACATTTTTTTTTACAAAGTTTGATTTGCATACAATTACCATATTTTGACCTAATTTTGCACACAAATGCAAGGCTAACCCCTTATCAATAATTTAAAGGGCCTTGAAAACATTTTTGGACAAAGTTTGATTTGTTGAATAATTGTCATATTTTGACCTAGTTCGCATACAAATGCAAGGCTAAACCCTTATCATTTAATTTAGGGGACAAAATCATATTTTAAACTTATTTGCATAAAATTACCATATTTTGACCTAATTGGCATACTAATGCAAGGCTAACCCCTGATAAATTAATTTAAAGGGCATTGGGAACATTTTTTGACAAAGTTTAATTTGTTGAATAATTATCATGTTTGACCAAATTTGCCTACAAATGCAAGGCTATACTCTTATCATTTAAATGAGGAGACAGAGTCATAATTTAAACTAATTTGCATAAAATTACCATATTTTGACCTAATTTGCATACAAATGCAAGGCTAACCCCTTATCAATTAATTTAAGGACAAATCATATATTATACTAATTTGCATAAAATTACCATATTTTGACCTAATTTGCATACAAATGCAAGGCTAACCTCTTATCAATTAATTTAAGGACAAAATTATATATTATACTAATTTGCATACAATTATCATATTTTGACCTAATTTGCATACTAATGCAAGGCATACTCCTTATCAATTAATTTAAGGAGAAAATCATATATTATACTAATTTGCATACAATTACCATATTTCGACCTAATTTGCATACTAATGCAAGGCTAACCCCTTATCAATTAATTTAAAGGGCATTGGGAACATTTTTGGACAAAGTTTGATTTGTTGAATAATTGTCATATTTTGACCTAATTCGCATACAAATGCAAGGCTAAACCCTTATCATTTAATTTAGGGGACACAATCATATTTTGAACTAATTTGCCTAAGATTACCATATTTTGACCTAATTTGCACACAAATGCAAGGCTAACCCCTTATCAATAATTTAAAGGGCATTGGGAACATTTTTGGACAAAGTTTAATTTGTTGAATAATTATCATGTTTTGACCAAATTTGCATACAAATGCAAGGCTATACCCTTATCATTTAAATGAGGAGACAAAGTCATAATTTAAACTAATTTGCATAAAATTACCATATTTTGACCTAATTTGCATACAAATGCAAGGCTAACCCCTTATCAATTAATTTAAGGACAAATCATATATTATACTAATTTGCATAAAATTACCCTATTTTGACCTAATTTGCATACAAATGCAAGGCTAACCCCTTATCAATTAATTTAAAGGGCATTGGAAACATTTTTTTTACAAAGTTTGATTTGCATACAATTACCATATTTTGACCTAATTTGCACACAAATGCAAGGCTAACCCCTTATCAATAATTTAAAGGGCCTTGAAAACATTTTCGGACAAAGTTTGATTTGTTGAATAATTATCATATTTTGATCAAATTTGCCTACAAATGCAAGGATAAACCCTTATCATTTAATTTAGGGGACACAATCATATTTTAAACTTATTTGCTTAAAATTACCATATTTTGACCTAATTTGCATACTAATGCAAGGCTAACCCCTCATCAATTAATTTAAAGGGCATTGGGAACATTTTTGGACAAAGTTTGATTTGTTGAATAATTGTCATATTTTGACCTAATTCGCATACAAATGCAAGGCTAAACCCTTATCATTTAATTTAGGGGACACAATCATATTTTGAACTAATTTGCCTAAGATTACCATATTGTGACCTAATTTGCACACAAATGCAAGGCTAACCCCTTATCAATAATTTAAAGGGCATTGGGAACATTTTTGGACAAAGTTTAATTTGTTGAATAATTATCATGTTTTGACCAAATTTGCATACAAATGCAAGGCTATACCCTTATCATTTAAATGAGGAGACAAAGTCATAATTTAAACTAATTTGCATATAATTACCATATTTTGACCTAATTTGCACACAAATGCAAGGCTAACCCCTTATCAATTAATTTAAGGACAAATCATATATTATACTAATTTGCATAAAATTACCCTATTTTGACCTAATTTGCATACAAATGGATTTGTTGAATAATTGTCATATTTTGACCTAGTTCGCATACAAATGCAAGGCTAAACCCTTATCATTTAATTTAGGGGTCAAAATCATATTTTAAACTTATTTGCATAAAATTACCATATTTTGACCTAATTTGCATACTAATGCAAGGCTAACCCCTGATAAATTAATTTAAAGGGCATTGGGAACATTTTTGGACAAAGTTTAATTTGTTGAATAATTATCATATTTTGATCAAATTTGCCTACAAATGCAAGGCTAAACCCTTATCATTTAATTTAGGGGACACAATCATATTTTAAACTTATTTGCATAAAATTACCATATTTTGACCTAATTTGCATACTAATGCAAGGCTAACCCCTCATCAATTAATTTAAAGGGCATTGGGAACATTTTTGGACAAAGTTTAATTTGTTGAATAATTATCATGTTTGACCAAATTTGCCTACAAATGCAAGGCTATACTCTTATCATTTAAATGAGGAGACAAAGTCATAATTTAAACTAATTTGCATAAAATTACCATATTTTGACCTAATTTGCATACAAATGCAAGGCTAACCTCTTATCAATTAATTTAAAGGGCATTGGGAACATTTTTGGACAAAGTTTGATTTGTTGAATAATTGTCATATTTTGACCTAATTCGCATACAAATGCAAGGCTAACCCCTTATCAATTAATTTAAAGGGCATTGGGAACATTTTTGGACAAAGTTTAATTTGTTGAATAATTATCATATTTTGACCAAATTTGCCTACAAATGCAAGGCTAAACCCTTATCATTTAATTTAGGGGACACAATCATATTTTGAACTAATTTGCATAAAATTACCATATTTTGACCTAATTTGCACACAAATGCAAGGCTAACCCCTTATCAATAATTTAAAGGGCATTGGGAACATTTTTGGACAAAGTTTAATTTGTTGAATAATTATCATGTTTTGATCAAATTTGCCTACAAATGCAAGGCTAAACCCTTATCATTTAATTTAGGGGACACAATCATATTTTAAACTTATTTGCATAAAATTACCATATTTTGACCTAATTTGCATACTAATGCAAGGCTAACCCCTCATCAATTAATTTAAAGGGCATTGGGAACATTTTTGGACAAAGTTTAATTTGTTGAATAATTATCATGTTTGACCAAATTTGCCTACAAATGCAAGGCTATACTCTTATCATTTAAATGAGGAGACAAAGTCATAATTTAAACTAATTTGCATAAAATTACCATATTTTGACCTAATTTGCATACAAATGCAAGGCTAACCTCTTATCAATTAATTTAAAGGGCATTGGGAACATTTTTGGACAAAGTTTGATTTGTTGAATAATTGTCATATTTTGACCTAATTCGCATACAAATGCAAGGCTAACCCCTTATCAATTAATTTAAAGGGCATTGGGAACATTTTTGGACAAAGTTTAATTTGTTGAATAATTATCATATTTTGACCAAATTTGCCTACAAATGCAAGGCTAAACCCTTATCATTTAATTTAGGGGACACAATCATATTTTGAACTAATTTGCATAAAATTACCATATTTTGACCTAATTTGCACACAAATGCAAGGCTAACCCCTTATCAATAATTTAAAGGGCCTTGAAAACATTTTTGGACAAAGTTTGATTTGCATATAATTACCATATTTTGACCTAATTTGCACACAAATGCAAGGCTAACCCCTTATCAATTAATTTAAGGACAAATCATATATTATACTAATTTGCATAAAATTACCCTATTTTGACCTAATTTGCATACAAATGGATTTGTTGAATAATTGTCATATTTTGACCTAGTTCGCATACAAATGCAAGGCTAAACCCTTATCATTTAATTTAGGGGTCAAAATCATATTTTAAACTTATTTGCATAAAATTACCATATTTTGACCTAATTTGCATACTAATGCAAGGCTAACCCCTGATAAATTAATTTAAAGGGCATTGGGAACATTTTTGGACAAAGTTTAATTTGTTGAATAATTATCATATTTTGATCAAATTTGCCTACAAATGCAAGGCTAAACCCTTATCATTTAATTTAGGGGACACAATCATATTTTAAACTTATTTGCATAAAATTACCATATTTTGACCTAATTTGCATACTAATGCAAGGCTAACCCCTCATCAATTAATTTAAAGGGCATTGGGAACATTTTTGGACAAAGTTTAATTTGTTGAATAATTATCATGTTTGACCAAATTTGCCTACAAATGCAAGGCTATACTCTTATCATTTAAATGAGGAGACAAAGTCATAATTTAAACTAATTTGCATAAAATTACCATATTTTGACCTAATTTGCATACAAATGCAAGGCTAACCTCTTATCAATTAATTTAAAGGGCATTGGGAACATTTTTGGACAAAGTTTGATTTGTTGAATAATTGTCATATTTTGACCTAATTCGCATACAAATGCAAGGCTAACCCCTTATCAATTAATTTAAAGGGCATTGGGAACATTTTTGGACAAAGTTTAATTTGTTGAATAATTATCATATTTTGACCAAATTTGCCTACAAATGCAAGGCTAAACCCTTATCATTTAATTTAGGGGACACAATCATATTTTGAACTAATTTGCATAAAATTACCATATTTTGACCTAATTTGCACACAAATGCAAGGCTAACCCCTTATCAATAATTTAAAGGGCATTGGGAACATTTTTGGACAAAGTTTAATTTGTTGAATAATTATCATGTTTTGACCAAATTTGAATACAAATGCAAGGCTATACCCTTATCATTTAAATGAGGAGACAAAGTCATAATTTAAACTAATTTGCATAACATTACCATATTTTGACCTAATTTGCATACAAATGCAAGGCTAACCTCTTATCAATTAATTTAAGGACAAATCATATATTATACTAATTTGCATCAAATTACCATATTTTGACCTAATTTGCATACTAATGCAAGGCTTACCCCTTATCAATTAATTTAAGGAGAAAATCATATATTATACTAATTTGCATACAATTACCATATTTCGACCTAATTTGCACACAAATGCAAGGCTAACCCCTCATCAATTAATTTAAAGGGCATTGGGAACATTTTTGAACAAAGTTTAATTTGTTGAATAATTATCATATTTTGACCAAATTTGCCTACAAATGCAAGGCTATACTCTTATCATTTAAATGAGGAGACAAAGTCATAATTTAAACTAATTTGCATAAAATTACCATATTTTGACCTAATTTGCATACAAATGCAAGGCTAACCCCTTATCAATTAATTTAAGGACAAATCATATATTATACTAATTTGCATAAAATTACCCTATTTTGACCTAATTTGGATACAAATGCAAGGCTAACCCCTTATCAATTAATTTAAAGGGCATTGGAAACATTTTTTGTACAAAGTTTGATTTGCATACAATTACCATATTTTGACCTAATTTGCACACAAATGCAAGGCTAACCCCTTATCAATAATTTAAAGGGCCTTGAAAACATTTTTGGACAAAGTTTGATTTGTTGAATAATTGTCATATTTTGACCTAGTTCGCATACAAATGCAAGGCTAAACCCTTATCATTTAATTTAGGGGACAAAATCATATATTAAACTTATTTGCCTAAAATTACCATATTTTGACCTAATTTGCATACTAATGCAAGGCTAACCCCTGATAAATTAATTTAAAGGGCATTGGGAACATTTTTGGACAAAGTTTAATTTGTTGAATAATTATCATATTTTGATCAAATTTGCCTACAAATGCAAGGCTAAACCCTTATCATTTAATTTAGGGGACACAATCATATTTTAAACTTATTTGCATAAAATTACCATATTTTGACCTAATTTGCATACTAATGCAAGGCTAACCCCTCATCAATTAATTTAAAGGGCATTGGGAACATTTTTGGATAAGGGTTTAATTTGTTGAATAATTATCATATTTTGATCAAATTTGCCTACAAATGCAAGGCTAAACCCTTATCATTTAATTTAGGGGACACAATCATATTTTAAACTTATTTGCATAAAATTACCATATTTTGACCTAATTTGCATACTAATGCAAGGCTAACCCCTCATCAATTAATTTAAAGGGCATTGGGAACATTTTTGGACAAAGTTTAATTTGTTGAATAATTATCATGTTTGACCAAATTTGCCTACAAATGCAAGGCTATACTCTTATCATTTAAATGAGGAGACAAAGTCATAATTTAAACTAATTTGCATAAAATTACCATATTTTGACCTAATTTGCATACAAATGCAAGGCTAACCCCTTATCAATTAATTTAAGGACAACATTATATATTATACTAATTTGCATACAATTACCATATTTTGACCTAATTTGCATACTAATGCAAGGCTAACCCCTTATCAATTAATTTAAAGGGCATTGGGAACATTTTTGGACAAAGTTTAATTTGTTGAATAATTATCATATTTTGACCTAATTTGCATACAAATGCAAGGCTAACCTCTTATCAATTAATTTAAGGACAAAATTAATATTATACTAATTTGCATGCAATTATCATATTTTGACCTAATTTGCATACAAATGCAAGGCTTAACCCTTATCATTTAATTTAGGGGACAAAATCATATTTTAAACTAAGTTCCATAAAATTACCATATTTTGACCCAATTTGCTTACAAATACAAGGCTAACCCCTTATCAATTAATTTAAGGATAAAATTATATATTATACTAAGTTGCATAAAATTACCATATTTTGACCTATTTTGCTTATAAATGCAATTAATTTAAGGACAAACTTATATATTATACTAATTTGCATTCAATTATAATATTTTGACCTAATTTGCATACTAATGCAAGGCTAACCCCTTATCAATTAATTTAAAGTGCATTGGGAACATTTCTGGACAAAGTTAGATTTGTTGAATTTTTTTCATATTTTGACCTAATTTGCACACAAATGCAAGGCTAACCCCTTATCAATAATTTAAAGGGCATTGAGAACATTTGTGGACAAAGTTTGATTTGTTGAATAATTATCATTTTTTGACCTAATTTGCATACAAATGCACGGCTATACCCTTATCATTTAATGGAGGACAAGATCAAATTTTATACTAATTTGCATACTAATGCAAGGCTAAACCCTTATCAGTTAATTTAAAGGGCATTAGGAACATTTTTGGACAAAGTTAAATTTTTTGAATAATTATCATATTTTGACCTAATTTGCATACAAATGCAAGGCTATACCCTTATCATTTAAATAAGGAGACAGTCATAATTTAAACTAATTTGCATAAAATTACAATATTTTGCCCTCATGCAAGGCTAACCCATTATCAATTAATTTAAGGACAAAATTATATATTATACTAATTTGCATAAAATTACCATATTTTGACCTAATTTGCATACAAATGCAAGGCTAACTCATTATCAATTAATTTAAGGACAAAATTATATATTATACTAATTTGCATACAATTATCATATTTTGACCTAATTTGCATACTAATGCAAGGCTAACCCCTTATCAAATAATTTAAAGGGCATTGGGAACATTTTTGGACAAAGTTTAATTTGTTGAATAATTATCATATTTTGACCAAATTTGCATACACATGCAAGGCTATACCCTTATCATTTAATTTAGGGGACAAAATCATTTTTTTAACTAATTTGCATAAAATTAATATTATACCAATTTGCATACAATTATCATATTTTGACCTAATTTGCATACAAATGCAAGTCTATTCTCTTATCATTTAAATGAGGAGACAAAGTCATAATTTAAACTAATTTGCATAAAATTACCATATTTTGACCTAATTTGCATACAAATGCAAGGCTAACCCCTTATCAATTAATTGAAAGACAAACTCATATATTATACCTAATATTTCGACCTAATTTTAATCCATGGAAATATGCTTTTTAATTTTTTTCTAAAAATTAGTGATTTTAAAAACAACAAAATTGTAAAACAACGCATGAGAAAAAAACTGGTGTTCGCTTCCTACTTTTATTCATGAATCTTTCTAAGAAATACAAATCTGTTCACACACTTGTCAAAATTGGCATGCAATCAACAATAGAACACGCTAAGCACAAAGAGATTACAAACAAACCTGGGTAACAAACTAAATGGTTCTACTTTCCACAAAATTAATTTCAACAAATTTAACTTCTTGCAACTTCCTAAATATTTCATTTACTTTTTTTTTGCAAATTCCAAATGATTTGAAAAAAACCTGAAATCCATTTCTGTGATAATCTTTCTAATGTTTAAAAGAGTTTTAAAAAAAACACCACAAATTATATACATGGTTTTAAAATACTAACATTTACAACTGTACAAATTAATATACCATACTGCAGCATGTAGGAAAGAATTGAAGGAATTTAAAATTAAAATTTCAGAAAACTTAAGTGAATGTTAGAACTCTTCTTTGACCAAAATACAAACTCGGTGACCGCATCTTTCCGTAGTCATTTAAAAACGAAAGACAGAAAAACTCATCAATTCTCCTAATTAAAATCTTGCATAGTTGAAATAAGTAACATTTTAAAACAAGTTGGCTCTATTAGAATAGCACGTATTGTTTGGTTATAATGTACCTGTAGAGGTTTTTCGGACAGTCAATTGTAACAACGTATTACTGGCCATTCTGTCGATTAAAAAATTCAAACTTACAAGTTTAAAAGAGGTATGTTTACATTTTTTGTCACTATTCCATAACAAAACCTAATATGTGACCCGGTACATTAAAATCAGGAATAAGTTGGAAACGACTTTTTGAGATATGTACATAGTAAGATTGGAAATCCCATAAGCTTTCTAAATGATACCCATCATAAGCCTGTATCTCATAGACAATAACTCCTCAGCTACAGGCTTGTGGTGAACATCATTAGAAAGCTTATAGAATTTGTAATTTTACAATGTACATAATATCTCAAATATTGCTGATTTTGATGTGCCGGGTCACATATTATCAATTTCTTGACAAATTGATGACTGGTGACAATTTTTCCTGTCTCATGCTTTGAGCCTTTTCGAAACCTTGCTTCGTCTTCGGATTCGCCTCTGAGTTCCGAATCACTAAGAAGCAAATAGAAATTTAAAAAACGAAAATATTCCAATATTTTGGTTCACCTCAATCGATTGAATGTTTCTGAAGCACAACAGGCATCAGAATGTGGCTGGAGACCTCTCAGTTGGGAGCCTAAAATCGCCTTAAGCCAAAGACGAAGACGAAGCCAGGGATTCGAAAAGGCCCTAACAAAACTCACAGTCATTGTTATTTTGGCTAGTACTTGTACTAGACATGTTACTTGTATGGTGTTATTGTAGTATAACAACTGAATAAAATAAATGTATACAGACGGCACAATCAGTAGCAAAGATGAAATGGATTTTGGATGTTACTAATGTAATCCATTTTGCTAGTACCCATCTGTTTTCCTCAGGAAAGGACTCTAGTTCCTCGTAGCTTGTTTACTTGTTGTCCTCACTCTCGGCAGAACCAAGACTTGCTTGAATCTCGGAGGCTGCACAGAACCAACATGGAAGGAAAAAAAAGATAGCTTTCATTCAAATCTTTGTGAATCTCTCAAACCTTTTAATAACAGTTCTAAGCTTTTGGCTCCTCAGAGCTATTAATGAATTACAGCCAGAGCTGAATTTTTATCAAAAATATTAATATTTGATTGTATTTCAAAACTGTTTGGATTCCCAATTCCTTGAGCCTGGTTCAGTCAGTCAGTCAGTAGAGCACTAATACAGGTTTTCTAGAGGTCGTAAGTTCGAACCCTGCACAAGTCAAGTATCTTTGTGAAATATCTTATTGCCAAGACATTAAGTTTGAGTTTACTCACTCATCAGGGCCACTCTGCGTTTCATGCTGGGAGGTAAAGGCTGCGTGCTTATTGGCTCATCATTCGGTGACTTTGACGTCATGTGACCGTTAGTAGATGACACACCATTACTTGATACGCTCATATTGGTTATGGGGCTACAAATACAAAACCAAATATAATCAAAAGAAATAAAATAAATTAAGAAAAACTACTTTTCCCCTTCTAACAAAGTCTTAAGTCGATTGGAGGAGAAGCGAGTGTTACTCCTGCCCCCCTTTCCCCCTTGCTCTTAGTCCCTTCTTAAACTGATACCAACATGTCCGTTTCATCTTGAGACGTTGAAGAAGTCGTCGCATTCTCATCTTCCAAATTAAGACAGTTGAAAGTGGAAGAGCGAGTGTTATTCCTCCCCCCCCCTTTTTCCCTCGCCCCTTTCCTTAACTAATACCAACCCATCTGTTTCATCTTGAGATGTTGAGGAAGTCGTCACATCCTCATCTTCAAACTTGAGACGTTTAGAGGTGGAGGAGCGAGTGTTACTCTGGCTGTCCATGCTGGCCTGCTTCATTCTCTCGTTGATCTCACGTAGCTTTTCTGAAGACTGGCAGGGAAATAAAATCAAGAAAATCAAGAGCTGTGACTTGGGGCAGCATTCGGCGAAAATGACAAAATGTACAGAACCTTTCATTTAACAAACATTAAGGTGGAGAAAACCAAGTAAGGTCGTGATTTGGAAGAGGATAGTTGTTTTGGGAGCCAGACCCCAAATCATCCAGGTAAGTAATAGTTGGGACTTGAAAGTTGCAGATGAACATTAAGAGAGGCAAATGTTTGGAAAGATTCAGATACTTACCCCGGGACCCTCGCCAAAGCTGTAATGAGTCCTGTGGGGAAAAAGGGGGAGGAAAAGGGGGAAGAAACAAAAACAAACTCAACATTAAACTGCAATAAAATTACGAGAAAGAGTTCACTTGTAGAGATAATAGTTTTTGAGAAGTACGTATATTTGAAAAATGCTTACAATTGGACAGAAAATTTAAAGACTGGTGCTTGTGTAGTGAAAACAATATTGAAGAAAAATAGTGGGTGTTTAAAATAATAGTGGTCTTAAGACTTGCACTTACATTTTTATTGAGTAAAATGATTTTTTTGGGGGTTACCTTTTTCTAGGGGTAAGCTGGCTTGGCGATCCAAAGGAGAATTCCTTGACTGGGTGTGGGCTCTTGAAAGGAGATTCGTTTAGCGGTGAGATGTAGAGATTGGGGCCGACCCTGGAAGACGTTAATTAAGAAATTGTGTAGTTTCCTTCAATATGGTGAATTCTAGATAATTCTAGATAAGTGTTGCCACAGGAGTAAGAGTTAATGATGTTATAATACTTTACGAATAACAACACTCGGACCATCATGGAGCAGGTTGGTGTGGCAGCTTCTTTCCTCGGCTTCGACCGTTGTGGCCAAGGTTCGATTCCTGCCCTGGACCACATGTTTATTGGGTTTTCAGTCCCTGCCTAATGCCGTGGGTCCCCCCAGAAAATTCTTCTGGGGTTTCCCTCCCATCTCCGACTTCTTGTCTTCTTTCTGCAGGTGTCTTCAGGCTTGGGAGCTACAGTGCCTAGGGCGCTTTTAAGGAATCCTTGGTTTCATGTACCTTCTCATTGTCTTCTCTCTACAGGTTTCTTCAGGCTAGGTAACTAAAGTGCCTAAGGCGCTTTTACCAGACATAAATAACAAACATAATTTCAAGACACAAACAACTTACTTGAATCCTGGAGATGCTTGCGACACAGCAGATGACCTCGAAGGCACTGGAGAGGCAGTTGGCATTTGCTAACAAAGAAATAGTTATCAAAGATTTTACAGTTTGTTTCATTTTTTAATATTCACAACAGCGATTGACATTTCATAAAACGAACTTTATACCTGATTTTTTGGCTGGAACTGCAGAATGTAGCCCTTCATGACAGGCATGAAGATTTTGTTATAGAACATGATGATGGAATCCTCCTTAGTCCCATCGATATCCACATTCCTGTATGTCTAAGAAACAGAGATGCAAAATAGAAATCAGAATTAAAAAAAAAACCTTGAGGAGTCAGGTTGGCGTAGCGGTTCTTTCCTCGCCTTCCACTGCTGTGACCCAGGTTCGAATCCGGCCTGGTAGTCAGATTGGCGTAGTGGTACTTTCCTCGCCTTTTATCGCTACGACCCAGGTTCAATTCCTGCCTGGGAGTTGGGTTGCCGCAGAGGTTCTTTTCTTGTCCTTTTACCGCTATGACCCAGGTTTGAATCCCTCTGGGCCAATATGAGGTTTAGGTTTTCAGTCCCTGCCTGATTCCAGGAGAATATTCTGGGGTTTTCCTCCCCAAAATAAATAGATTTCCTAATTATTTTAAAAGTCAGTCATTCATTCAGTTACGAGCAAGGCCGGAACTGTCCTTCAGCAGCGAGCAAGGCCAGAAATGCATGGGTGTTCTTCCCGGTACCATCGAGCTGATCCCGCCTCGGATCGAGTTTCGTTAAAAACAATCCCGCGCCTCGGCTCGGTGATGTTAAAATAATCCCGGCGCGTACAGCAGCTCAAACCTTAACCTTGCTCAGGTAGAGCTTCGAACCCACAACCTCGTAATTATTCGTGCAGACGTCTGAGCTACTGGACCAATAACTTGTTGGTTCGAATCCAACTAAGTTTTCGATGTCTTACCGTTGCCTCTGCATGAGGCAGTGAGCGGTAGGCGTTGACAATGTCCTTAAATTTCAACTCGTTTTCCGTCACTTTGCAAATTGCATAGATGCAGCTCATTACGATCTGTAGAGGAGACAAATCAGAATCTTATAAACTTAACAGATTTTTAAAATGGTGAAGATTATAAATTATTATGCAGAATATTACTTTTTTTCTAGTGCGTTAAATTTTTTGAGATTTTCCCAAATGCAACACTGACAATTCTAGTTACATGACGGGTAACAAGTTTTTTTAAATTAAAAATTTTAAACAAATTTGGAGAACAAGAAATGGTACACACTTGGTCCAAATGTCTGCCTTTCAGTAACTCTGTCTTATTAGTCACGCAGTACTCTACACAAGTCCAGATGAACTTCATCTAAGAAACAGAAAATGTGTTTCATTAAAAGTAATATACAACATTTGCGAACATACAAAAACAGAACTACCAAAGTACAATGTATTATGAAATAACTTATTTGAATGATAAAGTGAATAATAGTCCCATACCTTTTGTTGAAATCCTGGCACCTAGGACCAATTTCATAAAACGTGTAAGCACCAAAATGTGCTTAGCATGAAAATTCTTCCTTGAAAAAACCACAGGGTTATGAACCAAACTTTCAGGAGATGTATATTGTTTGCTGTTTTTTTTGCTTTAAATGAGAAGCATGTGACGTTTTGGCTGATAACATGTTTTTACTGAGCAAGACTTTTTGGGTGCTAAGCAAATTTTTGTGCTTACAAGATTTATAAAATTGGCCCCTAGTGTGTTGTCATTTTCAAGTGGAATTTTTTCGGCTGACCATTGTTGACATTTTTAAAAACTTTGTTCGTATACTGCCCCAATTTACCAAATTCAGTTAGTCCACATTTGGTTTGCAATGGCTGCATTCAACCCATCTAGTCTCTCTGAAATTTTGAAGACGGAAGATAAGACTTACGAGATCTTTGGAGACCTTGAGCATTCCACACAGTCTGTCCAATCGACTGTAGGCCAACTGTTGTACCTTATTCAGGAACATATTGAGGGATACAGACCGTGTCTTCCTGGGTGACACAGGGATATTACTGGGCTGTGGGGAGGGGTACGGACTGACCCCCTGTGGGTGCTGAGGGGGTCTGACAAGGGGGCTAGTGAGAGTAGTGGGAGGGGGCGTGGCCTCACTGGAGATAGGGGCGGGTCTAATCGGAGACAGGTACCTGTGGAGAATCAAACGAGGTCAGAAGAAGAAAAAAAAAGTGAAATTTGACAAGTTTGTAGAATACAGTATTAAAATTCAGCTTGTGTCAAAATCCAAAAAGTAAATTGAAGAGTTTTATTTTAAATGCTTGTTTTGTTTAGCTAAGGTTTGCACAAAACTTATTTATCAAGTTGATATCAAAATCACACTCACATATCTGCTGCTGTCGTCCTGGGTGTGTTAAGACCGTTAGTTCTTGTGCTTATACCCTGTTACAAGACAAAAAGAGGTTAACAAAACCAAAAACATTTGAGGATTTACTTTTACAAAGACTGACTATCAGTACTATAGTTTTAGTTATTGACTTTGTGTGACAGCTATGCTTTGGTGAATAGCTAGCCTTAGACTTAAAAATTAAAATTGAGCATTTTTTTCAGTTTGTTTCAGTGTGTTTCTACCCTATATGAAGCAAGATACAAGGCAGAGAGGACCCCTCTTAACCAGTTCGCGCCGGATGACGAATATAAACGCAATGTTTTTTCCCAGATTCAAAACGGATGACGCATAAACACGCCACGAGCAAGGCCGGAAATGTCTGTCAGCAGCAAGCAAGGCCGCAAATGCGTGGGTGATGCTTCCCGGTACTGGCGGCCTGAACCTGCTTCGGATTGAGTTTCGTTAAAGATAATCTCGCGCGTCGGTTCGGTGATGTTAAAATAATCCTGGCGCGAACTGGTTAAAGATTTTCAAGATAGTGTTTCGTGTGTGTAGGGTATAAGGACAATAGCAGGGTCTGCTGTGCCATAAATCATGCTGAGTATATCCTACCCCTGGCGAGGCACTGTGCAGTGTGGTACCAGCAGTCTTGATCAGATCATGAAGCGGTGATGTCGCCTTCCAAGCCATACTCTCGACAATCCTCGTCTCAATGGACTGAAGATGCTGCAGAGAGAATCAAACACAAAATCCGTCCGTGAGCAGGATCATTTACTATGATTTGTGTTTATTAATCGAAAAAAACGATACTTAATGTACTAACTTTCTTGGCTTCTTGCGTTAGTTTGGGCTCATCTTTGACAAAGCTTTCCAGGACTTTGCCAAAGTCGTAAGCCTTGAGGGAGAATACATCCAGTATCCATGGAAATAAGAGGCGAGATGCGCTGCCGGGCATGGATGAAAATTCACTTGCTGTACGAGAAAAAAAGAGAAAGTGTCGCATTACAGGTAAAAAAAATCTACAAATTAGACAAAATGATGTCTAATGAACATACTACAATAAAATTGTTTGTAAAATTAAATTCAAATCATAAGTTTCTGTATTAAAAAGTAACAGAACGTTCCAATTTTGTACCATCAGAAAATAAAATAAGTGTACCTGTTTTTTTCAACCAATATATATTTGGCACTTTAGTAAATCCGATCGACTTCAGATTTGGTACACACTTAGACCACCACTCACATATTCAAAGTCATTTTAGACACGCGAAACAGCTCTGTGTTTGTCCACAAACACATTTATAGTTTCATGTGTTATTTTAATCTCAAATTGTCATTGGCGTTAACTTGTGTATATATCCTCTTTCTGTCAACAAGAATTTAACTAAGATGCGACGTCCAACGATATCCGGACTTACGCGAATATTCATAAGTGACGTTGACTACTTCCAGAGCACAGGCAAGCAGAGATTTGTGGAATGGATCGCTGAGGAGTAACGAGGAATAATCATTGCTTGACAATCTCTCCTCTTCCTGTGGAAATTAAAACAATTGTCAACATTTGTCGGAAAAAAAATGAATTGTCAAAATGTTAAAAAGGGTTAAAATATATACTTCTCATCAACATAAACAGCAGGTATAATATTAACTAGAGTTCTTCTGTCTCATTTCCAACGCCTGGTCTGCCGAATTAAATAAATAAGTATTTACACCCCCCCCCCCCCTCTAATGTGAATGGTACGAGCCATACCCTTCTCAGCATGGCCTCCATCACCCTGTAGTAGAGTCTGACACCAATCTGGAATCTGGATCGTGCCACGGCGGCAGAGGGGGATCCCATGACTCTCTTGAAGCGATGAACGTAAGCATCCTTCAATGCAGTCACTCGTTGATTAATGCTGATGGTTGGGTCCTGGCTGCAATTCTGTCCACAAAATTACAATGACAAATTATTACTCCGGTTTCCCAGCAGGAATGGAATTAGGTCTGCCGCATCTCGCTGTGAGAGGGTATTCACCCAATTGCTCTTTCTGATTACTTGCAAGACAAATATTTACATTTCTCGTCATGCGGGATTCTTACCCACGGTCCATTTGCAAATGAGCATCACTCTTTGGCTTAAACACGATTCAACAAAAACACCATGATAGATACAGAAAGCCTAAGGCCAAAAGAAGATGACAAAATAGTGCGACCATTATTGTGATATAAACTGTTTTGAACACACTAATTACATTTTAATTTACAGATATTACATTTCTTTTCAATTATTTGCTTTTCAGCTAATTCCTGTGAAACAGGTTTTTCAAAAAGGAAAATTGCTTACCTTGAAGTATTTAGCAAGTGGTGATGAGGGAGAGTCACTAGCCGTGGAAAGTAACGACTTCAAACTCTGAACTGAATTTATTGCTCTCCTGTGTACAAGCGTAATCAACAATTGTTTCTATTCCTTTAGAATCTTGAAAAGTTTGTTCAAAATAACACTGTGATAGAAAGTTGACAAGTTACAGTTTTCTCAGAATTGTTGCCCCTTGGCCCAGCAAGGGTAAGTTTCATTTTAAACTAATTTGTCATTTTTACGTTTCATTTTTACTAATGACTAGAGTCACTTAGGTCAAGTCTGAGACTGAGTTTGAGTCCCTTGGGTCGAGTCTGAGTTCCGAGTCACTTGAATTATATCTGAGTCCTAAGTCTATCAGGTCCTAAGTCTCTTGAGTCTAAGTCTTAGTCCGAGTCCCGAGTCACTTGGTCCAAGTCTAAGTTTGGTCGAGTTTGAGTCCCGAGTCGGTTATCAGGTAGAGTCTGAGTTGCTAGTCAGTTAGATCCTAAGTCTCTTGAGTCTCAATCTCAGCCTGAGTCCCCAGTCACTAAGGTCAAGTTTGAGTCTAAGTCTCAGCCTGAGTCCCAAGTAATTTGGTCTGAGTCTGAGTTTCAGCCCGCGCCATGGACTTGAGTCATACAATGTTGGGGTCTAAAACAGTAAAACGCCCCGACTCACTTGACTGGTGTCATGGTTGTCGTTGAGGAATGTTCACTCTCTCTATCAGGATGACTAGCAGACTCTGATGCTGGTGTCTTCTGTACAAACAGGTGTGAAGAGGCGTCTAGAAATAGCCTCTCGTCAATATCACCTGCCCTAAGGTAGATGTGAGTATACTGCTGCTGTAGGAACTCCAGCTAAAAACAATTAGGAACAGGGTAAAATAAAAAGTCATATTTTTGTATTTGTGAACAAGTGCGTGTGTAAACACCTTCCATCGTGGACGTCGGACAAAAGAATTTGGGGGCAAACAATGGGTCCACGATTGACAGAACCTCCACGATTCTAAATTGTGTACAAATCCTATGGAGGTCTTCTGAAAACTTTTGAGTACAAACAAAAGAGGGATAACGGTCGGACAATGCCATTTCCACGATTAAAGGTGTTTACACACTTGTATGCGTGCGTTTATATTGACCGGCAATCGTGGCTGTCCGCACAAAAGAATCATTCTCGTTAAAAAATGTAAACCTGTACAAATGCTGCTGTTAGTGTACTTTTTGGGAATTTGTACAATCAAAAAGGGTGGAGGAATCATAACTGCACTAGAATTGACATTACATACATGTATTTTTAATTGAAAAGCTGACTTGCACAATTTTAAATTGCATGAAAAGTGGCGCCACAGATTTTTGTTTAGATTGACAAGACTGCTACACAATGTAAATGTACAAGTTGAACTTTGTGAAATAATTCCATGTTTTTTTAGGTTATCCAAACAAAACAAAAAATAAAACGGTTGCCGGTAGCGATTGATAGAAGAGGAAATAGGTGGAAATAGTATAAAAGGAGGTTGCCATAGTGATTAAGTGACGCAAATAACAGAATATAAAAGTGGTTTTTTTAATTTAATATCACTTTCCTGTAGGCAATCATAGGATTGTAATGAAGCAGAAGAATGTTTATTAAACTCAGGTTTTTAATAAACGTGGCATGCTCGAATGCAATCCTTTATTCAATTGGTCAATAAAAAAGGATGTTTCAAGCACGCTCAGGAGACAACTGACCAATGGGGATAGAATGTTTCCTTGGCTTGTTCCATGACTGGCCAATCACAGGAGAGAGATAATTCCCGTGGAGATGCGTCGGCATTTTTTTGCTGCACCCAATAATTGTTTTCATCAGCAGTGGATATAAATGCAAGTCTCAGAAAGGTTTGTAACATTTGGCACAGCGTCTGATAATAAAAGAGTACATGCACGTCCTCTGACAAGGAAACTAGTCTCTCTTGCACAACAACGTTGAAAGTCTGTTGTCAGCAACTTATGAACTGCAAGGTTGGTTTGAACAACCTGTTCGCCTTTCTGGACATTCCATTTTGAGGGGAAAAGATTCAATCTGGACACTTTAGATGTAAGTTATGAATCAAATCAAATTCTAAAGACTCGATATTCAACTACTCACTGTTATTCAACTACAAATGTGTTAACTTTTGGCTTCAAACATTAACACCATGAATTCAACTCGACCACTGATGAACATGGATGAGGGTATTTCGGCTAGTAACGTGTCCCTCACCATTACGCCATCAACTGACATCTTAGTTATCACCACCGATGCTATGTATATAGTTCTTCTCGTCTTCTCATCTTTCATTCTCCTGACTTTTAATTCAGTCTGTCTTCTAGTTCTGAGTCAGATAACCAGTATTAATGACACCACTAAGGTGTTTCTGCGTTCCATGACGGCTGCAGATCTAGGAGTTGGTATTTTCATGGCCGTACCGATGACCGTTTGTGCGGCTGTTGGTGGCTGGCCTTTTGGAATCGTGTTTTGCGGAATCCAAACTTTCATCTCCATCAGTGTCATTCTAGGTTCTCTACTGTCGCTACTGCTCCTTACTGTAGACCGTTACATCTCGGTGGTGTATGCGCTTCGTTACTATTCTATCATGACGATGAAACGCGCTCGTATCGCCGTCGGTTGCGTGTGGGGTATCATCGCTGCAATGGTGGGTGTGGCCGGTGTCATGACGCGCTGGAAACTGGTGTATTTTCCTAAAATGCTCATGTGCACTTTTTCCCTCAAAGGTTCTATATTTGGAATCTATTTTCCAGTCTTGTATTTGACGATAACACTATCCTGTCTGCTGACTATTCTGATGGCTTACGTCAAACTGTTCAGTATAACTCGCCGTCATGAACGCCGCATCCACGCCGAAAATCCCAACGCTCAAGGCGGACTTGCTGCGCCGAGACTCAACAAGAAAACGCTCCACACCATGCTTATTGTCGTCGGTAGCGCACTTCTTCTAACGATGATTCCCGTCATCAGCTTGGTGGTTATAGTTATCACCAGAAAAGCCGTGTTGGTATTCTTTGTGCTTGGTCTGCCTATACTCATCAACAGCTGGCTGAACGTGCTTATCTATTACCTCCGAAATAAAGAGTTCCGTCAAGTAACTAAAACACTCCTGTTGTCGCACTACCAATCTGTCAAGAGGAGAATCTGCAGAAATAACTAACATATATTTGCGCACTTAAAAAAGAATGTAATATCCTGATGCTACTGTCGCGGTTCTGTACAAAGTCTATAGAGAGTCGATACAATTTTCTGAGAATTTCCTAACAAAATTGGAAATGTTTCTCAGTCTCAGATTCACATTTTGCATTTTTGCAACATTTTTGCACCAATTGACTTAATTATGTAAAGAAAAAACAGTGCCATGTTGCAACATTTATTTCGGCACTTAAATGTTATTATAACAATCACTGTGTAATTACTAACATGAACACGAACACGCAGTCGTGAACCACATAACGATCGAGGATCCCCCATTGTGTTTTCCCTTATTCCTATGTTATACCCTAACCCCATTACCTTAGAGCTTGCCCCTACGATCGAGGACCGAATTCGGACATTCATACCGTCGATCGAGGATCCTTTGTTCCCTTTGTTCTCTTTTGTGCTTCGACCCTCGATCGTTATGTAGTACCAGAGCACTTTACCATACACCTGACTCTATAAAACAGCAATGTATAAATGCAGTAGTTGCAATTTGCGAGAATTAATAATTAATTTCAAATGCTCAGTCAGGGCAAGAACACGTATAAGTGAACTGTAAGTTTTGAGAATATATAATTCATTTTTTTCAAATGTTTACAGGCACTTTATGTTGACATTGTTCATTAAATGAAGTCACTGTAATAATATTTTATCTCTGTGTAAACACTAGTAAATGTCATAATTATTCAAGCCATATCGCAACTTTATTTCAATCTATTAAAAAAGTTAATTTTTCTTAAGAATTACGGTGTTATATGTACACCATCAGAACTAAACAATACAGGGCAATTCTTGCTTAGATGTGCTTTATAGTAACGTTAGAAACACAAAAACCTGATTTTCCGACTTTAATGATTCACACTTGGAAGAAAAAAAGTGCAGATCAAAATGTTCTAAAATAATAACGGTGTAGTGTTTTATTATCAGTTCATTTAATTTTTCTAAAATATTTGTGTGTAATAAAGTCATGTTTAACACAATCATCAACTATTTGTGTATCAACTATCTAATCCTCCACAAATTAATGATATCCACTCACAAGCACTCTTTAAATTAAATATTTGTGTGGAATAAAGTCACGTTTAACACAATCAACTATTTGTGTATCAACTATATAATCCTCCACAAATTAATGATATCCACTCACAAGCACTCTTTAAATTAAATATTTGTGTGGAATAAAGTCACGTTTAACACAATCAACTATTTGTGTATCAACTATCTAATCCTCCACAAATTAATGATATCCACTCACAAGCGCTCTTTAAATTAAATATTTGTGTGGAATAAAGTCACGTTTAACACAATCAACTATTTGTGTATCAACTATCTAATCCTCCACAAATTAATGATATCCACTCACAAGCGCTCATTAAATTAAATATTTGTGTGGAATAAAGTCACGTTTAACACAATCAACTATTTGTGTATCAACTATCTAATCCTCCACAAATTAATGATATCCACTCACAAGCACTCTTTAAATTAAATATTTGTGTGGAATAAAGTCACGTTTAACACAATCAACTATTTGTGTATCAACTATCTAATCCTCCACAAATTAATGATATCCACTCACAAGCGCTCATTAAATTAAATATTTGTGTGGAATAAAGTCACGTTTAACACAATCAACTATTTGTGTATCAACTATCTAATCCTCCACAAATTAATGATATCCACTCACAAGCACTCTTTAAATTAAATATTTGTGTGGAATAAAGTCACGTTTAACACAATCAACTATTTGTGTATCAACTATCTAATCCTCCACAAATTAATGATATCCACTCACAAGCTCTCATTAAATTAAATATTTGTGTGGAATAAAGTCACGTTTAACAAAATCATCAACTATTTGTGTATCAACTATCTATTCCTCCACAAATTAATGATATCCACTCACAAGCACTCTTTAAATTAAATATTTGTGTGGAATAAAGTCACGTTTAACACAATCATCAACTATTTGTGTATCAACTATCTATTCCTCCACAAATTAATGATATCCACTCACAAGCGCTCATTAAATTAAATATTTGTGTGGAATAAAGTCACGTTTAACAAAATCATCAACTATTTGTGTATCAACTATCTAATCCTCCACAAATTAATGATATCCACGCACAAGCACTCATTAAATTAAATATTTGTGTGGAATAAAGTCACGTTTAACAAACTCATCAACTATTTGTGTATCAACTATCTATTCCTCCACAAATTAATGATATCCACTCACAAGCGTTCATTAAATTAAATATTTGTGTGGAATAAAGTCACGTTTAACACAATCAACTATTTGTGTATCAACTATCTAATCCTCCACAAATTAATGATATCCACTCACAAGCACTCTTTAAATTAAATATTTGTGTGGAATAAAGTCACGTTTAACACAATCAACTATTTGTGTATCAACTATCTATTCCTCCACAAATTAATGATATCCACTCACAAGCGCTCATTAAATTAAATATTTGTGTGGAATAAAGTCACGTTTAACAAAATCATCAACTATTTGTGTATCAACTATCTAATCCTCCACAAATTAATGATATCCACGCACAAGCACTCTTTAAATTAAATATTTGTGTGGAATAAAGTCACGTTTAACACAATCAACTATTTGTGTATCAACTATCTATTCCTCCACAAATTAATGATATCCACTCACAAGCGCTCATTAAATTAAATATTTGTGTGGAATAAAGTCACGTTTAACAAAATCATCAACTATTTGTGTATCAACTATCTAATCCTCCACAAATTAATGATATCCACTCACAATCACTCTTTAAAATAAATATTTGTGTTGAATAAAGTCATATTTAACAAAATCAACTGTTTGTGTATCGACTATCTATTCCTCCACAAATTAATGATATCCACTCACAATAGCGCTCATTAAATTAAATATTTGTGTTGAATAAAATTACGTTTAACACAATCAACTATTTGTGTATCAACTATCTAATCCTCCACAAATATTTGTGTGGAATAAAGTCACGTTTAACACAATCATCAACTATTTGTGTATCAACTATATAATCCTCCACAAATTAATGATATCCACTCACAAGCACTCTTTAAATTAAATATTTGTGTGGAATAAAGTCACGTTTAACAAAATCATCAACTATTTGTGTATCAACTATCTACATGTAATCCTCCACAAATTAATGATGTCCACTCACAAGCTCTCTTTAAATTAAATATTTGTGTGGAATAAAGTCATGTTTAACACAATCATCAACAATTTGTGTATCAACTATCTATTCCTCTACAAATTAATGATATCCACTCGTAAGCGCTCACGGGATAGTGGATACATGTACTTTGCATCCAAACAACAACAACAACATTTAGAAAAGATGAGGTTTTCAGCACAATGGGAGAAGGCTAAAGCAGTTTTGCCCTTAAAAAAATACTATAAATGCACAAGATTCGTCTGTTATAAAATGTTTGTCTAATATAATGGCTCTGACATCCATCTTGCGACAAAATGCATGCTCGGCCTTTATATAACGTAGGTACATGTTTGCAATTGGAAAGATTAATGAAGTGATTGTAATTTATTTTTAATTACATTATCATCTCGGAAAAACAATAAAACCATTGCCGGTAGTGATGTGATTGATGTGCAACAATCAAAGGAAATTGGTTTGCACACACAAAAGGGCCATTATTTTAGATTCACTATTGACAGGACAGAGTTTGCCTTTCCTATCGACTGATGAAAGGGTAGAAATAATTCAATCAACTCTCTGCAATATTCACGGATGGATCACATAGACAATCATGGCAAAGAGGGTGGTTCTGTATTAATTTCAACTTTCCATCAATGTGGCACGCACAATCCATTATCCTCGGTTCGAGGCTCAAGTGACAACTGGCCAATGGGTATGCAATGTTTCCTTAGCCTTTCCGTGAATGACCAATCACAAGATTGGGTGATAAATTATGCAAAGATTTTACACAGAGACATGAAAAAAACAAAGATATGTGATGAGACGCAAACAAAATCAGTGACAGCTCCCAGACAATCCTAAATGATTTTTTTTTTTAAATCATGGAACAAATTGTGTGCTTTAAACATTGTTTGATGATGCAGGACTCTGTCAATAAGCAAACTACGACCTCTTTTTCAGAGCAGCATTGGAAGTTAGTCCAGATCAAGATGTGAGAGCTCTGCAAGGTCAAACTGACAGTTGGAGATTGACATTCGAATACTAACTCTACCCGTTACTTGGTCAACTCTTCGCCTAAAAAATGAACACCATGAATTCAACTCCGCCACCGGTAGCAATGGACAACGGCAGCGTGTCTGCTGACAATGTATCCGTTGTGCCAACGACACACAATTCAGGTCTACCCAACAATTACAAAGCCATCATGTTCTTCTTCCTTATCCTCTTCTCATTACTTCTCCTGACTCTAAACTCACTCTGTCTTCTTGTTCTAAGACACGTGAACAGCATCCATGACACCACCATGGTGTTTCTGCGATCCATGACGGCTGCTGATCTAGGAATTGGTATTTTCATGGCCGTACCGATGACCGTTACTGTCGCTGTCGGAGACTGGCCTTTTCTGGACACTCCATTTTGAGGGGAAAAGATGGAGTCTGGACGCTTTAGATGTAAGTTTTGAATCAAATCAGATTTTAAAGACTCAATATTCAACTACTCACTGTTATTTAACTACAAATGTGTTAACTTTTGGCTTTAAACATTAACACCATGAATTCAACTCAACCACTGATGAACATGGATGAGGGTATTTCTGCTAGTAACGTGTCCCTTACCATTACGCCATCAACTGACATCTTAGTTATCATCACCAAAGCTATATATATAGTTCTTCTCATCCCCTCCTCCTTACTTCTCCTGACTCTAAATTCAGTCTGTCTTCTAGTTCTGAGTCAGATAACCAGTATTAATGACACCACTAAGGTTTTTCTGCGTTCCATGACGGCTGCTGATCTAGGAGTTGGTATTTTCATGGCTGTACCGATGACCGTTTGTGCGGCTGTCGGTGGCTGGCCTTTTGGGATCGTGTTTTGCGGAATTCAAACTGTCATTTCCAGCAGTGTCATTCTGGGTTCTCTACTGTCGCTACTGCTCCTTACTGTAGATCGTTACATCTCGGTGGTGTACGCGCTTCGTTACCATTCTATCATGACGATGAAACGCGCTCGTATCGCCGTCGGTTGCGTGTGGGGTATCATCGCTGCAATGGTGTGTGTGGCCGGTGTCATCACGCGCTGGAAACCGGTGTATTTTGCCATAATGCTCATGTGCACTTTTTCATCAAAAAGTTCTATATTTGGAATCTATTTTCCAGTCTTGTATTCAACGATAACACTATCCTGTCTGCTGACTATTCTGATGGCTTACGTCAAACTGTTCAGTATCACTCGTCGTCATGATCGCCGCATCCACGCCGAAAATCCCAACGCTCGAGGCAGACTTGCTGCACCGAGACTCAACAAGAAAACGCTCCACACCATGCTTATTGTCGTCGGTAGCGCACTTCTTCTCACGTTGATTCCCGTCATCTACATAATGGTTATTGCTATCACTGGAAAAGGCGTGGTGACATTCTTTGTGCTTGGTCTGCCTGTACTCATCAAAAGCTGGCTGAACGTGTTCATCTATTACCTCCGAAATAAAGAGTTTCGTCAAGTGACTAAAACACTCCTGTTGTCGTACTACCAATCTGTCAAGAGGAGAATCTGCAGAACCAACTAACATATATCTGAGCAATCAGAAAAGCCGTGTTGGTATTCTTTGTGCTTGGTCTGCCTATACTCATCAATAGCTGGCTGAACGTGCTTATCTATTATCTCCGAAATAAAGAGTTCCGTCAAGTGACTAAAACACTCCTGTTGTCGCACTACCAATCTGTTAAGAGGAGAATCTGCAGAACCAACTAACATATATCTGAGCACTTAGGAAAGAATGTAGTATCCTGATGCTACTTTTGCGGTTCTGTACAAAGTCTATAGAGAGTCGATACAATTTTCTGAGAATTTCCTAACAAAATTGGAAATGTTTCTCAGTCTCAGATTCACATTTTGCATTTTTGCAACATTTTTGCACCAATTGACTTAATTATGTAAAGAAAAAACAGTGCCATGTTGCAACATTTATTTTGGCACTTAAATGTTATTATAACAATCACTGTGTAATTACTAACATGAACACGAACACGCAGTCGTGAACCACATAACGATCGAGGATCCCCTATTGTGTTTTCCTTTATTCCTATGTTATACCCTAACCCCATTACCTTAGAGCTTGCCCCGACGATCGAGGACCGAATTCGGACATTCATACCGTCGATCGAGGATCCTTTGTTCCCTTTGTTCTCTTTTGTGCTTCGACCCTCGATCGTTATGTAGTACCAGAGCACTTTACCATACACCTGACTCTATGAAACAGCAATGTATAAATGAAGTAGTTGCAATTTGCGAGAATTAATAATTCATTTCAAATGCTCAGTCAGGGCAAGAACACGTATAAGTGAACTGTAAGTTTTGAGAATATATAATTCATTTTGTTCAAATGTTTACAGGCAATTTATGTTGACATTGTTCATTAAATGAAGTCACTGTAATAATATTTTATCTCTGTGTAAACACTAGTAAATGTCATAATTATTGAAGCCATATCGCAGCTTTACTTCAATCTATTAAAAAAGTAACTTTTTCTTTAAAGTTACGGTGTTACATTTGTGTATGTACACCATCAGAGCTACACAATATAGGACAATTCTTGCTTAGATGTGCTTTATAGTAACGTTAGAAACACAAAAACCTGATTTTCCGACTTTAATGATTCACACTTGGAAGAAAAAAAATGCAGATCAAAATGTTCTAAAATAATAACGGTGTAGTGTTTTATTATCAGTTCATTTAATTTTTCTAAAATATTTGTGTGTAATAAAGTCATGTTTAACACAATCATCAACTATTTGTGTATCAACTATCTATTCCTCCACAAATTAATGATGTTCACTCACAAGCGCTCTTTAAATTAAATATTTGTGTGGAATAAAGTCACGTTTAGCACAATCATCAACTATTTGTGTATCGACTATCTATTCCTCCACAAATTAATGATATCCACTCACAAGCACTCTTTAAATTAAATATTTGTGTGGAATAAAGTCACGTTTAACACAATCATCAACTATTTGTGTATCAACTATCTATTCCTCCACAAATTAATGATATCCACTCACAAGCACTCTTTAAATTAAATATTTGTGTGGAATAAAGTCACGTTTAACACAATCAACTATTTGTGTATCAACTATCTAATCCTCCACAAATTAATGATATCCACTCACAAGCACTCTTTAAATTAAATATTTGTGTGGAATAAAGTCACGTTTAACACAATCATCAACTATTTGTGTATCAACTATCTAATCCTCCACAAATTAATGATACCCACTCACAAGCACTCATTAAATTAAATATTTGTGTGGAATAAAGTCACGTTTAACAAAATCATCAACTATTTGTGTATCAACTATCTAATCCTCCACAAATTAATGATATCCACGCACAAGCACTCATTAAATTAAATATTTGTGTGGAATAAAGTCGCGTTTAACAAACTCATCAACTATTTGTGTATCAACTATCTATTCCTCCACAAATTAATGATATCCACTCACAAGCGATCATTAAATTAAATATTTGTGTGGAATAAAGTCACGTTTAACACAATCAACTATTTGTGTATCAACTATCTAATCCTCCACAAATTAATGATATCCACTCACAAGCACTCTTTAAATTAAATATTTGTGTGGAATAAAGTCACGTTTAACACAATCAACTATTTGTGTATCAACTATCTATTCCTCCACAAATTAATGATATCCACTCACAAGCGCTCATTAAATTAAATATTTGTGTGGAATAAAGTCACGTTTAACAAAATCATCAACTATTTGTGTATCAACTATCTAATCCTCCACAAATTAATGATATCCACGCACAAGCACTCTTTAAATTAAATATTTGTGTGGAATAAAGTCACGTTTAACACAATCAACTATTTGTGTATCAACTATCTATTCCTCCACAAATTAATGATATCCACTCACAAGGGCTCATTAAATTAAATATTTGTGTGGAATAAAGTCACGTTTAACAAAATCATCAACTATTTGTGTATCAACTATCTAATCCTCCACAAATTAATGATATCCACTCACAATCACTCTTTAAAATAAATATTTGTGTTGAATAAAGTCATATTTAACAAAATCAACTGTTTGTGTATCGACTATCTATTCCTCCACAAATTAATGATATCCACTCACAAGCACTCTTTAAATTAAATATTTGTGTGGAATAAAGTCACGTTTAACACAATCATCAACTATTTGTGTATCAACTATCTATTCCTCCACAAATTAATGATATCCACTCACAAGCACTCTTTAAATTAAATATTTGTGTGGAATAAAGTCACGTTTAACACAATCATCAACTATTTGTGTATCAACTATCTAATCCTCCACAAATTAATGATATCCACTCACAAGCACTCTTTAAATTAAATATTTGTGTGGAATAAAGTCACGTTTAACACAATCATCAACTATTTGTGAATCAACTATCTATTCCTCCACAAATTAATGATATCCACTCACAAGCACTCTTTAAATGAAATATTTGTGTGGAATAAAGTCATGTTTAACACAACCATCAACTGTTTGTGTATCAACTATCTATTCCTCTACAAATTAATGATATCCACTCGTAAGCGCTCACGGGATAGTGGATACATGTACTTTGCATCTAAACAACAACAACAACAACTTTTAGAAAAGATGAGATTTTTAGCACAATGGGAGAAGGCTAAAGCAGTTTTGCCCTTAAAAAAATACTATAAATGCACAAGATTCGTCTGTTATAAAATGTTTGACTAATATAATGGCTCTGACATCCTTCTTGCGATAAAATGCACGATCGGCCTTTATATAACGTAGGTACACTGTACATGTTTGCAATTGGAAAGATTAAATAAAACCATTGCCGGTAGTGAAGTGATTGACATGCAACAATCAAAGGAAATTGGTTTGCACACACAAAAGGGCCATTATTTTAGATTCACTATTGACAAGACAGATTGTGTCTTTCCTATCGACTGATGAAAGGGTAGGAATAATTCAATCAACTCTCTGCAATATTCACGGATGGATCACATAGACAATCATGGCAAAGAGGGTGGTTCGGTATTAATTTCAACTTTCCATCAATGTGGCACGCACAATCCATTATCCTCGGTTCGAGGCTCAAGTGACAACTGGCCAATGGGTCAGCCTTTCCGTGAATGACCAATCACAAGATTGGGTCATAATTTTGGCGAAGATACACCGATGGCAAATTGCTTACCTTGAAGTATTTAGCAAGTGGTGATGAGGGAGAGTCACTAGCCGTGGAAAGTAACGACTTCAAACTCTGAACTGAATTTATTGCTCTCCTGCGTACAAGCGTTATCAACAATTGTTTCTATTTCTTCAAAATCTTGAAAAGTTTGTTCAAAATCTTACTGTGATAGAAAGTTGACAAGTTACAGCTTTCTCAGATTTGTCGCCCCTTGGCCCAGCAAGGGTAAGTTCCATTTTAAACTAAATTTGTCATTTTCACGTTGTGTTTTTTACTAGGAATGACTAGAGTTGCTTAGGCCAAGTTTGGGTCTGTGTTTGAATCTCAGTCCCGAGTCACTTGGGTCAGGTCCGAGTCTTTGTAATCTTTGAATAAATTGTGTGCTTTAATTTAAACATTGTTAGATGATGCAGGACTCTGTCAATAAGCAAACTACGACCTCTTTTTCAGAGCAGCATTGGAAGTTAGTCCACAACAACATGTGAGAGCTCTGCAAGGTCCAACTTGGGAAGATGGGATAAACTTTGGCAATCTGGATGCTCTATGTTTTAAATCAAACTGACAGTTGGAGATTGACATTCGAATACTAACTCTACCCGTTACTTGGTCAACTCTTCGCCTAAAAAATGAACACCATGAATTCAACTCCGCCACCGGTAGCAATGGACAACGGCAGCGTGTCAGCTGACAATGTATCCGTTGTGCCAACGACACACAATTCAGGTCTACCCAACAAAGCCATAAATTTCTTCTTCCTTATCCTCTCCTCCTTACTTCTTCTGACTCTGAACTCCCTCTGTCTTCTTGTTCTAAGACACGTGAACAGCATCCATGACACCACCAAGGTGTTTCTGCGATCCATGACGGCTGCTGATCTAGGAATTGGTATTTTCATGGCCGTACCGATGACCGTTACTGTCGCTGTCGGAGACTGGCCTTTTCTGGACACTCCATTTTGAGGGGAAAAGATGGAGTCTGGACGCTTTAGAAGTAAGTTTTGAATCAAATCAGATTTTAAAGACTCAATATTCAACTACTCACTGTTATTTAACTACAAATGTGTTAACTTTTGGCTTTAAACATTAACACCATGAATTCAACTCAACCACTGATGGACATGGATGAGGGTATTTCTGCTAGTAACGTGTCCCTTACCATTACGCCATCAACTGACATCTTAGTTATCACCACCGATGCTATGTATATAGTTCTTCTCGTCTTCTCATCTTTCATTCTCCTGACTTTTAATTCAGTCTGTCTTCTAGTTCTGAGTCAGATAACCAGTATCAATGACACCACTAAGGTGTTTCTGCGTTCCATGACGGCTGCTGATCTAGCAGTTGGTATTTTCATGGCCGTACCGATGACCGTTTGTGCGGCTGTCGGTGGCTGGCCTTTTGGGATCGTGTTTTGCGGAATTCAAACTGTCATTTCCAGCAGTGTCATTCTGGGTTCTCTACTGTCGCTACTGCTCCTTACTGTAGACCGTTACATCTCGGTGGTGTACGCGCTTCGTTACTATTCTATCATGACGATGAAACGCGCTCGTATCGCCGTCGGTTGCGTGTGGGGTATCATCGCTGCAATGGTGTGTGTGGCCGGTGTCATGACGCGCTGGAAACCGGTGTATTTGGCCATAATGCTCATGTGCACTTTTTCCCCCAAAGGTTCTATATTTGGAATCTTGTTTCCATTGTTGTATTCGACGATAACACTATCCTGTCTGCTGACTATTCTGATGGCTTACGCCAAACTGTTCAGTATTACTCGCCGTCATGAACGCCGCATCCACGCCGAAAATCCCATCGCTCAAGGCGGACTTGCTGCACCAAGACTCAACAAGAAAACACTCCACACCATGCTTATTGTCGTCGGTAGCGCACTTCTTCTCACGTTGATTCCCGCTATCTACATAATGGTTATTGTTATCACTGGAAAAGGCGTGTTTGCATTCTTTGTGCTTGGCCTACCTTTGGTCATCAACAGCTGGCTGAACGTGCTCATCTATTACCTCCGAAATAAAGAGTTCCGTCAAGTGACTAAAACACTCCTGTTGTCGCACTACCAATCTGTCAAGAGGAGAATCTGCAGAACCAACTAACATATATCTGAGCAATCAGAAAAGCCGTGTTGGTATTCTTTGTGCTTGGTCTGCCTATACTCATCAATAGCTGGCTGAACGTGCTTATCTATTATCTCCGAAATAAAGAGTTCCGTCAAGTGACTAAAACACTCCTGTTGTCGCACTACCAATCTGTTAAGAGGAGAATCTGCAGAACCAACTAACATATATCTGAGCACTTAGGAAAGAATGTAGTATCCTGATGCTACTTTTGCGGTTCTGTACAAAGTCTATAGAGAGTCGATACAATTTTCTGAGAATTTCCTAACAAAATTGGAAATGTTTCTCAGTCTCAGATTCACATTTTGCATTTTTGCAACATTTTTGCACCAATTGACTTAATTATGTAAAGAAAAAACAGTGCCATGTTGCAACATTTATTTTGGCACTTAAATGTTATTATAACAATCACTGTGTAATTACTAACATGAACACGAACACGCAGTCGTGAACCACATAACGATCGAGGATCCCCTATTGTGTTTTCCTTTATTCCTATGTTATACCCTAACCCCATTACCTTAGAGCTTGCCCCGACGATCGAGGACCGAATTCGGACATTCATACCGTCGATCGAGGATCCTTTGTTCCCTTTGTTCTCTTTTGTGCTTCGACCCTCGATCGTTATGTAGTACCAGAGCACTTTACCATACACCTGACTCTATAAAACAGCAATGTATAAATGAAGTAGTTGCAATTTGAGAGAATTAATAATTCATTTAAAATGCTCAGTCTGGGCAAGAACACGTATAAGTGAACTGTACGTTTTGAGAATATATAATTCATTTTTTGCAAATGTTTACAGGCACTTTATGTTGCTATTTTTCATTAAATGAAGTCACTGTAATAATATTTTATCTCTGTGTAAACACTAGTAAATGTCATAATTATTGAAGCCATATCTCAGCTTTACTTCAATCTATTAACCCTCCTATGGTTTTACCTTTCAAAACCTTTCAAAATCTGCTTACTGAGCAAAATATACAAAAGTATGAACCTTTCAAAATGCTCCAGAATTTGTTGCTACTGCACTACCACACCTTTCAATACCTTTTGAAAGGAATTGAAAGGTAGAAAAACTGGGCTATGGTATACCCTATGATAAAGGTATGGGAAGTCTATCAGAAAACGGCCAGACCTTCCAAAACCTTGCGAAAGAAAATGAAAGGTGGAGCTATTGCTCAACCAAATATCAGTACAGTTGCTATGCATACATGGTTGGACCTTTCAAAACCCTTCAGTCCAGAAACTTGAAAGGTATTGTTTTTCTCACACCAGTTTGTTCAGAGAGTTGTTTTACCTTTCAAAATCTTTCATAGGTTTTTTTTGTCAGACAGCTTTCTCACCTTTCAAAACCCTTTAGTCCAGGAAACTTGAAAGGTTTTGAAAGGTCTGACAGCTCTATGGTAACTGCACGGTATATAAGAGGATAACTTTTTTAAAGAGTTATGGTGTTACATGTACACTATCAGAGCTACACAATACAGGGCAATTCTTGCTCAGATGTGCTTTATAGTAACGTTAGAAACACAAAAACCTGATTTTCCGACTTTAATGATTCACACTTGGAAGAAAAAAGTGCAGATCAAAATGTTCTAAAATAATAAGGGTGTAGTGTTTTTTTATCAGTTCATTTTAAATGTTTAGTTATCCGTAATTAACACTCTTAAATTCGTTAAAGTTTTTAACGTTTACAATTATGATTCCTTGTGTTTGTTCAACCCGTGTTCTGCACTTAAAGAGTTACTCGTAACTTTACGTGGGTGTAAGTTTAGATGGGTGTATACACACACACAATGGTGCCTGTATTGTCTTTTCAAACAGATCAGCATATTGTACATCCCAAGATTCAGAAGTAACTTGTTCTTAGACGTTATTACTAATTCGAAGTCACTTTCATTTCTGAGAAAGTTCAATCAGCTTCAATTTATTTAGTGAATTAAGTCATTCAGTCAGATGATGTAGTCTTCGTTCCGGTTCACTTTTAATCCAGTTCAGTTATCTCATTGCAAATTTAATATTTGTGTGGAATAAAGTCATGTTTAACAAACTCATCAACTATGTGTGTATCAACTACGGTATATATTCCTCCACAAATTAATGATATCCACTAAAAGGGCTAAAATTCAATATTTGTGTGGAATAAAGTCATGTTTCACAAACTCATGGCTCTGACATCCTTCTTGCGATAAAATGCACGATCGGCCTTTATATAACGTAGGTACATGTTTGCAATTGGAAAGATTAAATAAAACCATTGCCGGTAGTGAAGTGATTGACATGCAACAATCAAAAGAAATTGGTTTGCACACACAAAAGGGCCATTATTTTAGATTCACTATTGACAAGACAGAGTTTGCCTTTCCTATCGACTGATGAAAGGGTAGGAATAATTCAATCAACTCTCTGCAATATTCACGGATGGATCGCATAGACAATCATGGCAAAGAGGGTGGTTCTGTATTAATTTCAACTTTCCATCAATGTGGCACGCACAATCCATTATCCTCGGTTCGAGGCTCAAGTGACAACTGGCCAATGGGTCAGCCTTTCCGTGAATGACCAATCACAAGATTGGGTCATAATTTTGGCGAAGATACGACGATGGCAAATTGCTTACCTTGAAGTATTTAGCAAGTGGTGATGAGGGAGAGTCACTAGCCGTGGAAAGTAACGACTTCAAACTCTGAACTGAATTTATGGCTCTCCTGCGTACAAGCGTTATCAACAATTGTTTCTATTTCTTCAAAATCTTGAAAAGTTTGTTCAAAATAACACTGTGATAGAAAGTTGACAAGTTAGTTTTCTCAGATTTGTTGCCCCTTGGCCCAGCAAGGGTAAGTTCCATTTTAAACTAATTTGTCATTTTCACGTTGTGTTTTTTACTAGGAATGACTAGAGTTGCTTAGGCCAAGTTTGGGTCTGTGTTTGAATCTCAGTCCCGAGTCACTTGGGTCAGGTCCGAGTCTTTGAAATCTTTTAATAAATTGTGTGCTTTAATTTAAACATTGTTTGATGATGCAGGACTCTGTCAATAAGCAAACTACGACCTCTTTTTCAGAGCAGCATTGGAAGTTAGTCCACAACAACATGTGAGAGCTCTGCAAGGTCCAACTTGGGAAGATGGGATAAACTTTGGCAATCTGGATGCTCTATGTTTTAAATCAAACTGACAGTTGGAGATTGACATTCGAATACTAACTCTACCCGTTACTTGGTCAACTCTTCGCCTAAAAAATGAACACCATGAATTCAACTCCGCCACCGGTAGCAATGGACAACGGCAGCGTGTCAGCTGACAATGTATCCGTTGTGCCAACGACACACAATTCAGGTCTACTCAACAATTACAAAGCCATCATGTTCTTCTTCCTTATCCTCTTCTCATTACTTCTCCTGACTCTAAACTCACTCTGTCTTCTTGTTCTAAGACACGTGAACAGCATTCATGACACCACCAAGGTGTTTCTGCGATCCATGACGGCTGCTGATCTAGGAATTGGTATTTTCATGGCCGTACCGATGACCGTTACTGTCGCTGTCGAAGACTGGCCTTTTGGGATCGTATTTTGCGGAATCCAAGCTTTTGCAGCCATAAGTTGTCTTTACGGTTCTCTACTGTCGCTACTGCTCCTTACTGTAGATCGTTACATCTCGGTGGTGTACGCGCTTCGTTACCATTCTATCGTAACGATGAAACGCGCTTGTATCGCCGTCGGTTGCGTGTGGGTACTATTATCGTTGTGATAGTGTCTATCTTTGGTGCCATTTCACACGGGGAACCGGTGTATAAAAGTACAATGTTCATGTGTTCCTTTTATTATCTCAGTGGATCGATAGTAGATTTGTTTTTTTTAATGCCCTACACCACGATAGTGTCGTCCTGTCTGCTAACCCTCTTGGTAGCATACGCCAAACTATTCAGCATCACGCGGCGTCATGCACGGCGTATGCACACTGAAAATCCAAGCACTCGCGATGGACATGCTCCAATGAGACTAAACCACAAGCCGCTCCGCACCACGGTTCTTATCGTTCTCAGTGCAGTTGTACTCGCTCTTCTTCCACTCATCTGCGTGATTCTTGGCGTTGGCAAGAAAGATCCTTCGTTTGGTTTTTTTCTGCTTGCCCTGCCCATACTCACCAACAGCTGGCTGAATGTGCTCATCTATTACCTCCGAAATAAAGAGTTCCGTCAAGCGACTAAAACACTCCTGTTGTCGTATTATCGATATGTTAAACGGACTATTTGTTGTAAAACAAACCGACAAGTTTGATGTTTACAATTACTATCCCAAAACAGACACTGTAACAAAAATTGAACATTAATAGTTAAACAGCTTTAAAGGTAGGATACACCATTGGTAATTGCTTAAATTATCATGAATGGGTAGATTTGGGGGGTTGTATTTTATAGTAAATGTCGTTTAACTGACCTGTCCGAAGTTTTATAATCATGGATGCCGAGAAAAGCACAAAAAACAGCGTTTATTTGTAACCGGCGTCAAGCAGTTATTCTTATGTTATTTGTGTTTTTTCGCGATCGCCGTCCGGCAAATTTTTCTTTACAAAATTCAATTTTTCAGAATAATTACAGGATATCTAGCGCAATCATTTTGCTGGATGCCTAGAATCATTATTTGCTTTCAAATAAGTAAGATACTTCTGAATAATTCGGTAGTAAATATTTTCGATATCTGCAAATGGTGTATTCTACCTTTAACATTTGTTGTGGCCACTCTGCCTGGCTGAACCTAATGAATGCTGGTATGGCCTACGACCTCGACCCATTGCATTCTCCACAATCAACTGGCACTTTTTGCCAATCATCCTTAACCCTCCAAAATCCTCTAAAACTGTACAGAGGATATTGGAGGATTGAGGAGGGTTAGGGTTACATTAAGGTTACATAAATTAAGCGTTTTACCTCTGGCAAGCCTTCTAGACCCTGGTTGAGCCTCTCCCTAGGGATGGCGCTGAGAATGGGTACAAGACACGCCTCGCGAACCGAAACCACATCAGCCACGTCATCATGGCAACCCATCTCCTCACAGAGCACTTGCAAGATGGCATCATCCGTCTCTTGAGAATAGTGGGCTGAATCTGTACACGCGGGAAGAGATTTGAACTGGGTCACTTTGAGCCTTTTTTGCATCACTGGCTTCGTTTTTGTCTTAAGGCGATTTCAATCTCCCAACTGGTGCCTGTTGTGCTTCAGAAACATTCAATCAATTGATATAAACACAAAAGTTCAAATATTTCCATTTGCTCCCATTTCTATTTGCTTCTCAGTGACTCGAAATTTGGAGGCAAAGACGAAACTAAAGATGCAGCAAAGGTAAAAAGGAACCCTCCTTTGAATGATTTGTTTTGTTTACGTTGGCAGATAGGGGGTCATGCTAAACCATCGTAGAACTATCTGTCATTTTATGCAGGCTGTGTTTTCTGTTGCTAGCTGTTTGGGGCGGAGGTCTGTGCTCTATTGAGTGTCCTTTTTCTGATTCGTATCATCCATTTATATCGAAGCAGTTGATGCATGTAACAGGCTTACTGATGGGTTCTTGGAGCAGAAATGCTGGGGAGAGCTTCACGATGTATTCAATGCAGCAGATCAGCAGGTGAAGGGGCATAACCAGCTCATTAGCCGCTTGCTGTAAACTTCCTGCACGATGAAATAAATAGAAAATAACGATGCTAATAAAATCTCATCAACCAGTTCGCGCTGGGATTATTTTAACATCACCGAGCCGACGTGCGGGATTATTTTTAACCAAACTCGATCCGAAGCAGGTTCAGGCCGCCAGTACCGGGAAGCACAGCAACGCATTTCCGGCCTTGCTTGCTGCTGACAGACATTTCCGGCCTTGCTCGTTGCTGACAGACATTTCCGGCCTTGCTGACTGCTGACAAACATTTCCGGCCTTGCTCGTTGCTGACAGACATTTCCGGCCTTGCTCGCTGCTGACAGACATTTCCGGCCTTGCTCGCGACGTGTTTATGCGTCATCCGTTTTGAATCTGGGGAAAACTTTGCGTTTATATTCGTCATCCGGCGCGAACTGGTTAATACCGACACATGCGAGGGATTTGGGTTGCAGACCATGTCTCTCTTTGGTGAATTGTGTGCGGTCCAACGGAGGACTTGTTGAATTGATATTTAGGAAGGCTAATTTGTTTAGGCAGGGATTTATGTAACTGAGCAATAACAGGTTTTTTTCAAACAAGAAATTTGATGAAAACAAGTAAATTGAACAATATTATTATCTCGAACTTAAGGATGGGGAGAAGGGGGGATTTTAAATCTTGCAGTTCTACAAATACTTACATCAGAGTTTAGAATGCCATGACAGAGTGAAAATATTCAAAGAAAATATGTTAGGTTGAAATTCCCATGTAATTTAATGAAATATCTCATTAAATGACCAGTCGTACCTTTGGCAAGAAGGAACAATGTCCAGCAAATGTGCTTCCTGTTGGGTTGACCCTGCTTGACCTCTGAACTTGCGACCTCCGAGGCCAATGGGCTGTCTGAGTCTTGAATGAAGATGCATTTCATGAGTCTTGAAACAAGCAAAGGAAAACGAGTCTTTAAGAACATCATCTTGATTTTAACCAATTTAACACTTCTAAACTTTCTGAACTTTCTTTTATTGCTCAAAAACTGCTTATTAGCAATTGACTAGAAGTTGGAAATTAGAGGTTCGTCTGATATTAACAAAAAGACGAAACAGAAATGTTGTGAAATGTTATGTGACTAATTGTTAATTGAATGGTTTTCTATTCTCTTTAAAGAGAATATCGACATTTTGACATAAATCTGGAATAAAATATAACGACTGATTGGATATTAGGACGGAATTTGTTTTAAAGTAATATTTTTAATTGTTATTGTGAATCTCAATGCGTCAATTAATGTATACACCAATGCGTTTTACTTTGCACGTCAGGGCGATGAATTTTCAACCGTCCAAAAATTTGTTAGTTTTCAAACTTACTGTTGGAACTTGTGGTATAGAGCAATCGTCACACAGTATTTCTGCATGGTAGCCTTCAGCGCAGGCTTGATGCAGGGATGAAAGGAATGCACAGATTGTAACTTGCCCATCCGCTCAAAGAATCTCTTGATGCTAAGAAGTAAAAAAACACAAAGAAAATGTACAACAAAATCATCCATGTTATTTAAAGATACGATACACCATTGGTAATTGCTTAAATTGTCATGAATGGGTGGATTTAGGGGGTTGTATTTTATAGTAAATATCGTTTAACTGACCTATTTGAAGTTTTACAATCATGGATGCCGAGAAAAGCATGAAAAACAGCGTTTGTTTTTAACCGGCGTCAAGCAGTTATTGTTAAATAGTTGTGGTTTATTTGCGATCGCCGTCCGGCAAATGTTTCTTTATAAAATGATATTTTTCAGAATAATTACAGGATATCTAGCGCAATCATTTTGCTGGATGCCTAGAATCATTATTTACTTTCAGATGAGTAAGATACTTCTTAATAATTCGGTAGTAATTTATTTCGATATCTGCAAATGGTGTATCCTACCTTTAAGAACAACATTCTTGTATATATTTTGATGAGAAGATATTATTTGTTGAATGAGTACACTTTAACTGTGCCGAGTTGTAGAGCAAAGAACTATTCTAATATTTGTTTCCAAGTTCTGCCTCTTTGGAACTCCTTGGCCAGTAGCTGTTTCCCTCCATCCTCCTTAAAGAGGAACATCAATTCCTTTCTTCAGCTTTCCTGATTGTCTTTTTTCTTTCTCTGTAGTCCTTTGCCTAGCTAGAGTGGCTTTTTGGCTTTGCTTGGGTCGATATACCATAACAAAATTAATAAATACGTCTACTCACTGAACATTTCCGGCCTCTAAAAGATCAGACAACGTCGGAATTCCAACAACAGGATCGTTCTCTTGACTCTTCTCATTCCTGTATTAAAGAAAAATGTGGATTTTAATAAATAAAACTTCTGAAGACAAACCTCAAAATTTACGGAGCAGTGGGCATTATTATTGCAACGAACATTACATAGGGAAAATAAAAAACTAATTTTTGCTAACCTAGTACTGTACTAGGTTCTGTTCTTTTAACAGCTCTGTAGACCACTTCACAAATATCGTTATCTCTGTGATAGCGTGGTAGTCTTTTGTGGGCAATTTATTAAAAAATATGTCCCATCACGCTGAGGATACAATGGCATGGTGGGATGTGTTTTCAATAAAATGCCCCCGAGATGACCACTTGATCGCAAAGATGGCGGCATTTGTTTAAGGGTCTAGCACCCTGTCTCACTTGTGCATAACGCTGGCCGTGTACAATGCACACACGGCATAGGAAGCCAAATCCAGTTCTGTCTCGGTGTTACGTCGACAGCCCCATGTCTGCAGGAGCTGCTGGGCTGTTTGGGTAACGCTGCTTGGGATATTCTTACGCTGGACTATCGTTGAAAAGACCTCATGCTGTTCCATATTGGATCCTAATTTGATGAGCACTTGAGCTTCAAAGATCTGATATTTTGTTCTAAATCTATAAAATAAAAAAGTTAATCATTATACACTGTAGTGTTAGGCAAACACAAATGATAGACAATTAAAATGACATTAACATTGATTTTGTTTACCCTTGAATCCTTGATCATTTGAGTGTAATTTTTCTTCAAAAGATTATCAAATATTCAATTTTCCAACAACTTAAACTTTGAGAGAATTGTGTCTTAAAGGTAGTACAGTATACACCATCGGTAATTTTTTGAATTATCATGAATGGGTGGATTTGGGGGGTTGTATTTCATAGTAAATATCGTTTAACTCACCTGTCCGAAGTTTTACAATACAATCATGGTTGCTGAGTAACGCACGAAAAACGACGTTTGTTTTTAACCGGAGTCGGGCAGTTTTTCTTATGTTTTTTTTGTTTTTTTCGCGATCGCCATCCGGCGAGAATGAATTTTGGTTTATACAATTCAATTTTTTGGAACAATTACAGGATATCTAGGGCCCTCATTTTCCTGGATGCCTACAATCATTATTTACTTTTAAATAAGTAAGATATTTCTTAATAATTCGGTACCGGTAGTAAATTTTTTCGATATCTGCAAATGGTGTATACTACCTTTAACACAATTACAGAAAGCAAATTAATAACTCAATTATTTTAAACAGTTACCTGAGGCTGTAGTTAATTGCCACAGTCAGCAGAATGCAGAAAAACAAGTTGGGCAATAATATTATTTAGGACTATATTCCTGATTTAACCAGCCGGTGTCATACGGTGTGGCGTTAGTAGAGGAGGTGATAACATTAGGTAAAATTACTGTTTGAGTTTGAACAATGACCGGAAGTTCCACAACAAGTGTCAAGTTACACTTAGTTAAAGCATTTCCTTCCTCCATGGTTAAAGCGTTCGCTGCACTGTGCAAAATAAACCGGCGTATAACTATAAACGTCCACGAAATGTAAAAAAAAGTACGCAACGTACGTGGGAACGCGAATGTTTATCCGATCATCGTCATGAAAAAACTCGCCTGGAATTGGAAATACCCCACTACATCGTCACATTTCGTGTCTTTTGTCATCACAAATACCCACGCAATAATTCTCAGTGCACCACCAAAAGTAAACAACATTACTGATCAATTAAATACACACAATCTAGGCCTACCTTCTGGAATTTACCAGCTGGACAGTCAGAAAAACAAGTCTGGTATTGTACCGCGAATTCTCTGCGTGTTTGTAATGCATTTTTAATAGGCGTAGTCTGGCTCTTCCGTAATACTGTAATATCAGTAACCCGTGTTTCCCGCCACCAAAACTGGATTACGTCATCGATAAGAAAAGTTTGCCCCATATTTCGGATAGGCTAATAAAGTTGTAATTGTACGGCCGTACTTTTGTTTTGTTTGTACTGTCCCTGTGTCCAAAATTCCTCTATGAACAAACTTACTGGTATTATTTCATAATGTACTTTTGGTTTTTCATTGACATTGTAAAACTAGCCAGGATTCGTGTACGTGGGTAGGATATAAAACAAATTACGTATCTATCGTCATGCCTAAAACGATATTTTTCTGTATCACTGTGATTTATTTTCGTGATCGACCACGACAACTTAATTCCTCATTATTATTTACAGAGGCTAACAAACAAGCAAGACAAAGAGACGCATTTTAGTCATCGCATTTGATAATACAATATATTTCTGGGGCCGATGTATGGGCCGGGGGTGGGGGGGGGGGGGCTGATGTGGCAGGGGAGGTACTTTTTGATAAAACTGAAAAAAACATTACCTTCACAACATGTCACATGTTTGCTCAAAAACCAGTCAAGTAACTGATAAATCATATCCCTGATTTCAAGGCCAGATGGAACATTTGTTTACTTGGTGGAGTTAGTACGACTTTTAATCTACCGATATGTAATTAATAAAGGTATACGTATGGACGCTAGTGTTTGAATTCCCCGCCCCTTTTGTTGTTCCTATCCGATCAAGTTTGCACGTACGTACGTGCGTAGTACGTGCACCGCAGGTGTACACTGGTAACCGCAATATTTATGTAGCATCCTATGCATATTTCGTTGGTGCCGTGCTACCGGCTAGCGCCGCGCCAGCGTGGCTATTCCAATCATTTGTGGCATGTCATCATGGCTTCTATTGGAAAAGGTAAGCGGTGACAATTTTGACGCTTTTTACTTTAAATATAGCATATTTTCTCTTAAAAATTCGCAGAGGACTGTGATCATCTTTGACGAACTTGCTATCCATCGGAGATGGAATTTGGGTCTTTGTGGCATGAGATACAGCCATCGTTTATGACCTAAAATGAGCCATTGTGTCTTGATCGTACATGTGTATCGCAGCATACAGCGTGAGAGTGGGCGGGGCATGTACGTGTGCACATTAAATGATGAGGAAATGGACCAACAAGGATTGTTCATTGCCGGTTTCCACTTCCAGTGCTTTTTGCTGAAATTGTCGTGGTTTTTGCCTCTTATTTAAAGTAGACACTGTCCAGGTCTCACTCTCGTCTCATCTGTGTAAAATTGTAATGCCCCCCAAAAGAATATAAATATACATGATGTATTATTAGAATAATAATATATTAGAATATAATATTTAGGCACTATACACTGTACAGGCCTATTTTATAATGTGTTTTGTATGTCATGATTTTTGTTTAGTTAAAGCTCTATTTTTACTTTGCATAGCCCATATTACTAGCCAATATAAGCTACTTTTCTCTCAGTCTTTGTAAATAGGCACTGATGATTTGTCTTTTGGTAGACATTTTGTCATGAATTAATTTTAGGCATTTGAGTTTGGATTCCCCCCAAAAAGTTTAAAACAAATTGTCAAATTTAATATTCGTATAATGAAAATCTCACTCAAGTCTTTTTAAATGCACAAACCAGTGCCATTTGATTGTTTCTAAAAAAACAAATCGGCTGTGATAGTCGTACCAATTATTGAACTGTGCCATGCTGAACAATTGAACTTTGGTCTTTGTAATTGTAGCACACGTAGGGCGTCTGAAATCTATCTAGAGACAAGGCATGGTTAGCTCATCAAAAATTGGCCTCGACAGTGAAAGATTAAAAATAACTGCTCTTTGGATTTTGAACATGTATACTCTGGGAAATTATCATTTATCCTAAGGTGTCAATTTGAACAAAAATATGTGCTTGATTAGGGGACTTGTTGCACATGTTTTAAAATGCACGTAGGCATCGGGCTCATGAGGAAAGAGCATTAGCACCATAGCTGAACCAGGTCACTAGTTACGTACATGTACATCCCCGACTTAATTGTGGATGAACTGTATGGTTGACAATGTGCGCATTGCGGAGTCGGTCAAATGCCAATTATGTCTTAGCCTGGGGCAGTGAATACTGACCTCTCACATACTTGAACTATGAATACTGGTTCATGTTGCACTGCATGTACCTGTATACATGTAGATGCATGCAACAAGTAAGCTGTGTGTATGTATGGTGCGAAATACGGTACCCTCTGGAGACGTGAACACAATGGGGACAATGGGAGTGAAAAGGTCTCCAAAGGGTAATTTCTATAGATGAATAGGTCTCCACTAGGAATTTCACGAATTCGATTTTTGAATTTTACTTAATTTACTCAAAAACTAGGATTAGGATGTGGATTAGGGTAAGAGTTTGGGTTAGGGTATAATATAGGGTATATTAGGTCAAATTTTCAACCCAGGAAAATAATTGTGGGTAAAATGGGAGCATTTTGAAAAAATGTTTTGACTTTCTAACCATTTTGTACACGAGAACAAAACCATGGCAGACAGGAAAATTAAATCAGGTGTAATTTTCTCAAAATCTTACTCTCTCTTTTTTAGTGGACGATGAAGCCTTTGTTACCTTGACAACCAATGACCCCTATGGGTACGGGGCCCTGGTCCTCGGACAGTCACTACGAGATGTGGGCACGACCAGACAGCTGGTTGTCATGGTAACGAAAGGAGTCAGTCAACCAATGAGGTGAGCAGATTTAAATTTAAAAGGATGTCAACCCTGTATTTATGATGACCGCTGTTTCATGAATAAACCAATGTCTACCTAACCAAGGTTTAGTTTGCAATGCTTAACCCTAACGATCCCCATCCAGTCAAACTCTATCAACCAGGGGTCAATTTCATAGAGCTTCTAAGCACAAACATTTGCTTATCATGAAAATTTGTCCTTGTTGTAAAAATAAGGTTACAGATCACATTTTTACGTGATCTTTATTGTTTTTGATTGATAATCAGCTGGTTTTTTGCTTAGCATGAAAAACAAGTATAATTTTGGCTATTAACCTGTTTTTAATGAGCAAGACTTTTTTGTGCTAAGCAAATTTTTGTGCTTAGCAGCTCTATGAAATTGGCCCCGGGTGTGAACCTAGGTCTCGGGTATATTGAGTTATGATTGACATGTGATGCTGATTGACTCGCAATTTGACTAATTGATTTCTGGTAAAATTAATTTTATAAAATTGTAATTTTACTCTTGGTATACTTGTAACAGACTGTATGGATTGGGCTATATCTTACTAGCCTTCTTGGCATGTACTTATAGATTGTTAGCACCTGTTTTACATTACTGTCTGTTTCAGGAGGCAGCTATCGTTCATCTATGATGTCATTCAGCAGGTGGATCCCTTTGACAGTCAGGATACTGCCCATCTTGCCATGTTGACCCGGCCAGAGCTAGGCATCACTTTTACCAAAGTCCACTGCTGGACGCTAAGGCAGTACAAGAAATGTGTCTTCATCGATGCTGATTGCTTAGTAAGATTCTCAGGCAACCGCCATCCATGGCCACTTACATTAAATGTTTACCAACCAAAATGTCATTTGATGTGTATTGCCAGTGACTGGTATGCCGCATTTTTTTTTTCTTTTTTTTTTTCTAAGCACATGCATTATATTTATGATTACTCACCAGTCTGTCAGGATAGCATATAAAACTTGGTTGACATGAAGGTAATAATTATAAACAGTGTTAGTTTTGAGAAGAAAACCTAGAGTTATATTCTAAAAAAACAAGTTCCCATCCAATCAGGAAGAGACTACAATAAAAAAAAACAATCCACATGTTTGGCTGTAAACAATCGTCAAATAAAAAAAAAAGTTTTACTGATTTCGATAGGTTCTTCGAAACATTGACGACCTGTTTGATCGGGATGAATTTTCAGCGGCGCCTGACGTCGGTTGGCCAGATATCTTCAACTCTGGTGTCTTCGTCTTCTGTCCATCTGAGGAAACATACAGGGGCATATTACAATGTGCCGTGACACAGGGTAGCTTTGACGGTAAGTCTCAGCTCCTTGTGTCTATTATTCCGGGTCTAGATTATCAGAATATGACCGCATATCCAGGCCATTTATTTCATCTTTAAAAGCAAAAGCAGCCGGGAGTAAGCAGTATTGTGGGGTGCTGTGGTCACAGTGTTTAACTCCTGTACGGTGGTACGTGGTTCGAACCCTGTCAGGGAACACGGTGCTTGTGTTCTTAGGCAAGACGCTCTGCTACAATTGCCTCAATTCACCCAGGAATATAAACGGGTACCTGTGAAGGTAATACTCCACAAGCTGCTGAAGAAACAGTCTCGTTCCTGATAAACAGGATGATATTTGTAAAGCGGTTAGAAACCACATTGTGCGAGTATAAAGCGCTATTTGAGCACTAACTTTATTATTATAACAATATTATTGCAGTAAATTTGAGCTACTAATGTCAGTGAGCGGAACATTTTCCTGAGTTGGGAAAACCATTGTAAATTTGATGTCCCCCCCCCCCCCCCCCAAATAGTGGTTGTCCTGAGAATAATCCTGAGGGGTCGGGGGTCAAGGTTTTGATCGGAGGTCATACTTTAGGATTACCTGCCATCATATTCCAACATGACAATGATTTTGTTCTTTTTGGATGTTTCTCTTCCAGGAACTGTTTAAAGGAAACCAGACCTGTGTGGTTTCCTTTTTTTTTATATTCCTGTTGACATTTTTAACTAGCGCATCGATCAGGAAATGATTGGCTGTTTTTTGCAGGTCGAGTCGTTTGAGGAAAGACCGTGCGAAATGCACTTGTGCATTGCCAAAGCACTCCATAGTGATCCCATTATTAAAAGGAGGAAATACTAAAATAAAACCCCAGGTGATCGCAGTTATTGCAAGATAGAGTGGGGGGTCACCGCGTCAAGGCACGCGGTTACAAAGACAGTAAAAGGTGCAGTTTTATCCCTGTCAATCCTGGAAGATAACACGTCGGTCTCATACGACTTGGTAAAATCAAAATCGATGGTTACGGCAGGGATTTTAATCTAAGCCTATAAATGAACCTGGATACAATCTTTATTTTGTTAGTTTATTAGATAATTATGCAGCCAAAAACTACCTACAAATTTAAAAAAAAAAAAAAAAAAAATTTACTAACATTTTTAACATTAAAAATTAAACAATTTACAAATCAGACAGTAGACAGCAATACAAAGACAATAGCCAAAAACAAACAAGCAGATAAAACAAAAAATACTGTATTATTTTAGGCCTGCATGATCGGAGATGACCCCCACTCTATCTCACAATGCACTGTGTATTATCTAATTGATTCGTATGAACAGGTGGCGATCAGGGGCTACTAAATACCTACTTCAGTAACTGGGCCACGTCGGACATCAAATACCATCTACCGTTCATCTATAACATGACGTCTGCTGTCAGCTACTCCTACAAACCTGCCTTAGAAAAGTAAGTAAGTCGGTCTACCACGAGCCAATGTGGCTCATCAGCTGGTGTTTATCTCCGGTTTAAGTAGCATGTAACGACTGAGAATAATTGTATTCACCCTGAATGGGATGCCAGTGCATGCATTGAGGTTACTCCCCGGCTAATGTCAGTATACTAGAGAGGCAAGTAGAGAAGTGGCTTGCCCAAGGACACAGCATTTGACCAGCAGCTGGACTCAAACCCCTGACCTTCTGATCATGAGACACTAACCACTAGGGATCAATTTCATAGAGCTACTAAGCAAAACAAATTTGCTTAGCACAAAAAGTCTTGCTCATTAAAAACAGGTTACCAGCCAAAATTATACGTGTTTTTCATGCTAAGCAAAAAATTAGCTGATTATCAATCCAGAACAATAAAGATCAGGTACAAATTTGGTCTGTAACCTTTTTTTTTGCCAAAGACAAATTGTCATGCTAAGCAAATTTGTGTGCTTAGCAGCTCTATGAAATTGGCCCCAGGTCATACTCCTTGATTTAGAAAGGTATCCTGACTCAGCCTCTTGGCAATTTAACTAGGAATGTAAAAAGTGCCAGACTATTTCCGGGTCGGTCCGACCACCGGATTTCCTCTCCTGGTTCATGATCAGTAGGTGTTTCCAGCCCCGACGTAAGTGCCTGCGATTCTTTTGCCTTCACAGATTTGGCCAAGATGTTAAGATCATTCACTTCATCGGCACGGCCAAACCCTGGCTGTACACCTACTACCCTAACACCGATTCGCTGTCGACGCCCGAAGGCTGCGGCTATGGGCACGACATGAAGTACGTCAAGAAATGGTGGGATATCTTCCTGGTAAAGATCAGGCCGAATATCGAGCAGGAGCAGGTATGACTTCAATGACCCACCCCTGAGTTTTGCAAGAAACCGAATATTAAGCACCGCCCAATTGAGCATGAACACACGCACCTGTTTATTGCATGGTCCAGCCGTGTATATCATTTGCAAGTGCACATACCGGACAATAGTGTGAACATGTTGGACATAAGTCGGGCCAAGATTGGTCTGAACATCACGGGGAGGGAGGGTTAGTGTCTTGGGGTGGGGCTTAGTCATTTGGTCTGTGTTTGACCTCTGCCTCGTATGGTTTTGTCACGCTTACCATTCTCCCGTGTTCTGTTATGGACGACATGGTTCAAACAGCACAGTAAGTTGGACAAGCTAGTTTAAACAATTTGGGGTCTACAATTTTTCGTTTTACAATAACCAAGAGCTAAAGAAGTTTAATTGACACTTGTTGTTTTCGTTTCTAACAATAACTTTCCCTTGTCCGTTTTTTTTTTTAATTTGTTGAAGGGCATTGATTTGTCAGGGAAGCTGGGCAAGCTTTGCTTAGAGGCTAGCCCGATGGGGAGCCCCACCCTGTCAGAGGGCTCGCTGTCCGATGTCTCGCATCAAGAGGACTGGGAAAAGGGGAAGATCGACTACCTCGGAAAAGATAGCTTTGATAATATAGCCAAACACATGGCTGAGGTAGTGAGCACTAAGAGTGAGACGACGGGGACGAGCAAGAGTGAGACGTCAGGGGCCAGACCAAAGGTGCCGAAGAAATAAATAGAAAAACAAAATTAATACAAAATATATACTGCAATGTGCAGCTATTGTCTCATAATTAAATTTGTCATCGATGAGACTGGGTTTAGAAATCCAGGTTACCTTGAAAACCTAAGCTGATGACGTCAACGTTTGTAAAGCCATGAAGCATAATCGCTTCTTTAATATAAATGCGAAGCGAGAATCAGCCCAGATTTTGCCAAAACCTCTAAAACTTCCCACAACCTGATTTAACCTTTTCTGCTAAGCGAAACCAGTTTGTGTGTGTTTAGCCAAAACTTGTGTGCTCTGTCCAGTATTATAGCTTGTGGTTTTGACTTGATTGTCCTTAGACTACAATTTGTTTGAGAATTCTGTGTACAACTGGGATCATAAGAAGACATGGTTGATGGTTCCAATCTGATAGGAACGAATCTTACAGAGAAATCAGTTCATTTGAATCAAAATTATAGTATGACAAAAATAAATGGGCATAACAAAAATATATTAAAACATACATAAATATGTTGTACTCCTTGCTTTTGGCTTCAACACCGTGTTTGAAATAAAGCAATATATCTCTAACATATTGTCTGCGTAGTTTAGAACCTCTTTGAGCTCAGTATGCAAATGCTAGGAATTAGGTTTCCAGCAAGTTTTGAAAGCCATTTAATATTTTGGATGCGAACACCTACGTAATTACCTTGCTTAGAATGTCGTTGATTTCTGTGAAAATGTTGATTTATGTGTCACAGCCATTCATTTTCTGAACGAAGGCTGTGATCCAGGGAAGATTATTCACAGACAACTTTTTTTTCAGAAGGATTTTTGTTGTTGAACTTCATTAGGTCATATTTTTATCCCACCAGTAATGATCTTCCATCAAGAACTATATAAATCTTAGTGTTTTAATGTCAAGTTGTTGTTTTAAATGATGGAGAAGTCTTTTACAAGGTAAAGTGTTTATATTTGTTTAAGGATCGTCTACTTACAATGATCGTTACAGAACATAATATGTTCAAATTGCTCTTTACTGTATTGAAGGGAAGGGGCGGCTGCACCTGGGGTAAATTTCTAGGACAAATTTTGACGCTGTCTGGATACTCAAGTGTTAAAAGATCACTGTTTTGTTAAAATGACAACAAAAAATCGAAAATTATGATTGGCTGATCCAATATGCACCATTATGTGCATACTCTTCATGAATATGCATACTCTTCATGAATATGCATACTCTTGATGAATGTGCATCTCTTGATGAATGTGCATACTCTTCATGAATATGCATACTCTTGATGAATGTGCATCTCTTGATGAATGTGCATACTCTTCATGAATATGCATATACTCTTCATGAATATGCATATACTCTTCATGAATATGCAGAGTAGTGGCTATAGCTAGTACTCTATTGGCTGTCTGAAATGCTTCCTTGTCTAGAGTTGCTGTAAATTCCTTGTAGAGTAGCATAGCTATTTTTGTACTAACTGCAAACAACTTGAGGTAAAACTAGTGAGTAATGTGTACATATTTAATATTAAGAAACTAAAATTGAACTAAATAAAGAACAGCATATTATTTGCCAAAACGAATATTTTTTATATAATTTAGGTTTACCTCCAAAGATTGTTTCTATATAAATTTTATGTAAATGTTAGTAATGAATATTCGTTGAAAATTATATAGCTGCAATTAATTTCACCCATTTTACGTTTCATTTCTGCCTGTTTAAGTTTAATCATGGCTCTTTAAAAAAAATCTGATATACACGAGCAACTCAAAAGGGTAATTAATCCTCTAAAACAAATCGTCAAAATATCGCTTTATTCTGCTGTTCTTGGAGACAATTAGGTTTAAGAATTTCCATGTACATGTAGCATATTTGACAAAAGTTGTTTATAGCTACTACGGTCGGGACATGTAAACAAAATGTTTGCGTATATTGTGCAAAATAAATAAACTATCCGACCGACAAAAAATCTTTTTCCTCTGTCAAATTTGTATGTGTCAAGTTTTTCTTTTCTTTTCGAGGAAATTACTGATACTAGAAATATTCAAAACAACTTTTGAAGAGATCGTAAAACAGTGGAGACTGGCGAAGTCAAATGGAGGACAAGAAGGTCACGAGCTTCTTGTGATGGAACTCGTCCACGTTTTTCGTAGAATTGGAACTCGTCCACGTTAAAATTGTTTTTGACATCTGCGTTTTGTCTTTCAGAATGTTGAATCGGTGAAAGAAGTCAAGATCCCAACTCGGGATGACGGGGAGAAGTGATAGACTACTTAAGACAAAGGCAGCTTTGAAAGCATCGTCAAGTATATGTACATTGCCGAGATGGCCGGCACAAGTGAAAAGTTGGATGATAAGCCAAAGGTGTGGCAGAACTATAAAAAAACAAGCATGATCCTTACTTTAGTCTTTGCATACGTGTACATTTACTGCGATATTTATTGGCTTACTAAGTTTTCCCACAGTGAACTTATTGGTAGTTTGTGGTTTTACTGCCCGACCGTGTCAATGGAAGACGCCAACTTAACTGCGTAGCCCCTACTCGGCCTATCTGGCAGGATACACCGTCTAAAGCCAGCAAAAAGGACAAACGGGACACCCTACCAAAAGTTATCTAAGAAATACAACCTCGAAAAAGTACATGTACTAAAATGCACTGGAAACTGAAGACAAGCGAAGAAAATTACAATTTGTCTGCGAGTAGTTGCTGCAGAAAAGTGTATTCATTTCGTTGGTATATACAGCAAATATTGAAATTAAAACAAACGGATAATACACTGTTATGTACAAGTTATTTTTTTCTTTAAAACAATGATAAAATCCTTAAAGTACACCAAACAATTACGTGACTTGTATTTACGTAATTATGAACTTTTGCCCACGTGTACATGTATACAGCAAAATCGCGCAGTGTGACGAGCATGCGCAGCAACATTGGGCCAATCACGGGACAAGTAGAAGCAGATTTGCAACTGTTATAAAAAGACACGATCTGATTGGCTCAACTTTAGTTTTAATCTGAATAACTTTAAATGAGCGAATGAACTCTTTCAAGTGTTAACACGTACGTATACATTGTAGTACCGTACATCTGGTGTCGAATGTCGCATAGTTGACTTGTTTTAACGACAGCGTTTCTAAAAATGGTTAAAATTATTTTAAGAAAGTGAAACAACATGAACTAGAACTGCAGCAATAAAGCTATCAGCGGAACGTGTCTGGCGCCCTCTGTTGAATACAATGCAACGGTTGTAATGTAAAGGCGGCGGGAAAATATGTAGACTGCAATAACCGAGTCCACATTTAGTTCATAATGTATTATAAGTCGTCGATCTAGCGTTCCCTGTAAATGAGATACCCGCTGAACGTGACAAAGCGATGTTCTCCCGAGTGTACCGCGAAGTACTCGGACGGAGCGTGTCTGAGCCAGAGCTTATCGCCGGCCTCAAGTTGTAAGATGACGGCCTGGGTTTGCATGACGTTACGCTCGCTGGCGTCCGCGTACACCGCAGTCTGTAAGTCCTCGTTCTTCATGAGGGCAACGCCCAGGTACTTGCCGTCGTAGGAACGGAGCCTAAAAAAACGAAAAGTAGACAAATATATATAACTTTGTAAAGAAGAACTTTGTACATTTTACTTCGATAGAAATCTCACATTTTGCATGCCCTTGCTTTTAGTTCAGAAAATTCTGAACAACGCCGTTTGAACACACAAAATACATGTAATTGAAAAAGAAAATGTGCCGTCGTTTTGTGACGAATGGATACACTCACTTTCACCCTCCCCCCAAAAAAAATAAAAAATAAATAAATAAACCCCCCAAAACTCACACACGTTTGTTTATGGTGTAAATTGAGGAGTTTTCTTTGTTTCTCTCGATAATTTCCTTTGTTCCGACGGCTCTCATTGTTTTTTTACACGAATCTCAATCGAGGTCGTCCTCGATTCTAACCCTAACCCCAATTTACCTTCGTGTCGCCAGGCATGTGTCCTCCATTTACACCATAAACAAACGCAAAACAAACATTGGGGGGGGGGGGGGGGGGGGGCGTATCATCTTAGCAGCTACACGTGTACATGTACTATGTAATTTATTGCAGGGTCACACAACTGGAATCTATGAAATGTATGGAATATTGCAGGGCCGTCTGTAAATGCCTTACGTGAATGTGACGTAGTAGAAGCCAGGGTTCTCGCAGACGAATCGATTCCTTAGCATGTCGAAGTCTCCTCCTTTGTTGACGTATTCGTGATCGAATTCGACGGTGCGTGGGTCGTTAGTTGCCCCCAACAAGATGGCCGTGCTGGCCACGGAGAAGGCGCTCTTTCCTGGGCCTGTTGTTATGAAGGAAGAGGAGATAGAAATGAGAGGTAGAATCGTATAACTAAGTTTGTCCTGGTTTTGACGGTGCAATTACCAAGGTTGTTGATGCACTTTGTAAAATGATGCAATCTGCAATGATAGGGTCGTTTGGGAAAGTTTGTTACGGGACTATAACTGAGGTGTAAATTTGCTGTACTCTGATTTATTTTAACATAAAATTAGCAGATAGTTTCGACTTGCTTTCCGTAATTTGAAGCGTCAAAAAGGATCATGTGGTACTGATACAGAGTAGAGAGGGTCTAATATATAATTAGGTTTGGAATACAGGTATGTAACTGTTAACAGGAGAATTTAAGCAGACAGTTTTGCTACAATTCTTTTGCGGCTACGTTAGGGAACCCTAATTTGTATTCCAAGACTTACTCTTGTTGCGCACTCTGTCCACCACGTCAGCCATTGCCTCCAAGTCATCGTCCGTCATCTGCATGTCATCCCGCGGATCTACGGCCTGAAGCTTGCTCTGTACATCACGACGCGATGCGGTCACGCGCTCGTCTCCCCCTCTGACATCGGGTGCTGGCCTCGGTCCCTCCGGCCCACTAAACCCAGACTGCGCCTCCCGGCGAGGTGCCAACTGAGCGTCGGATGACACAGCGGACGGACTCGTACGGAGAGCCACGAGCATCAGACGCTCCAGTTGGGAGATTTTGTCGGCAAGTTCGCCGGAGGATTGACCGGGCGGCGGCGGTACGGGGCGGAGTTGGGGCCCTGTCTTGCCCCGTGCGAGCCCGCTGAGGCTCGGCTCATTTATTCGACCTTCTAACTCACCCACCTTTGTTGAAAAAGAAAGACAAAACAGCCTAGTCAACAGACAAAAACAAAACCAACCAAAAAAACGAGAAAAAAACAACAAATACAACGTCGACGACAAAACAAAAATCGAAACCGTGCACGAAAACAGTATTGATAACAATGGAAGGATGATTATGCAGCACTGACAACATCGGCAAGAAAACCATTGCCGACAGCAAAAAAAACAGCTGTGCATAACGACACCATTACCATTAAATCCATTATCATGTGAATCATCACAACGCCGAGTGTTCTTTTCGATTCGCGCCGTTTGTCTTTTCACTTTAATTAATAACCATAATTACATCTCCGGCAAACTCACCCTTCTCTTTAAGATCTCATTATCTTGATTCATCGCCATCAGCGAAGTCGCAATCTGCTCAGAGTCCGGTAACTTGAATGCCGGCCCCGACGACGCGAAGGAAGTTTTGCCCTGTCGGCGGCCCGGAACCCCCACGGACGGACCCTCATGCTCCACCGGTGGAAACACACCTATCTCCATCATTTCAGCCTCGCGATTACCCATCGCGTCAGTCAGGTCCCGCATCGAGGATCTCTGGTTTAGCGGGTCGTCGTTGACTTCCTCGTGGGAGCGCGGGCGCTGTTCGACGGTGGGTTGAGGCTGGTCTTGCACGGTGCTGCGGAGACTCTCGTTCTCGACACGCAGCTGCGAGTTTTCTTCTTCTAAAGTCTCGGATCTGCTTCGAAGTGAACGAGTCAGTCTTGCCATTCTCTGATTTTCGCTAACCACCCGTGATATCTGGGTGGAAATAATAAAAATGAAGAACGATTTTTCTATATTTGTTATTACAACAAACAAATGGTGCTGCTCGATTTGTTTCCCCAAAAATCTTTAAACTCGACAGGAAACGGTAACTTCCTTAAAGTTTAAATAAAGATTAACAAATCAAAACGTGTTATTCATAAAAAAAACGATATTATTTATACAGCAAGTCAAACACACTGCTCACCCAAATATATATGTTAAGCTCACCGGCACCCCCCCCCCCCCCCCCCAAGGCCAAGTAGGGGTAGCCCCCCCCCCCCCCCCCCCCTCCCTCTCCACCCTTCCAAACAAAACAAAAACATACAAACATTAAGGCCAGTTGCGTTCTGGATTCGCCTTTGCCCCACACCGCCAAGGCAAATAAGAAACAGTATAATCAGCAGTCTTACCTGCGTCTGCTGTCGGCGGTTCGAATCCTGTAGGTTCTGTATGTCGACACCGTCTTCCTTACTCCTTGTTTCCATCTCACCCACCCTTCTCACCAGCTCGGCTAAGTCTCGCTCCACATTTCCTAGTCTCGGCTCGTCACAGGTGCACCTGTCTCGTGGCGTGGTGGGGTGATGCGGCAAGGGAACATTGTGGTGGTGGCCTCTTGGCTGGAACCCGCCCGGAAAATCCGCCAGTCGCGGCTTCCCCACCCCGCGGGCAGCACGAGTCTTGATAACGTTGTCTGGATCCACCGCAGGCTTAGCAAGTGCCAAGGTCGACACGACAAGGGTAGATAATATCGCGAACGACAGAAACTTGCAGCTCATTTTGTTCCAAGTCGACGGCATGCTTGTTACAAATCCTGTCCGCACTTAAAATAAGCAAACAAAATGGATTCCAGTTTATATAGTTATATAGCTCGAGCATGGGGTAGGAAACAGGTGTAACGCAACGATGAGTTTTCTTCTCAACTATTCTAGAAGGAGCTAATACCTTTATAGTATACCTTTTCTATGAATGGCTTATTGATTTTCCAGCTGGCCAGCTGGAATTTCAACGGCTTTCACGCGACACTTTCACGGATTAGGGCCTAGGACTATTAGGCCTATCAATTAACAGGGGGCACCACTTTTCTTGTGTACATTGCCCCAAACAACCTGTTAAATATTGTGCGCATGAATAAGATTAATACTGCTGCAAACTGCTTACTGGCTGGAATGACCTGAAATATACAAATCAAATAAGTTAAGAGGGCCTAATATTTCGATCTTAACAAGATCTTCTTCAGAGACTAAAAATAAAATATAAAAAAATATATATATATTTTGCGCGATATATCTTATCAGAAAGTGCGAGTTCGTGAGCTAAAAGAACTGTAGAGACATGGAGTGGAAACCATTGGTAGAAACAACTCTACATGTTTTTGTTGAGTTTGGGCCAGTTATGTCCTATACCTGTGCATGCACGTATTTAATACCAATTCAGTTTTCGTAAAAGATCCAACAATTAATATACGAGAAACATAACCATAAAATACAACATGGATAAATTGCTCACCTGAATTTTGGGGATTCGGACAATTTCTGCTAGTCACGGTCGAGATGTTTACAGACTGTAGTCGATCTGTGATAGATCCCTACTATCTGATCTCGTGGCAGCTAATCGTTTGAATTGGCAACTTGTTGGTGGCTGAAAATCAGCAAACAGTTGATCTTTTGCAGTGAAGAAAACCCGCAGTCTCGTATATCGGTCAATGCTAAAACGACACTGGCGCAAACTAAGCCGTGTGTTCCTTGCTCTGTGGTTCTTCTGTCGTAACGATTGCCTTGCTGCTTACTGTAACCAGTAGAGCGTGCGAAGATGCATTCAATAATAACAATGCTGATGGTTTACACCCACCATATAGAGGTACATGTACATGTAGTAGGAAATCTCCACGCACCCACCATGGAGGCATATGATGCACCCACCTATTGTTAGGTCGATTTATGGAGCCACAAAACGTCTTATACTTAGGCTATAGAGAAAGAAACCATTGACAATAAAGACGCTGTACATGTACTTGCAAGATACGCATGTGCCTATGACATCTGGATTTCTGCACTGTGTTTATAAGGGAGGAACGTCATAAAAATAAACGTTATGCTTTTGAAAGTAAAAGACAGGCCGATCATTTAATTAGAGTGTTTCGGGCTGGTACTTCGACCACCACCTGTGTTATTCTGTTTACTTTTGGAGTAAACAAGTGCCAGTCTGTTTAATCACGTGATGATTTAATATCTTTCTGCCCAGGGTCTTGGTCACATGATTTACAACCCAGGTTATGATATTACGAACATCTTTCGTCCTTGATCCAGAAATCCCAGGAATAGGGTGAACTAATCTGGGGCATTTATTTTGCAAGCTCAATATCACGAGTAAATACATTATGTTATTGTTATTATTATGGTGATTTGATAACACGTACAACACTTTCATGTAGAATCGTAAACGATTCAATTGTAGGCATATTGTTCAAAGATTAAGATTATGTACAACTGTAGAGCAAGACTCTAAGATATCGCAAACAACAACGAAAACACACCCAATAGTCTCTATTCCGCGTGTTGATTGTTTCTGGCCTTGCTCCGATATTTCGACTTTCAACATAATTCGAAACATTTAGAGCATCAATCCTAATTACATGTGTAACCGCCACCAAGCCAGCTCTCATAGCCATGCAGTGTATATAACAGTTTGTTTATTTAGTTGTATTTCCTCACACTAAAGCTAGTCACCAGCACACAGGCATCGTTGTGGCTTTCGATACATGCATGCTGCGTGGATCAAAGGGACTATTGTTCTAGGTGTATATTAATAACTTGACCTTGGTTGGCCCCTTATATTATTTCCTTAGAAGTTTGGGGTTCGTACATTCCAAGGAGGGTGAGGTAATCTCTGGGTTTCTGTATGCCATATACATGTACCATTATTTCATATAGCCAATTGCAGCGATAGGGAACACTACAAGTTAATATTTGCTCCACGTTTTCCAGCTAATTTACAGATCATCCTTTAAGACTTGGACCCGAGGACAGAGGTAACGATAAAGTGATTATTGTAGAACCTTGTGTAATTATTGTAGTTTATAGAAGTGAGAATTTAAGTGAGTTTTAGACTAGTTTTCTGAGGATAGTTTTCCTATTGGATACCGACATTTTGTGAGGTCTATAGCACACATGTATTCCTGAGAAGATAATCATTAACCTCTATTTTCGCTAGCGTTTTATTATAGCGTCTTAATTGATATTATTACATATGTTTACTCGCATTATAATTAGTGCATGATAGTGAAAGTTTCTTAATTAAGAATTATTTACTCTTTTGTTTATTGCAGTTTTTACGTGAACCGTAAATCGTGAACCGTGAACAGCGAACCGCTAGTGTATTGTTACAAGTGAACAATTCGAGAGATCAGTAAACTAGTGAATTGTCAATCTGAATGGTGAAAGTGTAGCCTCGTTAATGAAACAGTTGTTCGAGAGTGAATAAAAGACACCATATTCGAAACCAACACAACATGTATAGAACTTTCACGTGGGGTTAATAAAGAGGATATGACGTCATCTTTCTTGGAACAAAACTTAATTATAGGGCTACTTTTTGTTCCTTCCTTGTAGAAGACAAGATAAGCCCATGTCAATCTAATTGATATAATTAGGATAAACGCTGTAATTTTTTTGCAAGATTTTCAACAATTTTATTTTAAAGTTTGTTTCAATAGTGAACCATTATGTAATTTAACAACCAAAACATTGAGAAAACGTTAAAGAATAAACATCCATGACGACGGTTGAAAACAAATATACTTGATGAGTGAACATAAATGTTCAAAATTGGGTAATAATTATACAAAATTAACCCAATTAATCCCGACCGGCAATTCATAATAAAAATCTATAAATACAACAATAGAGATTTGGAAACCATGGTAACTCGATTAAAGACAACTAAATAATAAACAAGCAACACTCATTTCTGATAAAATGCGATATTTCGCCAAACAATTATATTTCATTCACTTGATTAATTTTGTGAATAATTATAACAATGTAACTATATAAAATGCTTCTTATAAAAGAGACTGTATACTGCTGGTTGAGAATTAGTTGAACATTTTAATATCCGAAACGGATTGCGATTATTTGGAAAAGCTGTTATAATTGGAATAGTACAAATTAGTCAACTTTTTTTTTGTCAAGGCAAGAAATAAAGCCCCCCCCCCCCCCCTCCCCCTAAAAACCCCCACCAAAAACCACCCTAAACAAACCAAAAAACAAAGAACAGCTAAGCCATGTTTGGTCCAAACGTCGCACCATTGCGCCATCTTGTTGCACAAAGGCATTTTTAGACGTACGTTCATGCCACGTTCAGCCCAACATGGGCTGAACATTTGACAACATGGGTGGTGCAGACTTAATTGCGACACCAAAATGTTGGACAATGTTGGCACTTTTCTTTATTCGCTGTACAGTCAGCAAAGGTACTGTTTTCTAATAAGCCTGGCGCCCTCTGTCGTCCTAGGACCCCTTAAAAAGCAGGAAGCCACTGAACGTGCAGTACTTGCTCCCGTCGCTGTAAATAGCGAAGTCGTTGGATGGAGCTAATGTCAGCCACATCTTGTCGCCCAGGGTCATGTGAAGCACGACTGATTGCGTCACCATCTGGTTCTTCTCCGGGTCACGTTCACCCATCACTGACGCCACACGCTCGCCATTCTTGAGAAGACTGACACCTAGGTAACGGTTGTCATAGGAACGAGTCCTGTATAGAAGAAGGATTGAAACAAGGTTGAAGTTACGGTCATAAACATAGAGAAATGTGTCTTCCAGGAACTGATTTCTGGAGTTTTAGGTTGGACCACTCGACCATTTCGTCGCTCATTTTGACTTTCGGAGGCTAATTGGCAACAGTTTTGTTTAATGATAAAGCCGCCGACTAAGCGATTTGGTGTCTGTTAGCCACGAGTTAAGACAAAATAAAATATTATTTTGGCGACTCACAGCCACAAGGTCACAGGAAAATTAAAAAAACAGTAACATCCTAAGGACTTACGTGAATGTGAAGAAGTAGAATCCGGTGATACCACAGATGAATGTGCTGTTTTCTTCTTGGAAGTGATTACCCTTGTTGGCGAAGATGTGGTCGAAGAAGATGGGTAGGTGAATCCCCGCCTGCCCGATAAGATGATGGGTGGACGCGGCTGAAAACACGCTCTTCCGAGTGCCTGGGACGATAACAGAGAAGACAAACGTAAAGTAATTTCATCTGGGAAATCTACAACGTATATCCTACATCTCAACAAAGAAACGTCTTTCGGCGTCTGAGTAGTGGTGGAATATTGTTTTCTTCAAAATAATGTACATGGTTATGCATATCTTTTTACAACAGTTTTTTACTTTTGTATTTTCTTGACAGCTTCTGTTTAACTTTGTTACAATGTCTAAAGATGTACAAAACATACAAGTACATGTAACCCCATTGAAGCGACAGTATTTTTTTACTTCATAGACAGAAACGTATCAGAACTTGTGAGTGATTCTTGGCTTGAGTGGATATAAATATTTATGGAATCGATTCTAATTCCATCCGGGAGTCAACACTGGGAGAATCAACTCCAAATTTATCTGAGGTAAAAGCATTGGGAAAAAACTTATATAATGTCTTGAAAGGTTATTAAACGGTTAACTGGTTATAAAAATGAAGAGCCAAATCTTACTTGCTATGGAGCGTACGCTATTCAACTCCTCCCTCAAGATATCGGTGTCTGACTCGCTCAGATGCACTGGGGTGCCTCCGGTTGATATCCTCTTGTCGACTCTAGGATTTAGGTCATCTGGATTATCGTCTTCCGGGTCCTCGTCAAGCTGGTCAGCAAGCTGTAGCGCCAGTATGCGTTCCAATCGTGTCAGCCTCTCCTGGGTTTCGTCATCGGGTGGGGCAGGTATGACTCCACTCGGGTTGTTGTTGTCACCTTCTCTCGGGAGGGGTACGGCGACCATTCTGGTCTCCATGTCGTCCAGTCGTCGCCTGAGTTTAACATTCTCCGTGTTGAGTTCACCCAAGGCCACACCCAGGAGTTCCTCGTCCACTGGGTTCTCCGCTGGATCCGCCTTGACTACGGGCGGGTTGGGCCGTAGCGACATCAGCTCCGCCTCCCTGTTTCCGATGTACTCATTCAGGGCGGAGAGTCTCTCAGTCACGGGAATCTCACGAGCGAAGACGTCGGGAAGTTCCGTGTACAACACGCCGAAGAAGTCCTCAAACTTTATCAGGAGCCGCTGGAGTTCGTTGACGCGTCGGTTGGCTTCGTCTAGTTGCCTTGTGACGTCCCTCAAACGCTGGATGTCCTCCTCGAGACGTATGTTTTCCGACTTCATCTCTTGCATCTGTACCAAGGTAAAAATAAACATTACTGTATGGTTCAAGTGAACGTGCATCGATATTCCTAAGAACCATCTATAACGTACGTGATATGATCGACATCAATTAATCTTCGATTCAGTTGAGCGAATTTAAAGTTTTCCTGGTCTAAAGAGTAAATGTATTTATTGGTATACGGGAATTGTGAAGATAACGTTTGTGTGATGAAATAGCAAAGGAAGGTTGTATTGCATCGCTGGAAATGATCAGCTATAATTAACCTACTTATTGTTGTATTTTCGGCATTTCATAGACTCGTGGGGTTTATAGAGTGGTGTACGCTTACCTCTGTTTTCAGAACCGAGGCGCCCTGTTCTACATTGGCCATTCGGCGCTCAATATCAGCCATGGCATTGTTGTTGCCCTGGTTCTGTTGTAGATCTGATGGAGCTCGAGGTGGGGTGGTGGGCTGCGGTTGGGTCTTGCCTGGGATAGCTGGCCGACGTCTTCTAACAGCACCGGTGTGCGCAACCACGGCCAACAGGAGACAGGCTAAGAGGACCTGGTGGATGGGGGGTGCCATCTTGGTGCCCGGTCTCCTAAGGACGGAAACAAAGTCTCGTTTGATGACATGTTTTGTAGATATTTGTGTTGTCGATCGCAAGAAATGATGAGCTGTGGAAACTAAAAGCATTTCTTTGTTTTTGATTCACTTCCTGAGACAAGTGACCAGCCTTGTCCATGATTCCACTTGTGATTTACTCTTGATGACAAGTCGAATTGACTTGACTTCTACAGAGAGATCATCAGCATTTTTCATGAATAGTGAAATAAACAACCACAAAAAATAAACAACCACCTCGCCTGACCAAATTTGCGTTTTATTTATTTTTAAATGGCGGATGTTCAAAACAGCGATTGTCCTAATAAGAATATATACTAGCTCCTTATGATATTAAAGTGTGATACTTTCGAACTCGTGAAATGTTCCTTTATCATTTACATTCGAAACTAGGTGAGGTCTCCTTGATTTTATAATTTGCATTCAGATGTGTGTTCGTATATTTGTGTTAGGATTTCCAAATGTGTTATGTGTATACAGTCGTATATGGCAACGTCATCATATTCTGAAGTTCAGGCCAACAGTCACAACCTTAAAATTATGTCGGTAGATCAACGGTGGTTTGGATTTGGTGGTACATATGGTCTCGTGACTTGTATAAACTATTTAATGACTCGAACAGATTATTTTATGTAAATGACAAGCACAGACAATAATTGCTTAGCATTACGATGGCACAAAAACAAATATCGACCAGTCAAGCAGATCAAAACGACAAAAGCGAAAAACAGAAAGTACCTTAATACTAGTACATGTATATAGGATTATTTCATAATAACAAAAGTGGCGGGTTGTGCTCTAGCTCTATGATTACTTCCAAAACTTACCAGTTTCACCTTCTGCTCAAGTCGACACGTCTGCGTCCAAATCGTTGAGTGAAGCAAACTCAATTCACGTGACGTTCGTAGCTACAGTGCACGTAGATGATTGATGAGCAGGATCTGAAGTGCTAGTGGTGACTCTAGCTCTAAACAGCCGAATTTATAGCCTTTTTGCCAAAGGGTTGGCAAGGTTATTTTGTAAACCATAAACATCGGTCCTGGTGGTAGCTGGGCTATTCCATTCGCACATGTAGGGGAGTTTATTTATTTAAATCTTCTTTCTCATCGAAATAACAAGTCATCTCATTGTTTATCACTTCGCGTAACTTAACTCTAAACGTTTAAAAATGCCCAGGGGACAATCAGCATCTCTTAATAATCTAAGAAAACGTTTAAGGGAAGGTACGTTTATTGAGCCAAGGGATACCTTCTACCCGAGTTTAATCGAACAGTCCGGTATTTACTAGGAGTTATATCTCCGGTTTCTACGGGGTGGGGGTGCCAATGACGTTACTAACAAGAGTAAAGCGTCAACACGTGCAGCAGGTGCTTTTGCACTTGTTGGTGTCAACTTCCAAGGAAACATTTAAGAAATGGTTCCAAATTTGGATTCTTAATACTTGTTGTTCTAGGGTTCTGTTCCCATGGAGGAAGACAACAGAAACTTAAGTAATACTTAACAGGAAGGGAATTCTTGGTAAAAAGATTCGAGTTACTTGCCAACAGGATGAAAACAGGTATCAACTGCGGGAAACAGCGAAAAATCAAAAAATAGAAGACGGGCCCACGCGGTCGTATAAATGAGGGCATCATGGAGTTCATTATAGGACGCGAATGTTCTTGGTTTTCTTTTTCTCTGGCGTGCTTTTCTTGAGATCAACAGGCAAAGCTCAAACTGCCCCGTTATAAACTCAACAGTTAACATTATTGAGTTAGCTAACGAACTAAGCATGGTTAGCTCCAATAAGAAGAAAAAAAAGCTCATCACTGCCTCGCTGCTGGTCTTAAGTCGCCATCGTTATACCTCATTTTTTGTTTTAATAACAGCATGGCTGTTTAAATTTCGTTCAATCATTAAGTATGTTGCACTTCAATTTTTACTGCGAATTTTCGTTTGCATTATGGTAAACACATTGTTTTATAACAACATGTCTGTTTAAATTTGGTTCACTCAAGAAGTTTGTTGTCCTTTAATTTTCTCTGCAACTTTTTGTTTGCATTATGGTAAACACATTGTTTTATAAAATTGATTGAATTTAAAAAAAAGTATAGGTAAAACAACAAATGGCGAACGGCGAAATGACTCCCAATTTGTGAACGGTCAATGTTTATACTTTTAGTTGTGAACAATGCGTTCATAATTCGCGTGTGAACAAAATAAATTATATCCCGCGTATCAACTAAAAGCCCGGAAATCTGGAAGAACTGACCCGGATAAATGATCGATCACTAGGATAAGATAATTTTCACTCACCAGCTTGTACCTAATTAAAGAACCCTTTGTCCCGATCGACATTGGCAACAAGGAGAGACGGGAAAGGCAAAATATATATTTGTATATTAATTTTGAAAATATTTCATTTGGGATTTTCAAAAGCTTTTACAGGTATTTGTTTATTGTGGTCTCACCCTAATACCCGCCACTAAATGTGTTTAGCAAAAGTAGCAAACAGGAAAGACTTTGACGTACTAGGCTGCAGGGGGTTTTCCCGTTAACTTTCCCAACTTTCCAGTGCCATAATTATGATATTACCGTCTGTGAAGTCTGGTCACTAACCCTCAAACGTGACAGGTCACTGTTATAATCTCCATTGAGGCATGTGCGGTACAACTTGAGAAGGGTGCGCATACTGAAAAGTCAACATTTTACAATTAAACAGGGCAAGGTCTTCTTGAACTCTTATTCCATACATAGGTTTGGGATCCACAATATTATTTTCCCTCAGGCCTTGTATCCCAAAGGACATTCTAAAACTTGTATTTCTTGAAAAGGCGACACTCTTGTCAACTTGAATTTCCAATTATAGAACCGCTTCACGCCGAGTCGACAGTCGGTATAGCCCCATCGAATGAGGTCATGGGTGATCTGAGCATTAAAGGTAGACGAACAAGAAGGTCGCCGGAACGTCGTATGTCAGCCTATTATTATGGGCCTTTATGCACAAGGAAGCCATGTTGGTCGTGTTCCCTGAATGCATTTTTAAATTTTATATATTGTGAACTGTTAAATGGGATGGTGCCAGACTATTTTTGCATTCTAGCCTCACTTTCAATTTTGTTTTTACATTGTATATGGACTGACCCATATACTTGTACCATTTCTATTCTAGACTGGTTTATAAAAAAAACCAAGCCATCCCTTTAATCTTTACGGCCGGAATACTCATTATAATTGGCACGTGTGGGCGCCTGATGTGGCTGTCGTCTTGTGGTGGGATTGGATGTCAATCTATATCCTGGTGTTGTGGGTGATGGACGAAGTTGTCGCTGCGATCTTGCAGTTCCATTTTTTGGCAACTTCTTTTTTTCCAGATCCACCTGACTGTTTCGTATCTGATAGAACTAGAAGAACACTTTTGTGTTTCTGTCGGAACATACCGAGGATCGAGTTGATGGATATTAGTGTCTATTTCGTTGACATCAGAGTGGTGTTTGTATCCACTTGTAAACGGATAAAAGAGCAAAGACAAGACAATGAACTTCTTAGAACACATCAAGAAGAGAAAAAAATAAAGGTCGGGGCAGGGCATAATATGACCTGAACAAAGGACAATAGAAGGACAAAGCTATGCACAGAATGGAGACCAAGAGAGACGGGTTGTAGTCAGGGAAGACAGAACACAAGATGGAGAGATGAGAACAAAAGTACAAGACATTATAGAACACATTAAGAAGAGAAAATGGAGGTGGGCAGGGCAAATGACCCGAACAAAAAACAACAAATGGACAAAGCTCAGTATGCAGAGAATGGAGGCCAAGAAAGACGGGTTAACGTATTCAGGGAAGACAGAAAACAAGATGGATAGACGAGAAAAAAATAAAGTACAAGACGATCGAGATCGCTGTTGCTGTGCTGTCATTTCAGGAAGGACATTTTCAGTTTGCTGTTTGTGGTTATTCTGTGGATCTTTTTGAATCATGACTTTGTTTTGTCATTGGCTTAAAGCGAGCGATTTTGGGCTCCCAACTGCGATATTTCCCGCCAGCCACCTTCTGGTACCTGTTGTGCTTCAGGAACATTCAGTCGGTTGATATGAACCCACAATTTCAAATACTTCTCATTGCTTCCATTTCTATTTGGTTCTCAGTGATTCGGAGGCGAAGCCAGAGTCAAAGCAAAAGTTTCTAAAACCCTTGTGTCAAGGGAGGATACTCGTTGAAAAAGTGCTTTTAAAGAGTTGAGGGCGCTATTTCCTCTTACCGCTATCTGTATGTACTTGTTTGCGTACTTCCTAGGAAGGCTTGATCCATATGGCAACTTCACATACCAGCATATTTTTGTGTAATTTGTAATTTTGTGGATCAGATTAGCATTTAAATAGGCCCATTAATATGTAGCCACTGCCATGACCTGTTTTTCGCAGAATTAAACATACAAATTACTCACGGTGAAGAAATAAATACACACAGTCTGTTTAAACAATTAGGTCTAAACGACTGAAAGTTCACTTATTAAGAGCGGATTAGAAACATAGCAGGGCAAATAGCAGGTTTATAATACAAAATGTCAACTTGATTAAATCATGGAGGAATAAGAAGGTCCTCCATGATCAAACACACCACATGACGCGTCTGTGTAATGTTGGGACTGTGTTGGTACACATACCAAACTCTTATTAGATTTGCTTTATTTGAAGGATAACCTTTTGAAAATATGTGAAATGTACAGGGGATAATACTTCTCGGTTGGCCTCGTTTTCTGAAAGGATAATATAATTCAATAGGAACAGCAGGGGGGAAATGGCTGTAAACACAAGCAGCCTGCAGGTTTTCTGACAAAAAGAGAACCGAATTGTGGGAACATTTCCCTAGCTATATGACCATAGAGTCTGTTCCTTGCTCTATGATATGACCTAATGGAGATATCGTTGAGTTATAGATGACAAGGTTCCCACATAGCCAGTTACATATCAGAGAATGTCAGCGAAGGTTGGTTGTCAAAGTGAATTTCAAGTGGGCCCATGCTAAACCATTTTGATTGACTTATCAGTATTCAATGAGATTATAGATATGACAGGCAATATTGATTGTGTCGATAAGTGTTCTGGCGCGCATATGTTTCCCTTCCCATGTCACAACACCAAAGAAGGGGTTGTTAAAAATCAACAATCCTATTTGAACGACGGTATTAATTGCCGGCGGAGTCATTACAGGAAAACCTTCATCATGGTGGTGTTGACGAGCTCGCTGTTGTGGTGCTGGGTGTTATTCGTCGCCTTACCGACTCTTTGGAAGGCTGAAGTTGTGGAAGCGGTCGCTGAGATGGGTCGGGGAGCGAAGCTCGCGCGCCACGGAAGCCTGGCCGGGGAAACGCAAGAGCAAAGCCCCGTGGAGCACCGACTGGCGGCCCTGGAGAACACGGTGACGGGACTCCAATCTCGTACTCTAGAACTCGAGCAGCGTAACCGTGATCTGGAGCTCGCGGTGATACTGGGGTGCGACAAAACTCAAAACGTGGCAGGGAAAGAGTTGGAGGAACTTGTGGAGCAGCTGGAGAAAGGACTGATGTTCCTGTTTCCGGACTTCACAGAGATGACACCGCAACTTAGCCAAGAGGAGAGGAACGTCAAGGCTCGCGTGGAGGTACTCCGAGATTATCTAAGCAACAGGGCGGCGGAGTTGGCCGCTCTGAGGCCGGACCGGGTGGACCAGAGTCGCCGGGCTGATGACGATGCTGTAGACGCAGTGCCTGATCTCGGAATGATTGGCCTGGCTTTGCAACAGCTCAGCAACCAGAACGCTGAGTTGAGAGAGAAGATAGAAGAATTGAATCAACGTGTGCGAGTGGATGAATCTTCAGAAGCCAGACAGGGAGGGGATTCGGATAAAGAGTTGGGGAATATCATGAGGCAGGTCCTTGGAGATGATCAGGAGCAGTTCCTGGATGAAGCAGAACGAGGCAAAGCAGCAGGTAAGAATAAATTGACTCAAGTTGAAGGTTCACACTACTGGCGTCGACATCTTTTGATACCGCAATACACGTTGAGCCTGTCGTTTATAAAGTTTGGTAAAAGAAGTAAACAAATTGTTTTTTAACTCGTGACAAAACTTTTAGAGTTGCCGTGATTCCGCAGAACTTGAAGCTCTGGGGGAAAAATGGCTATTCAATCTGAAAATGGCAGAGAGGAGGCCTACTACGATAACAAAAAATACACAAAGAGCCGTCGTAAACGCCGTTATTATCCTCGTCCAATATGTTGATATTATTTAAAACGTTGCACAGCTATTGTGACCCAAAGTTTCGAGAAATATATTTTAATTTGATTGGGCAGCTACGTAATCAATGTTGCGAATGACGCATCATGATCGCTCAACTTACATATGCACGCTTTTCGTGAAATCGGCTGCAGGTCAAAACGAGATGCTTTGGAATATGAGAAGAAGCATAAAATCACAACCCCGGCCCTCCCGTTATATGAAAATCAGTCTGAAGAAAATGTCCCCACTCAGACGGTTCTTCGTCGAAGAAGGTCTATTTTCGCGGACTTCTAGCGGCGGTGTTAATTAAGTTACTTCCTTATGATCACTTTTTAACATCAACTGGACAATCGACCTGCGCCTTATTGACAATGAATCACAGCAACGTTTAAGAAACAGTTGTCTCGCAAGTGCAGTGCGCCCTCTAGTGCACTTACGTGATTGTACCAGGTGATTTTTGCAAAGATTGCTGTAATTTACTGTCCCGCTTATTATTTTTAAGACACTCGGAAGTCGGCCTTCTCCGTGACCTCGAATTTTCCTCAGTTGGGACTGGAAGGTCAGGTGCAGTCACTGAACTTTGACCTTAACATTTCCAACAAGGGAGGAGACTTCAACTTTAACAACAACTCCTTCGTATGCCGAATCGCCGGATTCTACTTCTTCACGTTTACGTGAGTAGATACTACATGTATTTGTGTTTCTAAGGCCGCGTTCCCATTGGACTTTTTGTTGGTAAAACCTACGGAGACTTTAACCAAATTATATCCAATGCGGACAGGCGGTAACATTGTCAAATTGTCCAAGTTTACCCTCCGCAACAGTAAGATCTACAGACCCAAGCTTCTAGCGGAGGATTTAACACCGTGAACTTTGACAATCACGTACGGTAACTTTTGACAATATTAAGTCCAATGCGAACGCGGCTTAAGGCTCTGTCAAAATTACTTGGCTCCGACTGAAACTTTTACACACGTTTAGTTTTATGAAAGCCGCTCAATTCTACCCTTGTGTTTTTGTGTCTGGTAGTAGCCAAGTAATATGGACGCCTCCTTGGTTATAGTCTTGGCCTAAGACGAAATTTAGAGTTATTTGTTTTCGAAGTACAGTTCGAAGTACGATGCACACAGCGCTTGCCAAATAAAAAGTCAACGGTATAGCAGGGGCTATCGACAAACGAAAATAATCCATTCCAGTCTTGGGCCAAAACTACCTAACTTACAGGTGGCATAACTGGCAAAATATATGGCACAAGAGGGCGCCCTTGCTGTGTGGCCGCGGCCGGTTTTTTGTCCGAGTTTGACAACGTGGCAATTCGCACACAGCCTATCTCTTTATAAAAATTAGTGTGAGACTTGGGCCGTTTTCCAGGCTCCGTCTTTAATAGGCTTCGGCTTCATCACCAATACCACTGCATAAACGAAGCCAAAGACGAAGACGAAGCTGGGGTTTGGAAGACGGCCCTGGAATGCAAATTAAATTGAACCTGGATTAAACTGTTCTAATAATAATAGTTGGTCAGTGACCGCAACATTATTAGCAATGTATGCAACTTTTATGACCAAAGCTCGTCTGCCTCCCTGTATGAGTAGGCCTAATTTGGGTAAGATATACGAAGCTTAATTTATTGTTTGGACTTTTTATGGACAGGCTACGTACTTACAGCGAAAAAAACCTGGGCGTGGTGCTAATGAAGAACGACGAACTACAGGTGTCGATTAACACTGACGAATCAACGCGGAGTATCAGCAGCACTCAGAGCACGGTAAGCAATCAGCTAAGCTGAACTCACAAAAAAGCTTAAAATCAAAACCTGCTTAAAGGTAATTTATGCCCTCATGCAGCACAGGTTGAGAATCAGACTCGGAAAGAAGTTGAGTAAAAACCCGACATTTCGGTCAATATGCTCTGATTGTCTTTGAGTTTCTCCGATATTCAATTAGGATACACCCACAAATCTCAAGAAGTTATACTTTTACAAAGACTTGTCCCAAGACGTAACATCATGTGTAAGGAGTCTGTAGTTGACGTTATATTCTGAAGTTCGTTCTTCCGACAGATTCTTCGGCTGTCGGCTGGTGACAGCGTGTGGCTCCGCATGCCAGGATCCGTTAACTATGGTGTCTACAGCGACCATCTTCATTACACAACTTTAACTGGCTTCTTAGTGTTTAGCACTGTCTCTTAAGAGAAACGGATCGCAACTTGTCATAAACGGAAAGTGTTTTAAATAAATATATCGCAGATATCTCGCGACTTGTCATAAAGTATTCCAGACAGTTGTAAGACAAGGTTCATCTAAGACCATTTTTTTCTCTGAAGTGCTATCCGTCATTAATTGTCTCAAGCTTCAATATTTCAAGCCAAGTTCGCCCGTGTTCCGTTACAGCGCCACCAAAGGATAACGCACGGAGCCGATAGGCCTATTATTTTATTTATAAACCTGCTGTTCTGCGAAATCTAAATAGTCAGTCACATCCAGAATGACCAGTTCTCTCATGATAATTCCCGCTGCAAAGCTTAAAACAATAAAATACAATTATAGGTTTTTCCGGCTAATTTAAAACATGTTTTCATTCAAATTCATCAACTCTCGCATTCAATTTCGTTTGAGAAACAAAATTCACACGCTTTTACCAAACCAATTTAGTCAAACCAACGTAGTCATTTCAATTCAATTTCAAATTTCGGTCACTTTTTAAACATTGCCTCAGGAATATTCGTCATTACCGATCAAATTCCTCTTAGCTGTTGCCGAAAGGCAGCATTCAGAGATCGAATTCGTTTTATATCAATCAATTTCAATATTACGCTTAGTAAATTAGTCTTATGTGTGATTGAGTCAAGCACATAGAAGACTATTTTATTTTACATAAGCTTGACATTGATTGACATAAAACGAATTGGATCTCTGAATGCTGCCTTTCGGCAAGAGCTTAGACGAATTTGATCTGTAATGACGAATATTCCCCAGAAATATTCAAATAAAGTGACCGAAATTTGAAATTGATTCGTAAAATGACTAAATTGGTTTGGTAAAAGCGTGACGAAATTGAATGTGAGAGCGGATGAATTTGAATGAAAAAATGTTTTAAAATGCCGGGAAAACCTATACTAATTTTATTGTAATGATCATTGTATTGCATGGACTTATGTATTAACTTGTAGAATAATAATTGAGACGTCAAGTTCGGCTCGAGTTATTGATATTATAACAACCACGGTTAAAGAAACACCACGCGGGCTGCTGTGGTTAACAAAGATGGTTAAATGTGTCCACCTTTAGTAAAGGCGGTTTATTAAACATAGAGGCCGAGGTCCCCTATCTACACAAAAAGTCACAGTTTAATTAATTAACCCGACAGAAATTGAATTTCGGAAATTTCGTATGGTGGATAGAATTTAGGACAGACAGGAATTTCGGTAACGAAGTTGATAACGCCACATCCACCGACTGGCAGATGAGCCCTTCCTTTAAAATATACTATTTTAACACTGCAGACAATAACATATCGTATGGAAGCAGATTCTATGCGTAGATTGATTGATGCAGTCAAATGCGCCAATGCGATTGTCAACGAGCGACCATTTGTGGCGCGAAATAGACTCGTGTAGATTGACGAGTGATAGTTTTAGTTTAACAAGCTGCTAAAAAGGGGCGGATCCAGCATTGGCTTAGTGGGGGGTTGGGGCAAAATATTCCTTTAGAAATAATTGAATGTCGTGGCCTTATGATCGGGTGCATTCGATTTGTGGTATGCAGGTAATAATTGTGCAGGTTGTAGGTTTGAGTCTAGACTTGGATCTGTGGTAAGTGCGCCCTCTATGGTCACATTTTGCTTTTCTCTCACCCAGGGTGAAATGGGTACCTCTGACTCGGGCAGGGTTGTAGTCGAGTCCCTGCAAGTCCTTTCACAAGTCCTTTCGTGAAGCCAGTCACAAGTCTCTTCATAAAGGCAGTCACAAGTAACTAGATGAACAATGACAAAGGAATGCCTTTGTCAAAGCTGATTTGAATAGCTTGTGATTTGAATTGGAACTGAAGGACTTGTGATGGACTTGCAGGGACTTACAGGGACTTGCAGGGACTTGTGATGGACTCGACTACATCCCTGTCTGAGGGTAGCTACTTTTAATTATAGCTGCCTTGACGAATGAGCGGCATGTTTTACGGCTCAATGAGCAGGGTATTAAATAATGATGTAGTACCTTGAGTTCTTGTCTGTGCATACGTGCGCTTTATAAATATACGCATTATTATTATAAATCATTTTAATTGTGGCTGGCTTCCGTAGCTAGCTTAGGATTTTAATCGACTCTGAGATGAGATGTAAATCCGTCTTTGTAACGTCTTGCGACCGTTCCAAGACCGATTGTGAGGTTTAAAGCTTGTTTTCCCAGAGGTAGTCTATTGCGTCACGACTGCTTATTTCCCGTCGTCTTCGTCAACCGTCATGAGGCGAGATTTTGTTCTTTTTCCTCCATACTCCAATTGATAGAAGTCAAAATAAAAGTGTTGGTGGGAGTTTGGGCGGCGGTGATGTTCACAGATGAAGGGTAAGGACGGCTGTTGGGTAAAATAGCGAGCTACCCATTTCTACCTTGAGAAATCCTTTTTGGTCAAACACTTTATGGATATGATTATTTATTTTCGAACGACCAAAATGAGGATTATAATTTCAAGGAATTTCTACGAGGAAACATGTCTGAAGCCAACATACTCCCACTGAACCTAGTAACACACGATAATTTATACCAATCTACACCGAAAACGCACCAATCCTCCAATATCATACAAAACCTGTGTTCGTCAGTATAATACAGCGTACATGACATTTAGAACGAGCCATTAATCCGACTACCAAACAATTTGTGTTAAATTTCTTTGTCAACAACTGTAATAAATTAGTTTATCCATTTTAAACGCTTATTGTATACAAAGACTGTAACTCCGCAAGCAGTGACTGGAGTTAAGTCTATATTCGGTGGTCCTAGCTGAGCTGCATTTTCCATCTTGCAATTTCTCCAGAAATTACAGTCTCTATACACATTTAATAAACTTTAATAACAGGAGAATAAACTCTGTAAAAAGCTATATCTTGGAGGATGCTATAGCGCGGTATGATGACTACAAACAATTTCAGTAAGTTGTGAGGATCATGTCATTAGGTCAAGGTACGGGAAGACCGGATGAACTATACCTCTACAGATGATGCGAATGAAACGTGAACGGATGAGAGGAACATTCGATGAGAAACAATCGTCTTGAAATTAGATAACAGGCAAGTAACACGAATCAAGGCCCGACGATTAGGGTTTTACCGGACACGGTCTGGCAAAACACTGGGTAAATCAGGGGACATGTGCCCACCAAAACACTCACCGGATGCACGGTCGCTAAACAGAACCTATTCTCAAATCAATGTTTTGGGGCCTGGTGTTAAAAACCACTCTCCTTTCTAAAGTTGGAAAAATGTCTCAAATAACGAAAAACCGGTTTATTTTGTGAGTGCCTGTTACTTTAGTAAACTTGAGCTTTAAACTAATCTCCTCCAGCTTTATATATTTTTAAGTATCTGCATCAATGACGTCTTATCCTATCTGTCTGACGTATTCCGAATCTCGGAATGAAAATTGTAACAAAATATAATGCAATTGTTTCTCTGAAAACTGCAAATAATTATGTGGACACATTTTGCTATACAGGCCACCAAAAATACCTTTCGCAGAAACCAGGAAAACATATATGGGCAAGGCGTGTGCCAAATGTGGACGATATTTTGGAATAATCCCAGGGTGTTTGAGTGAGGGTTCAAAATGAGCATCAGGCCGTGGCGTAGACGGCACGCGCGCCCCGCTCCCTAGAGACGCATCCTGCTGATACACCGTAGTCGTCAAGCTGTCGTGAAACTTCGTCGGATCGCCATTGTTGACGTCACGCTGCCAACCTCATCAACTGGCCCTAATCTCGGCCCGACCACGGCTGCTGCAACTGTAGACAATGGTAATCAAGTTTGGGGCTTCGTTATTAATCCAAATTTGTCGATCCGGCTGCGGGAAAGTGGCGGTCCCATCGGTGCGTCGGCTTGAACTTTTCCTGCCGTTGTTTTGTCACAATGTCCGGCCGTCGTGGGAAGACCGCTTGGAAGCGCAACCTGATACCCTGCTCAATTTCGCACCGGCTCAGCTCACTTTCTCAATTTCGTTTTCTCTATTTCAATTGTTTCCCTCTTCCCTTTCCTCCTCCTCTATCTTCACTATTCACAAACCCCCGACCGGTTACGTACGTGTTCGTTTAATCAGCGACACGGTCCTCGCAATTTGCCACAAATCAGACAAATTTCAGTCATTTAGGCGAATCAGGAAATGAAATAGCGCGGGGTTAATGCAATTTCACCGCAGACAATCTGCATAAAGTAATTTTCCGGACTCTTTTTTTCCCTTTTAATCCGGTCCCTATTGGTTTATTATTTTGATTACTTTGCAAGGCGATGTGTGCAATACAGACACAAACAACCTCGACAAAAAACACATCACCGGGACACTTGTTGTATAACGTACAGTGTAGGGAAGCACTTCAGACGCTTGTACCCTTGTGATTTTGTTTACAATGGTATGAAATGGTATGAAATTACCAGTGATAATAAAATGTGACCTGTTCCAACGAAACCCGGACAAAGTCGCACAATGTGTTTTGTCACAATGTACTCCTGAAGTCATTTCGGGATGGATTTTACCATTTTGAGGTTTTAGGTTTTCCTAAGTCACTCACTATTAATCTACAATCTCCTCAAATTTGAACAAAATCCGTCTATCAGAAGTGTGTTTTTTTGTCAATTTTGTGAAACATTTGTGTATAGAAATAATATGCTTTTCTGAACTTAAAAGCTGTTTATCTCATAATTAGGTTGTCAGGGTTTTATCACTAAATCCAGACCCCAGAGAAGATAGGGTGGGGGTACATATGTAAATGATACATCATTTTAAAGCTGAGAACCTAGAGAATTTGAAAAAAGCAAAATCTGAAAAACTAAAAAGTCGACTTTGTTCGGGTTTCATTGGAACAGGTCACAAATGGTATAGTCAACACTTGTAATGGTAAATTTATGGTAAAATGGCAACTCCAAATCATTACCATTCACAAGCTATGATGAATAGTGGTAAACACAGAGTTGTAACGAGTCACTGATTTATGTGACCCCATTCGAGTCGAGTCATTTTAAAGAAGTGACTCGAATCGAGTCATTAGGTCAAGAAGGTCGAGTCGAGTCGAGTCGAGTCGAGTCATGTATTTATCTCGACTCAATTCGAGTCACAAATATTTGAATACTACATAATAAATAAACACGTTACAGAAACACAAGGTGGAAGTTCACGACACGGTGTATGTTTGTTGTATCATGGAAGAAGGAAAACAGACGGCCGCTGTATATGTATACCATGTATGTACTTATGAACATAATTATTCGCTAACAAAGTAACATAAACGTGATGTGAACCTAAACCGGCAATGGCGTAAGTCATTGCAAATAATTAAGTTGTGCTCTTAATTTGGGGACTCGAGTCTTATTAGCCTTTACTCGAGTCAATCCGAGTAATTTTAATAAGGGAATCGAGTCAAGTCGAGTCATTTACCAATCGGGACTCGAGTCACTTCGAGTCATTTACCCATCGGAACTCGCCAATATCAAAACGTCTATGAGTGTTTGAACAGGGCCCCCAAGCGTCAAATTATGTGTCCCCTCCCCCCTTCCCGCTTTTTTATTTGTTCCCACCGACGGTGTACTTTCTACCTTGTCCCCCAACCAAAATAAATATAATAATAAAGTTGTAGAATCTAGTGGCACTATTGTCGATAGAAAATTGAATAATGGTTGTGTAAACTCATGGGCCAACTGGACATGTCTTATCCTGTGTCGTCGAGGAATTGTTTTGCAAGAATGTCGTTGAGGAAAAAAATATGCAATAATTGAATATGTTTGCGATATTTCTCAGGGACTCTGTCAAAACAAACCCGAGTACCTTCTCTTCAAAGAGCGAACTGTATCAGTTGCAAATTTCATGCGCGTACATCTTTGTATATTGTACCATGCGAACCCAAGCAAGATATGGATAACTTCCAAACCTGCGGAATAACAGAGTCTAATCATCCCACCAATGCATTCATTGGATACTGTTTTGCGTACATTAATGATGAGGTTCATTACTTTATTCTATTGTCAAGGTCACACCACTTGACTGCCTTTCATCCAATCAAACTTTCCTGTTATCTATGTCAAGATATCTCGGCAATATAACACTAAGTGAGCTGCTTAAGGGTGCGTACGTCTCCCAATAGATTATTTCACCTTAATTATGTAAACAAAAACTAAACAAAAACCACATAAATGGTTCAACAATACATTATGATGCGCAGGAGGCCAATTTTGAAACGTCGATAAGAATTATGGATGAAAAGTTGAGACGCTAAGAGGGAAAAGTCATATCTCAAAAAATGTCCTCGGAAATCAAGGGTGAAATCTAGTTGGGAGGCACCCAAGGCTTTCATAACTGAAAGCATAATTTAGTAGAGTGGTAAGACTAAGCAACGACAGAGTAAAACTGCGTCGTATGATTACAAGATTATGTACGTGGATGAGAATTCTAAGATGGCTAGATTTTATCAACGATACCGTGAAATTATTTATAGCAATAGCAACATCGCGTAACTATCGACTGCTCCCATGGGCGTATCTAGTCTGTTTACACAGGCTGCTGCGTCCGAGTCAATTCCAATTTTAATATTTGATTATTTCTAGTCATACTAAATAATTGATATATGTAAGTATAGAAGTTCATATTCATACGCACCCTACATATACATGAATAATTATACATTTATACTACCATCACTGATCGTATGCGATACAAACGCAAATACAAACATAAAACAAAAACGAACAAAGTTAATTATGTTATAACCACCAAAATGTAGATTTATTTCTATATAGCAATCTAAATAAATTGGCATTTTTTGATGGGTGGTTCCATTTCGAAGGCAACGTTGTGGTGGAGCATAATCGTCAATTCTCGACGAATTATGCAGACAGGTGGGTGTTTCCGTGAAGTACATGACATTTGGAACAATTATTGACGGCCTTCTATAGTTTGGTTCCTTTAGCCAATCACTATACACCTACAACCCAAGACGGTGTCTGTTGTTTTTAGTCTGCAACGCGTCTCATTAGGCCTGTGCGCAGAAGTCTGTCATGATTATCTTTGCTTCTTGTGACTATTATCAATACGCAAACCACCGCGTCAGAAGCCTTACCCATCAGTCCAATTCGACAAGGTCTATAGACAGACATCTCGCTTTCTAGTCGCAGTAAACAAATTGGTTCGGCTTCACCAAATCACGCGGGCGGCCGAGCTCCGAGAACGTAACGCAACTTTTGCGCGCCTTAAAAAAAAAGATATTCCCGCCACGTACAGTACGGGGGATTGCTTACACTTTTTTTCGCTTTTCCTGACGAGGTGCAATCACTAAGTGATGTTTTAAAAAGGTTGGCCTGATTCAGGATTCTCTGCAATCAGCGATTGTGGCACGTGCGTCGTTAAAAACCTTGGCATAAATTCTGCGTAGATGTTCAGGCAAATTGAACATAATTAATTTGAGCTGCACGTATTACTGTTTCATATCATAGGAACATACACCGATCTCCATGACCACGACAGAAACAGAACTCTTTTTACTGGAAAACATCATGTGAGGGTTTACTTCTGCGTATGACTTGTTATCATAAAAACGAGGTTGGGAACATAATTATAGCCACCATTTGCAGATATCGAAAATATTTACTACCGAATTATTAAGAAATATCTTACTCATTTGAAAGTAAATAATGATTATAGGCATCCAGCAAAATTATTGCGCTAGATATCCTGTAATTATTCCGAAAAATATAATTGTATACAAACAAATTCGCGATCGCCGGACGGCAATCGCGAAAAAACAAAGATAACATAAGAATAACTGCCCAATGCCGGTTGTAAAACTTTGGACAGGTCAGTTAAATGATATTTACTTTGAAATACAACTCCCCAATTCTACCCATTAACGATAATTCAAGCAATTACCAATGGTGTATACTACCTTTAAGTATCCGATAAAATACATGTACATGTATAGCCATTTTGTTAGGCCGTGTCCGAATCACGTGGCTACGGCTTGACATTACACACGTGTCTATGGTAGCAGGTGTAGCCACTAACTTTCACAGACTCGGGTGTTATTTCAAGTCGTAGCAAAGTATTTCGGACAGTCGGACACAGCCTCATATACAAAGTGGATCTGTATACCATTAATTGCCCTAAATTGTCACCTATAACCAGCCCGTATTTCGGTTTCATACCTCGATATTTGATTGTATATAGTCAAATATTGTATATGTCCCTTTCGTCACTTTGTTGTGGAAGGACTTTAAGTCTTGCCACACCCACGACGATCAAACATTGCACATTGGTCGGAGAGGAAAGAAGGGGGCACATATAGACGCCCTGTTGATGGATCGGCGGCGACTGCGTGACAGCTCCGACTCCCAGCCAAAGAAGTGAGCCATACCGAGCGCGTCAACGGAACACAAGTGTTGTTTTTTAAGGAAGCACTTAGTGCATAGGTAACTATAACCATAGAGAAAGGAGCTGTGAAGTTGGGATGAGCGACCGGGGAGTCTCTCGCAGTATCACAGTCGTTACAAAAATCGCATTGAAAAGGAACAAGACTTAAATCTACACTATTCAATGTCAATAACATCCTACAGGGCCTTAGGGGCCTAAAATCATAAAACTAAGTATACCTACCGAGGTATTATGAGAAAAAACAAACTTATTTGTATTAAGGATTGTACTACGGTATACCAAACACCCCGTGATATTATTCCGTCTACCTAGCTACCATTTATAACAAATCAAGAAACAGGGTTGGTTTTCAACAACTAGTCAATGGACTGAATTTGGATATACAGGGTATCTCTAGAAAGGTACACCCATTTTCAAATTCATATTATTGCAAAACTATACTGAATATTTCTGAAAAAGACAAATGGAATGGTGGTCATGTGGAGGGAACATCGCTTTAAATTTGTCAGGTACGCGTACCAGAAAAAGAAAGAGGTCAGAAACAAATTATTCATCATTTTCAAATGTGTTCAAACAGCAAAATAATTTGTCCTTAAAAACACCTGCTTGAGCTTTGTCACTCAAGTAAAAACAAAAGTTGTCACACCCTTTCCATAGACCATTTGTATTTTGTTCTGAAATATTTAGTAGTTTTGCAATAATATGAATATACTTTTTGAGAGACACCCTGTATAAAGAATGCTGCTGACGAAAGGCTGTGTATCACTGTTTTCTCGGAAAGAAGACTGTTCCAGGTATCGTATCTCGGAGATTGGGTATCTGGGAAAATCGTCTTTCTGAGATGCTATATCATGAGAAGGTACCACAGGCATTCTATAGTCGTAAATCAGTTCTGGATTGGTTACCAAAACATGTTTTTTCTTTAAACGATTCAAATGTCTTAGCATATGTGCGCAATTAGCACGTTTGTACAACACGTACACGTTCACTGCATGCATATACTGTGCCGATAAATTCAATGCACCAAATCAGCCGTCTATAGGCGTGGCGAATTGTCGAATTCATGAGGTATGAATTACCAGCCTAGCTCGCCCGTGGCTAAATACGACAAAATGAAGAGGAAAAAAACCCCAACATGGAAGAGGAGACATGCAGATATCATATCTCAGTGGATCAACCGCACGATCTGCACGTAATTACACGGGGATTCGCGTTTAATCCCGCCCCAAATCCTCAGTTCCATGCCAGTGATGAAAAATAAAGTCTTTAGCCACTGGCGATATCACGTCAAATTGTGTTTGGTCATTCTTTAAGAGAAAATTTAGATAGATTGTCGGGACTCTGTGCTGCGTCGCTAAGCCCGCTGCAAATATAGTTTATCGAGAAATGGTAAAAAAAATACCCGGATTTGTATTATTCCTCATATGATTCACCGTCTGCATTAGAAACCGAGATGTCTTTATTAGGCTTAAGAGTGACGTTTTTTAGCCGTCATGGGAATAAAGCTTTGCCAAATTTGATTACATCTAAAAATATAACAACTGACGACCAACATGTTAATGTATGTGGTGAAACTAAGGATACCAAGCCGAAACACTTTGCTGTTCGTAATAGGTAATTATTGAACTAAATATATTGTAATTTTTGGTTATAAAATAATAATAATAATAACATTTGGGAGACATCTCCATAGAGACTTGCACAACAATTTTCATTCTTGACTGTAACCTAACCCGTTTTTACCTAGATGAACCGAAATTTCATATTTATGAAGGTAGCTGGAGACTTAGAGAGACACTGAAATGTCTCCCTAAGTGTCAATGTCTCCCAACTACCTAAAAACTTACGCTAATTTGTCTCCCGAAGGTGCTCATTGTGATTGTAGTATAATAATAAAATTGATGTAAAGGTTTGCTGTGCAGCCTTTTCACACCTTCAAAATTAAGCCACTTTCACAACCTTGCTGTAAAAGCAACGCAAAATTGTTTGGGTGTTAAGGTCGAAGCAAGACGATTTAAAGACGCTTTGAAATGCCCGCTGCAGACGAACAAAATGTGTCATGCGATCGATGAGGAGCCATTCTCTATGCCTAAACTCAGACTCAAGGTTTATCTGAGGGGGAAATGTAAACCATCTGAAAACATGAACACACAACAAAACAGTCCATTTCTAAGAAAATTGTTGGGTATTTTCGTGGCCAAAACATTGCTGAAACTGCCAATCTGCTTGTGGCACATTAGGTTTGATCATGGAGGAAGGAAAACCTTTTCCTTCCTCCATGGTTTGATGAACATTTTTAGCAAAATAAGAAGGAACACCTACAATTCTTGCAGATGAAATTTAAGAATTAAACTGACCTTGCTGATGACAACCACCAACTCCTTAAACTGACAAAAATGAATTCTGCTGGTGATTTTTTATCTATAGAATCACGTAAGAAAATGAACAAAAGAACACATATTCCTGTTTATACAGCAAACACAAACAAGACAGTCTTCGCAACGACGGAAGATAATCATTGCACCTATTCTGCAGATGCAAATCAAATGAAAACAAACCCAAACACCACAACAAAGGAACAAGCAAGTAATTATAGAGACTTGAATGAATGTTTGTTCTTCCAGGAAATTGGCAGACGAATATATATATATTAATGTTGTGTTCATTGTCTTGTCGTTCAACCATTTATTTTCTATAATTACCCAGAGTAAGCCAAATCATTATCAAGAATGGTTTCCATTTGGGCCCTGCGTGTTAAAATACAACCATTACATTACATTAAAACGTGTATAGAGGTAATAACAATATAAAACAACAATAAGTGAACAAAAGACAAGGGAAAAAACAATGACAGTGATATAACTATATGTAAACGTAAAATAACAAACAATACAACGGATAAAAATCTGATAACAGTATCAGTCAAAATAAAGATAAGGATAAGAATAATAAAGTTTTGATTTAAAAGCAGCATTGATACAAATTTTGTATAAAATGCATAAAAAATGCAAGGAACTACACAATTTAAAAAAACCACGAAACTCACAAAATGTACAAAATATAAATTAAAAGCAATTAAGAATTCGAATAGCTTAGTTTTAAAAACAGACAAGGATTCAATTTTTTCTAACATGATTAGGCAGATCATTCCATATTTTGGCTCCAGAAATAGCAAAACTTGAGCGCAGGCTTTCTTTCTTGGCCATAGGAACCCTCAGAGTAAGATTTGCCTTGTACCGCTATTTGTAAAAATGAAAGAAAAGGTTTGCCAGTACTCTTTGATATGGACAACCAAGGATTAATCTGACGGCTTTTTTTTCAACAGTCGATTGAGCATGTGCGTTGTGCCTCCTCAAACCGTACAGCAATAGTCCAAACTCGGTGTTACAATGGCAACTGACAGGAATTCAATGTATGCAGAGATGAATTAAATAAATATTAAATTAGCAATTGTGAACAAGAAATACACGGTTTTGCAGTGTATTGAAAGTGTTTTAGACGATTTACGACATTCGATTCCATTACAAAATAAATGTGATTTGTTTTATCAGCGATGCATCGTAAACCAATCTTAAACTTGGATCGCAAGTCATCTCCTAGATTTTCAATCCTTGCCTTACAAGTCCAAGGCCCTGATCAAGCGCAAGAACATTACGTTTCACCCTTTTCCTTTCTTAACGTTTCCCGACCTCTTGTCGTCTTGGCAAGGAAAACAAACTCAATATGGCTCGAGTGATCCTTAGGTGATCACGTGGTAATCCTTGGATGATCACGTGGTATTTTGTTTTCTCCTTATTTGACACTCAGTGTATACATCAATTGTACAGTTGAATTTATTTATGATAATGTAAACGGTGAAACCATGCTATACACGAACTCTATACAAACACTTTTGGATCTGGGATCTTTCATGTTTGACCCCTCGTTGTGTTCTCGTTCTGAGAAATTTATATTTCTAATAAACTGGCTGAATAAATTACAATAACCGCGCACAAAATGAGTGGACCTGGTGGGGGTTGCAGGAGTCAGTGGGACCAAACAACCCCCAAACTGTCGCAAAATATAGTAATCAAATGAGTTAAGAGGGCCTAATATTTCGATCTTAACAAGATCTTCAAAATATAGTAGCCAGATAAAAATATATCAGGCCATCACCTAATAAGACGTGGTGTATCACATGTCTCTGTATTACTATAATATGGTAAAGTTGAGTGTGATCTCGTGTGGATGTATGGAGTTAGACGGTACACAAACTCCACTATGGATGGTATAATCATAGAGCAAGGAAAACTGCAGTAGTTTAGCATTTTCACGAGAACACGAGATAACATTGTAACGGGCCACCAATTCTACAAAACGTTTGAGTGAAAAAAAAACACTCGCTACACAACAATGATAAGTAAATCTATATCGTTGTGGGGGTTATTGCGTCGGTCACGTAGCAACGGCTTTACAGATTTAGAATCAAGTCTCGGAAACAATAAAGTGGGTAGAGTTGCGACTGTCATTCTTCATTTGGGGGTGGACAGTAACCATAAGTCCTTTAAATCTTGAAGTGCACGAGTTTTGGACCAAAGCCTTTCACTTATTTCTTAAGACAACAGACGGAGTGATAGATCAAACATGGACCACTCGCATTGTTTATTTGGGTATAGAGGATGACTAGCGACGACTTGCGTGCCACAAGTGCTCTCCTCTGCAGTCATTTAAACGTGAGGGGGTAGACGTCAGGGGTACATCTAGAGAGAGGGGGAGCTTGCGTATGGTGGCTAAAGGCTGACGGCTCCTAAAGCGTGAAATGAATTTCAGGCTGCGTTGATCTGTCTAATGGTACAGGGGAGTTCGGGTTTAAGAGGCAGAGTACTCGCTAGGTTGCGGCTGTCTTTGATGCAGTAAACTTCCGCAAGACTATTCACTACTCTTTTCCCCTCTCAGAAGTAACACTCTAAAATGTCTTTCAATTGAATTAAGTGCATCACTTGTGGTTACAAGAGACTGCCCATTTGGTTCAATTCTTCTCCGTCAGTATCTGTAGATGAAGGATACGGCTTTGGCACAGAGACGTCAGCTTTCATTTACAAATGTCAAGTACGAATTGCACGGATTGTCGACGAACCAATAGTTTTAGCAAAATAGTAAACCAAACAACATTGTAGTGGTTAAATTTAAAAGTCAGTTTTACGAAAACATGCAGAAACAAATTGTATAAAATAAGTGACTAAATATTTTGAGTGTGTTTTTCTTAAGTGAATGAATTGTAGTTCAAATCATGTTTAAGTAATGCCCCCACCCCAGAAAGTAAGAAGAGGAAAGAAACGGTTTTCGAGGTCGAAACTTGCTTTTCGCCTTTCTGTAAGCGCTCTGCGACCAGGGGCCAATTTCATAAAGCTGCTAAGCACAAAAATTTGCTTAGCATGAAAATTTGTCCTTGGCAAAAACAACGTTACAGACCAAATTTTCAGGTGATCTTTATTGTTTTCGATTGATAGTCAGCTGGTTTTTGGCTTAGCATGAAAAACCCGTAGGATTTCGGCTGAAAACCTGTTTTTAATGAGCAAGACTTGTTGGTGCTAAGCTAATTTTTGGGCTTAGCAGCTCTATGAAATTGGCCCCAGCCAACATACATAGGGCACGAAGGAGCAACCTTTACCGATATCCCCAAGGCATTCAGTGCATGGCGCGAAGCGGTAAATCCAGTTCAGCCAGGCGTATATCAAAGCCTTAAAACAATCCCCAATCAAGCATATTTAACTACATTGATTTGACCGAAGCTCATGTGTAATTCATCGTCTCATCAAACATGCTTGTGTTTTCCCTTCGGGCACGTGTTGTTTTCAGGTTGTTTTCTGTTCATCTTTCCCTTATACCGTACCTGCCTGCCTCGCGGCTATATATGAGTTCCTTTTTGATCAAACTTAGACGTTTTGACATGAAATGAATGGACTATGTTGAATTTCAATCGTGTCATTATAAACTATTCATTCTATTAAACCGTTGCGGAAGTTCCTCTTTGAATCAGTTTCCCCTTAAATTTCATTCGTTTTAAGTCATTTAATATTAATAGAAATTTTCACTCCAACACTTTAATTACTTTCATGCTAATGCAATAAATGCTAACGTGTTAAATTATAAGCTTCAACAAAGTCTCAATTTATATTCATGATTAAAAGAATGAGTAAACCCAATCAACGATACACATTATTCGATTTCCAAAATGTTGGAAATTATTCCATCTGGTACGGCAATAGTACTAAATCAACTTTGAATTTCGACTTCAAAATTAGTCAGCATTTCCCGTAAATTAAGTTTATATTGTGTTGTTGCTTTCTGACTCTATTAAATTAATGAAAAACACACATATGAACTATTGTAGAATATACAGGGTGTCTCTAAAAAAAGTATACCCATTTTAAAATTGGTATTATTGCAAAACTACTGAATATTTTAGAAAAAAACAAATGTCTGTGGAAAGGGTAGAATGTTCTCTTTTCAATGGTATAAGGTTTATTATGTCATTGCCATGGATGACTGAACAAACAAGACATTTATGAAAGGTACTGAAATCAGCACTGTGACAAGTTGGTTTTACTTGAGCGACGAAGCTCCGGCAGGTGTTTTTAAGGACAAATTTTTTTGCTGTTTGAGGTTGAACAAATTGGAAAAATTATGACAGGGTCTCTTTCCTGACAAATGCAAGGTGGTGGTCACCATTCCTGTTAATGCATAACTGGCATCTTAAGCCCTGTTCGCACTGGACTTAAAATGATAAAACGTCCCTAGACGATGGGTCCTTTACCCATTTTAAGTCCAGTGCGGACAGCCCAGGACGTTTTCCTCTCAGGTACTTCTCCCGAGTCCAGTGGGTACTTCTACCGGCCAACTGCTGCCCGGGAAAACGTCCCTGGTCGCTTTTCCCTAGACGATAAGTCCAATGCGAACAGCGCGACTCGGTAAAAGCGTCCCAGGAAAACGTTAATCCGGCCCCCCAGTGCAAGGTCACGCTAAACAAGACACTGCGCATGCGCTCTTTGCATTGTTTACGTGAGGGCACGCTGCATGCAAATCGCATCGTGATCACATTCGCATGTGGTTCTGCAAAAAGTTTACGTAGAGTTGGGGTTCCTTTGGTCAATATTATGGCAGATATTATTATTGATACAGTCGGAAGATTTAAAGCGCTTCGGGACAACAAATAAGAACAAGAATAGAAGAGAGCGTGGAGTAGTTGTTGCAATACCGTACGGCTAGCGATGGCGTCAATGATGCGATCGGGAAAAAAAAAGCGCGCGCGCGATCACGGGGTCAATGCAGAAAGGTCACGCAAAGCGCCCTCACGAGTCATTATAATGACAGCTCGGCTACTTTTCCCACGGTCTCGGTAAAATTTTCCTGTGTCGAAAGTCCAAGTGCGAACAGTGGTCAAATTTGACCATTTTTATTTGACCATCGTCTCAGTAAAACCTTCCCAAAAAAAAGTCCAGTGCGAACACGGCTTTAGTCTCATGCCTGACTTATCGTCCCAACTTGTCACAGTGCTGATTTCAGTACCTCTCATAACTGTCTTGTTTGTTCAGTCATCCATGACAATGACATAATGAACATTATACCATTAGACAGAGGGCATTCTACCCTTTCAACAGACATTTGCCTTTTTCTGAAATGTTCAGTAATTTTGCAATAATATGAATTTGAAAATGGGTATACTTTTTTTAGAGACACCCTGTATATAAAACTACGCGCATTTTCAGCGCGTTTTTCCCCGAAGAAAGATTATCTTGTATACGTTTCTTTTGCTTTTTAAATGTTCCACGTAATTTTTATTTGGGAAAAATTGATAATTGTTATACAATTTGTTATTTTTTTTATCAAAAAATTGCTACGCACTCAGAATTTAGCACTGTGTATAGCCTATAAAATAGATGTTTATGTCTGTTTTCCAAATTAAAACTATTGCTTTGGCTGATATCTGGCGATGTCCAGTACAAATGTGAAATGTTTGGTTATAATTACTATTATTTTACATGGGGTGATAAGTATTGTGGTTTTGTTGGTACGGCGTAGAGACGCGTAACTTGCGGGATACGGTTCGACAACAATCGCCTGTTAAACCATCATTTTTGCGATTTTTCATCTGGTATATTATCGGCAATATACTTCTCGTACCAAATTACGAAATGTTTAATGTAAGACTGATACAATAATTTTGTATAACGCAAAATGGTGGTTTAATAGGCGATTTTTCCACGAGCCGCAAACGTATCCTGTATACGCGTATCAAATCTATGTTATGTTTAAACATTCCTTCCAGACACCTCAAAAACACTCCAAGCTCATCGATTCTCACTTGTTGACATCCGAATGTCTGATTTCGAGCTTCTGCCTTCCCTGACGTCAACCGAAAGGAATCGATTTTGTCTTGGAAATCGTGTTTAATTTACCCTTTCATGGTAACATCGTCAAAAAGTCGGCACGGCCAACTTGTAAAAGAGGCACCAGATACATGTTAGTAGGCTTAAGGGCCTGGGGCCAATTTCATAGAGCTGCTAAGCACACAAATTAGCTTAGCCTGACAATTTGTCATTGGCAAAAACAAGGTTACAGACCAAATTTTCATCTGATCTTTATTGTTCGGGATTGATAATCAGCTGTTTAATTGCTTAGCATGAAAAACACATAGAATTGTGGCTGGTAACCTGTTTTTAATGAGCAAGACTTTTTTGTGCTAAGCAAATGTTTGTGCTTAGCAGCTCTATGAAATTGACCCCAGTTCATTAAGACCACGGAGAAGGTCAATTGTTTACGTCATGAAATTCGCTTCGCATTCGCTTTCGCTTATTAAGGTATAATAAATTGTAAAGCGCTTTGATACACCCACATTATGGGAGTCTATAAAGCGCCATATAAGAAACTAGCATTATTAAGGTATGAACCGGCCTTTATGTTTCTGGTGTGCATGGTCTTAATTTTGTACAACTCATTCTGCCTCTGCAAATTTAATAGTCCACGTTTCCCCTTTTCTATTTCACAAACATCATTTCTGAATAACTGTTTTATTTATCAAGCAGATTGCTTTCCTAAAGTTACTGCGTTATTGTATGACGAGCCATCAAAAACTCGAAATCTCAGTTAATATACTCCATGCGTATGTGACGGAGAACGTCACAATGAAACTTGAATTGTGACGTCATGAATTTCGCTTTGCATTCGCATGAAGTATGAACTAGGCTTTGAGACGTTTATTTTGGAAGTTTCGTTTTACGTCTCTCGTCGTTTTACGTCTCTCTTAACGAAAAGGGTCACATTTTTGCGAATTCTAAAAGCCTTTTTCAGAAACCTCACGTTTTTTCCTTTTAAGCATACATGTAGATTGAGCCCATTGGCGTGCCTGTACGAACACGTGGTCTCGCCAGCGAAGCCGAGCTTGGCGCGTGACGTCAGCGACCGTGTGGCCAATCAGAGGGACGGAACGGCGCGGTCTCCCTTTGCCCGCGCGCGATCGCCTTGCGCGTGGGGGGAGTGCAAATTGATTCAATAAAAGCCATGAGCAGTGGCTAATATACCACTTACTCAAAAGGAGACACTTGACACGCCGTTTGTCACTCGGTCTCGCTCTATTTCTCGCAGCAGTACGAGCCAGACTACTTTACTCAGCATCCTCACCGGGACAGAGCTGCCGAGTTAACGGGGCTGATAACAGGGGTTTCCCTGGTTGGGGTTCGGTGACTTTTTCCCCTCGGTTTGTTATTCGCGGTGAATGGTCCGAGTTATCCCGATGAAGTTGTATCCACTTCTCGCTGTGGCGGTGTTGTTCGTCGCCGGTCCGTTCAGGATCATCGAGGCATACTCGCCTTTTGGCGGCTTCAACCGAGCACTACTGGACGACGTATGGGTGCGGTCACGAGGGGCTTCGACGCCAGAATACGAAGCTAACGAACAGAGAATGGTAAGTCTGTCTCAATTATTTAAACCCGCACACCACTTACCTGATACTTGATTTGTGAACGCATCGCACCATCTGATGAGGATGCTTTGGTCCTTTAGTAAAGACTGTACACTGATTATTACGGCAATGTAACTCAGCTCTTCTTTTTCCTTTTTTTTTACCGCAATTTATTATGAAAACGAAAAAAACATACTTCTTGCTAAAAAAAAAAAAAGCATTGTTATTGTCTCTTCCCGGTAATAATGTATTTTCTTCCCTTATATTTCGCGAAGAGAAAGACAATTACACATGGAAACACGGGGGCCTTTTTCAACCATTATGTATGCAATATTTGGTATATTTTAAACAAAAGAAAACAAATAAACTGAACAATAACTATTCGTGTTCCTTTGTATTATTTTATAAGGTCTATTTGTAACCTTGTTCAAACATTCAGTGGTAAACAATTGTGTAATACTGGTCACACTTCAAAACGTCATTATGCAAAAAAATCGCCCTTTCAAAAACGACATTATTAAGCAAATATATTCTATTCGGATCAATTTCTCCTCTTCTTATGATTTATTCATTTGGTGATTACTTACTGACAGGTCCATTTCTTTCCGATATTCCGAACAAGTCACCTGCTAGTAAATGTCCAAAACCAGACAAAGCGCGTTTCGTATAAAAGGCGCCGCAACGCTCGACTGATAGTCAGTTTCTTTATTATGATAAAATGTCTCATTGTAGGCGGGTATTAATGCACATTTCCCCCTCTTGGGTGAGCCCTTCCTGTCAGCTCTAGATTTCCACTGAAAAAAGGAAAGAAAAGGGAGAATTGTAGCCGTCATGAAATATTGAAGCGGTTTTTTCTAATCAAGGATTCATTCCGGACCAGCTATACCAGAGAGTCTTTACCAGGATGCAATGAACAACTTTACGTAGACAAAATAGAGAGTATGGTTTGAACAGTCAAGTCTTTTATTTATAACGAGAGTTGAAAAGTCGCAACGAAACCCAGATTTTGCAAATGGCCATCGGCGACAATTTGCAGTATATAGGCCGAGCACTGGACGCTGTTTTCTTATACGGGTTTATATATCGCTAATGCCTCAAATAAATCAACTACTCTGGGCGAACTGTGGCACAGACGAAAGTCACATACGTTTAGCTGAGAAAAAAAACAACACTTAAAAGAGGTAGTCTTACCCTATAAACCCCCAAAAGGGGGTAGATTGTTAAATAATGCCAGGTGATTTATCGGTGACGTGCTGTGGACGTCTCGTATAGTTAACTAATATTTCAGAGTGTAATGGAAGAATCGTGTCGGTCTAGGATTAAGAGGCTTTTGTATATACCCCGCCTAATTGGCATCTCTCTCGTCTGTCTAGTATATTAAATGTTAGTATAGGGCAGAGGTATAAGGCTGCTTTGATTATTGCGATGTTTGCTTTGCTCATTACACGGCTGTGTTTGTTCCTGAATGTATCACATGTCATAGAATCATTAAATGTATCTTAAAGGCGTGTGTACCAAGCTTTGCTGTGATCACGACTGGGTTGGTAGAAAGGGGATATAATCTCCATTTACATAGTATTAGCTTCGTTTTGTCGTGAGTACAGTTTGCGTAGCAAATGTAATTCAATCGGAGGATACAAGGGGATTATATCAACTTCCAATTGATTATTGTAGGTTAACATTGGTTATTTGGTGGGTCGGTCGTGTATCACAACACAACCGATTGAGCTATAATGTTATAGGAAAACGAATGTTCGAGTGCACAAACCAACAATACTCGATCGGCGGTTGTTGTTCCTAGGCCATACGGCCTTTTGGGCGTTGATACAGCATATTGCGTTGCGTTAATTTCAAAACCTATTTGAATGACTTTATTAATCAAGACGTTGGAACTTCTATTTGCTATCATGGTTTCCATACGCCGTGTAGGCTGTTTTGCAGCATCACTATACATTCACTAGACAGATCTCTACTCACTATAGATATATATAAATATTACACCTTCAAGACTTATATTGTGACGTATACCACAATGTTAACATGAAAGACACTAACATTAAAGCATATGAGATTTACATGGTAAACTAAGATAAGTACGGTCGGTTATTAAACATCATGTGGTAATTCTCTTTAGTGAGTTGTGTGGTTCTGAAAAGAACCAGAGGAAACTCAACGTTTCGGAAAGTATGCTCTGTCCGTCTTCAGGAGACTGTAAAGCAGAAATGAATTACAGAACTCTGAAAAGGTCGATACAAATGTAACGACCATGAATGCCGTCCAAAAAGTTCGAATCTGATCATTGTGAATAATGTAGGAAGAAGCGCGTATGCCCTACTCGGCAATTCAAGTCGAATTACTGGATTCTCAGCAAGTCTTCAATTCAAGCAGGAATAATGGTCTCTGGGAGTCGTGTGAATGCAGGCGTGCGTAGACATTTCTTGGACAGATTAGCCGTAGCAGTCTATAGTGAATTGATACACAGACTGAGAGTGTGTCTTTAGATGTATATCCACCCCCGCTCATGTCAAGCAGACGAGCGGAAAATTAATTTTTGAAATTAGATGTCTTTGAGTTGACTGCGGTGTTTGCGGTACCATGGAAGTCAAACGACATCTTGGGTATTTTTTTTTAAAGATTACATTCAAGGCCACCGGCTGAGTTTGTCCCGTGGTAGTCTCGTTCCTTCTCCGTTGTCATCCATGTCCTGTTGAAGTGTTCGTTTACTTTGACAAATTTAGGTAAGAAAATTGCGGTTTGTCTAATCCAATTGAGAACAAAGTCGAATGTTAATCGATAAGAAGTGTAGCCATTATAACTGTAGACCTCGCCTGAAGAAACTTTGTTTAACTGTTGCACCCAGTTATATAACTAGCTTTTAATCTAAACTTCTCAATTCTGAGTCAACATAAACGCAAACATATATAACTCGTTCAAACATACTTCGGGTTGACGCCAATTAATTCGAGCGATTCACAATACCTAGAAGCTGCCGTTGGCGGCGCAAATCCTGCTATACACGCAGTGCATCATGGGAAAAAGTCGGCATCAGTTTGAAAAACGGTATTCATTTTGCATGAACTGATCAGTTTTACGTCTTTTTGGACGCGCACGATTAAAGTTCAATTTTTTTTTCTGCAAATAACAATGTTTTAATTAACGACGCTTCCGGATGCATTTATGTTTGTGTTGTACCTCGCGTGAACAATGAAAATTAGATATTTCACTACAGTATGATGTACGGAAGGAGTCGACCGTAAAGTTTAAAAGTGGCTCTTTTGAGTCAAACGCTTGGTGGCGCACTGCATTGTGAATCGCCCGAATTCATTCCAATTAATTATTCACGATTGCGCGATTTCATGGGGTTACGTTCAATGTTCGTGAAGTTGCTTTGTTCTCAGTCGTTCTGGAAACGTTAATCTGGATATGTTTTTTATAAGACTACTGTTAAGATATCGAAAGCAATCAGCACCATCTGTCATTATTGCTTCTATTTCACCCTTAGGTCGCATAGACGTTCCCGGTTACGTCTCAAAGAAATGCAACTTTTGAATGGTGTAATTATTCATGGCATAGGATATCGCTACTATAAAACAAACATCTATTCCCAGACAAATGAAATGCATAGTTTTAACCGCCTCCCCTCCCAGTTTCAATTATCATGTTTACAATGTGCTGCCAGCATTGATCCTCAAAGTACCTTCCTCAAGTATCTCAAGTATATACCTTGCCTGCTAATTCAATGACAGGTCGACGGCCATAATTATTACACGAGGCAAATTGACTTTTTCCAAACAGAGACGAGATACAAGCTGCGCGGAACAGATCGAAGTGCCGATTTTTTTCCAGGTTATACGAGGAAGTGAATTTCAGACCGAAAGGTGGCAGGGTTAAGTAGGGCAAGCCAAGCAACTTGATCCACTGCTCATGGATCGGGGCTACGGTCACCGTCTCAATGCGACCTGCAGCATTCGGATGATATGACGGTTGTATTATAGTATACCAAGCGAGGGTATCGTATTCCTGCGAGTGTAGCATCCGCTGAACAGACAGACTCAATAATTCTATTCCAAGTCCCCACTTCGATTAGTAATAAAACACAGCGCCGGCGAGAAATCTTTCGCCACGGCTCACAAACATCCTTTCTTTTATTTGCGGCATGGGGGGACGAAACCTTTGAAGAATGATTTTATTTATGTAAGTCAGCGACTGGTTTTGTTTCTCTATTGGTCCGGCATCATTGTAGATTCATTCAGTCTTATGGTTACGCATCTTTGATATTGATTCTTCAATATCAATTAACAATTAACAATGGTGCAGAAGTACAAGCGGTCTTTTATGGGGCACAGGACATAATGTATAGATATAGATGTATAGATGAAGTGCCGTACCCACCGACTACACACTATGATCGATAAACGTAATCGAATTCAACATAATTATCAGCCCTTATGGGAAGGTAACACAATAGGACAATAGGATAAATTTACCCCAGAGCGAAAATCCTTAGAAATCTATTTACCCCAGAGTGGAAACGCCATAGCGTTAAATATTACAATAGGACAAAGAAAAACAAAAGAGGGTAACAAAGGTCTTCCCCACAAGTCCCCATTATGTGCGGATGGCTGTTTTGACGATATTAAGTGTGTGGGGCAGCAAGATTGTGTGTATATTCCTTTGAACTCGGTATAAGACTCAGGAAAATAGGAACACGACTTACGGTCTTGAAAATAATCACTAGATAAAGCGCATCACCACCGCTGTCGCCATGTCAGATAGGCTTTGACGGCGAAGACATGGGAGTATAGGTCCTAAATTTACATTGACAACACTGGTTCTTTGCATAAATTAAACTTTTCCGACGTAATGGAAAGACTAACCTAAGAGGCATGCCTCTGCATCTTGATAAAGCATCTTAGTAGGTGGTTGTTTTTAACTCCTAGCACATTTTCCGACTGAAAGTCTCGCCTGTCATGTACTGGGGGCAGTTTGAAAATCGTGTCCGGAGTCCTTCACGGCACGATTTGACAAGACTTAAAAGGAAGTAATGGTAGAACTGTCCAAGAGCCAAATTGTAAAGGAAGCGATTTTCTTTTTGTTCTCGGCAATTCTCACCTACAAAAAGTCCGAGTAAGGATTCGAATCCCAGAAGACCGCGCAAAATATTTCTCATCCCGAAACCTAGAATAATCTGACAGCAACTTACACTGCAGCCGTATTAGGCGGCCATTGTAGCATTGGTAGCAAGCCACGAGGCTTTGTGCGGTGAAATCCCGCGAGATTATAAGACGTGGTCTTCAAAAGATCAACGGTGTGCAACAAAGAGTTTGGCGCCTTCGATAATGGCAAGTTCTGCCGATGTAATTAGTGGCACGTTCGCCCACTAGGCACGTGCAAGTTTAGGTCTGATTAAGGAATATTTTAGTACTATGTGTTCCGGCAAAGGAAACGTTCCATGAGCCTCTCTCCCTTTATTGTCAGGGGACATTGCGTTATAGCGGGTGTGATTTAAAATTTAATTGGATTCACAGCTATAATTAAACTGATTTTGTTGTAATCACCACAACGGTTAAAACAAAATTCGCCAGAACATTTTTGTTTTTCATCTTTTGGAGCTTAAGACCATGCGCTGTTTTGAGCACAGTGACGAGCGAAGCGTCTGGTGTCTCATTAACCAACGGCTTGTCTTGAAGTGCACTTATGAAATCACATAGCTAAACTACAGCGTGGGATGCATTATACATGACACGCCTTCGTGTAGTCGATACCTGCGAGCTTTCTCATCTATTTTTTAAAGATGTCAGAACTTGAATTGAAAGAGATGCATCGACATTGTTTTGTCATCAATCACAATTATATAATGTGAATTGAGATAGACTACAATGCCACCTCATAAATACAAATTACAAATATACATAAGTACAAATTAAATAAGGTTCCCGTTGAAAATTCTTTCTTCACATTGTGTTTTCTTCTTAAAATCTAAGAAGAATAAATTAAAAACTGCACTTAAAGAATCGATGATGTTGAAAATGCCACGGATGTATTTAAACATCGTGTTCCATCTTGGAACAATCTTTTTGATAAGATGAATGTTTTATGATGGATGAAATAGTTCACTCGGCAACATGGTCGTACTGCACAGTCGATCTATACTACTGACGAAGGAGAGAGACATCAAAAGGCGAGCCACTACAATTAAGATAGCAAAATTATCACTTCCGTCGTAGTTTGTGGTCAATGCCGAATTAATTATGGCCAGCACTTTCGCGGGAAAGATTTTTGGCGCGATAAATGTTGTGCCGACACCTATATGCGCGCGCCAACGCAGCGAGTGTACATAGTCATCGGGTAGGTTTCGATTGTATCTCCAAAAATTCAAACTTCTTGAGCACGCGGCAGATCTCAAGGCGCTCAAAATCATGCATTCTTTAAGGTGTCCTCAGGAGAAATAGAAACTAAGATAACACCGGTAAAATAAATAATGAAGTTAGGAGGGTAAACACTTTGATAGTTCATCGTTGATGGCTTAGCGTGTCGGCATTCGCTCAAGTTGCGCTCTATAAAATCCCCTTTAACCTATAGACGAGATTGACACAGATTCGGTGACTTCGATTGGCGGGCGACGTTTGTGTTTGAAATAGAAAATATACCTGGGTAAATATCCGCTAATAAAGGAACAACTCAAATAATGCAATTGTGTACCGTTCAACTAAATAAATCACACGCTTCTCATAACAATAACCTTTAAAAAAAAAAAAAAAATTGTCTCCGTGTATTTATTGACGATCTAAGAAAACTTGAATTTCCGACCAAGTGAATAACTAAATAAGTGCAACAAAATGGAATTTGAAACTCTACTCTATCTAGCACCTGCATATGGTGGCCCTGAAGGACCAATACACTAACAGAACCACGTGGGCGGAAAATTATTTTAGCCTAGTTTAACGAAAGGTTCTCTGAAACTATGCGACTGATATACCAAAGTTAAAACCGACAAGAGAAAAAAAATTGTCTATTTGTTTACCGCAGGCTAAATATCCCATTTGGTTCTTCATAATGTATTGATATGCCTTGAATGAATTACGTGGGGGCGCAGATTGCGTACCGATTTCATTAGAAGAGCGGCGGCGTCTGAAATAACAGTTTGACGATAACACAAAGTGAAAGCTAAAATGCCTCTTAATTTGCCGATCTCAAACGGGAATGCATGCTTCGTATACTTCATATGTGTTGCTTAGTAATCTGGGGTTTTATTTATTATTCACTTCGAGTAAAATTGATACTGAGGCTAAAATGGTTTCAGGCACCAATTGATGAAGTGAAACCAGACTCGGAATGATTTGTTTGAGACCTTTGTCCGTTTGTGCATTTCGTATCTTTCTTTTTGTTTGAAGCAGCAAACATGTATAGAATGAGGTGCTTGACAATAACCTCGTAAGTTTTCTTTCAGTGAATGCTGAATTTTCCCAGATCTTTAAGTTTAGTGGGTCATATTTTGAATCTCGCTTTCGGAGCAAAATTATTCTCGTTCAGCCGATTGCAGCTAAGCGGCGTCACATACGCTAAACCGACGAATAACAACAACTACGCGCGTGCGTTGTATTATTAGTGCCTGCATGTGCACCTTTTTCGGATTACATACAAACTACTACTAGTACTACCAACGGACATTTCTAAAGATGCGCCTCTGAGACACATTTTTTAAATCGACTATCTTTGATTGTTTTCTTTAAAATGACAGTTTAGTAATATTAGTACATTTACAACAAGTGCTTTTCAACAATAATTTGGTTGGTTACTATTTGGATAGCTGCAGAATGGTAACAAAAACGTACACTGATTGTTAAGCGAAAACTATGAAGTAATTTGTATTAACCTTTATATGTATCAATATGAAAAATGACAAAGTGCAGACGGTCGGAAACATATCACACCTTGATTTTCCCTTTAACCAGGTGTTACCTTTTGGTCAAGTTACTAATCAGCTTAATGAACACCCTGCAGCAATATATGATCAGTTTGCAGCTCTCGTGAAAAACAAAAAACAAATCGGATTGATCGAGTAACGAGTCAAGTGTGGACGACGTGCTTTTGGTTTGTGGTTTCAAAACAACCTGTTTCAACCGACAGCGCCGCGCCGATTGTTAATGGTTTATAGGTTTGTGACGGCTTAATTCCTAAACCTAGAAGAAGGTAGGACAGCGGAGTGTGATGAATACAGACATACACAAATGAAACCAAAGATTCATCTCAGTATAATACCACTGTAGCGGATTGAAAAAATTCAATTATTACTGACCATGTTTTCGCTGGAAGCTTTGAGCTACGGTGCGGCACTAACATCGCGAGTTGGTTATGCTAGGTTCCCACTGTCGTGCGATCCGTTACGAACGCCACGATTGGCCATTCGTAGCTGATCGTGGAATTTTTGTTTTCTTTTCTGAAATTTCACGTTTAGATACGAGTTGATGCGAGTCGATACGTTCTGGTACGATTTGGTGCGCTTGGATGCGATATAGTCACGATTGGTCAATTTCATGTGACACGATCTGTCACGATCTGGTCTCCCGTTCAGATACGATCAGATGCGTTCCGATAGGATTGTCCCGATTGAGTCCCCGATTGGGTCCCGATCTGACACGATCAGCACGGTCGGGGTTCCCGATTTGGGACGATCTAGTACGTTCCGATACGTTCCGATACGATCACCATGAACTGATGCGCTCTGTTGCGATCTCATAGGGGCCTATGATTGTGGTCGCGATGTCTTTCACGATTGAGATCGAGAGGGATCACGATTTGAGCCACGATTGGACCCCGACGGGTATATATACAGCCCAATTGACTATGGACTTCATTGTTTTTTGAGCTTCTACAGAGTGAAGACTACAACCCACAATCAGATCGCAGCGCATCTCAACAGAGTTGGTGTTTGTTTTGTCCAAGGTTGATCCCGATCACCACGATTTGGAAGCACGATTAGATGCGATCTGTCGCGCTTTGTTACGAACCATTACGATCTGATGCGACGATTACGATTAAAAAGTAATCGTGTTGATCGTAGAAAAATGTTGAACCGTCCAAAAATCTTCTACGATCAACACGATTGCCACGACTGACCTTAAGATCTGACAAGATCTGATAGGATCACCACGATTACTCCACGATTAAGACCACGATTTCAATCGTGGCGCGAATCGTGATAGTGGGAACCTAGCATTAACAAATTAAAGGCGCTGACGTTTCTCAAATGTTATATTTACAAATCACTTTTAAAATCACAATTTGTAGATTGACGAATGGTTTCTTTATTTGTTGTAAACGGGATATTGATTGTAGGCGTTGAGTCCTTGGTAAAGAAACATGAACAGATAAGTGGTCAGACGAATTTGATCACCAAAAACTTCAGCAATGAACGAGTTGGTATACACTTGAAACTAAACTTGTCAAATTCTTGAGTGACTAGTGGAAGCAAGAATTGCATTTAGCGTATACTTAGGCACGTGGGTCTGACGTCTCAAACGGCGTCTTGTCATCATAGGAATGTAGTAAATATCTTCCAAGTACATCACGGTATATGTACTTAGATCCTCAATTACCGAAATAAAGCCGTAGGCATGTCTACCCCAATCGTTATTTCAAATATTTGCCTCCGCTAACTTTCCCCTTCAGACATTTAGCGATGGAATTAAGTTGAAGGGTTTGTAGTATGTCCCCGTCCATTTGCACTTTTTCGATCCCCGTTTGTTTGGCTCCACGGTTCACACCAGTTACCAAGACAACAGAGCGTTCGTTACATGTTTGCTCCTCTCTGTTTGAATTATGAAATTGGCGAAATCTCAGATCAGAATGTCCTCTATTTGCCGCATCAAAGGGCATATCACTCAGTAGTGCACTTTTGCACGCTTCCCGCGTCAGTTCCACCCGCGCGATATTAAAGACGTACAAATAATCTGCCGCGCCGAGTGTGACACCAACATTACTTGGACCGACTGAAGCTCGGGGGGGAAAAGAGAGAGATTCGGTGTGTGGACTGGAAATGCCAGGAAGGATCGATGTAATTTGCACAGTTTGCGACCGTTACATGTGTATCGAGTTGGCATAATTTGAAGCTGGATGCGTTTTTGTTGACGCCCCGGGAGGTGCAAAGATGCGTATAGGGGTCATTCGAGATGTACGGACGTTATTCTTGGTAACACCTGTCTACATTATTGACGTATACACCGACGTTGAATTACCATAAGGGTAACAGGCATTTTCTTAATAAACACTTGCTGATATCGCTACTGCGCGCTGTAAATTCTTACTGGTATTTTAATATTTCTCGTAACCGATGTTTGGTTGACTAAGCCCAGCAGTGCCCTCCGGTAACAAGAAGGTGTTTTTTCGAGTATTATTATGAAGGCAAATGGGGCAAATTTAAGGCTTTAGACATTAGACTATTTCGTTCAAATAATTCCATTCCTGTATGGTAAACTTATTTAGCACTATCAAAGGCTATAAATGTTTGACCAATAAGAAAAGTGAAATTAAATGCGACGAACTGCATAGGTTTGTAACTTCTAAAATTCAAATTGAATTCAAATGAAAACACGCCAAAGCATTTTAGTTAAATGGGGTTTTATCTTCAAAACCAATAGCTTTCGGGCGCAGTAATGCTTTTGATAAAATAAAAAACGTTAACGTCATCAAACTATAATGTAATTGGAAATAAGTCCCCTCTCCCTGGTAAATCATTCAATAAACAAAGTATTCATAGAGCTATTTTCAAGAGGTTTTTTGTGGCTGTGGGTATAATAGAGTGGTTGGGAATTCCTTTGAATGGAGTATTTTTCTATCATTCGGTTAACGGATGGATGAGCGTAGCCACGGTGCCCGGGGGCGTATGCAGGCTCTTAATATCAAATAATAAGAAAGCGTATACATGTGTACACGTATATCACTCTAATGGGAATGGTTTTGTTTGTCCTATGCGTTGACAGTTTATTAATTGTCCAATTATGAAAGTCAGTCCTAATATTGGTGTTCGCTCGACTGGTTTCGCTGGTAACACGCACAGGAGGAGCTGTAGGAGCTGTCTCTGTCGAGTAATTTATTAATATAACAATAGAAGACCTTGGAGTGAGGTAGGCCTCTTTTGAACTGTCGCACGAATCTATCATTCGTTCAGCTTATTAGTCTTCCTCTTTTAAAACGTCGATACTTTTTGACAACCCTTCCAGTTTTTTTAGAAATTCACTTTTTTTTTAACGGTGGCGTAAATTTTTCCCGTCACTGTTATTTTTATAATTTTGTGTATTTTTTTATTTTATTTGTTTAATAAGAGATTGTAACAATGGCAAATGTCATCAAGGTAGTGTTCTTTAGAATTAATGATAAATCAATGAAATGGTTACTAAACTAGAATTCTTAACTGATATGCGGTTCGTAAAAGGATGGCAAAATAGCTCACAAATATATTGAACAAGTAACGATGCGTTTGATATTAATGTCCGATTCGGACAAATAATGTCTTCTTTATTGACATTGGCATTGAGGATGTCTTGAAAATAGAACAAGAAGGCACAACGATAACTGAATTAATGAACTCGTGTGGAATCTGCGATGTCATAAATTATATGGGTGGTGATCTACGCTCTAAACCATGATAAGTTTTTGGTAGCGGGGAAATCCGCTAGTGCATTTTAGCTTCAAAAATACGTAAGAAAGGACTGTTAATTGGAAGAATGAATGATAAAACGTGACTTAAGACTTAACACCTGCAGATTCAAGGGAAACTACATTTGAAACTTGCTGTTTATCCTGGAGCCTCGAGATGCTGGAGAAGTATCACATCGATTGGGAGGAAAATTATTTGCTCAAATATTGTGTGTCGTCTACGTATGTACAGATGTGGGTGACACTTCAATGCGACTTTTATGAAAACTAATTGAATATGAAAAGCTCGGTCACATATTCCGAGATGCAGCGACAGTAGCCGTACATATCTCTGGGAATCGAGTGGCAGATTTCAAGTATCATTGAGAAATAGATTGAAAAATAGGCTAAAAAACAGGAACAAACAAGCGCAGGGCACTTGGCTTGGCTGAAGACCTGCTGTGATTCTATAGAAATCCCAAGATAGTGAAACATTGATTCGTATAATTTTTATTTTGAAAGCATAATTCGAGAGCTACTGCCCTTGGGCGATACAAATTACAATCTTCAATCCATTTCAATTGTTGGAAATAACCCTGATGGCAATTTTTACGTCTGTATAATTATGAGGTCAATAAAGAAATCATCATAATGGATGGATTGGATGGATGAAGTGGTTGCAATTGGGTTGTTTTCGGCCGTGTTCCAGTTGCATAATATTGCAAACACCGAGCCCACGAGTCTCTCCATCGATAACAGCTGACAAGTTGGCAGAAAGGGTTGAGACACCAACATGACGTCACGTTTAGTAGTCCCGTCCCGATTCTGGTACACTGGCTGTTCCAACAAAGCGGCCATTTTACGGTAGGTTGTACAAGTTTGCTCTCGACAGTAGATTCTGCCGTTATCCAAGGGCACCGGGCCGTCTGATGGATGGATACCGGTCAAACTGCTCCCAGGCCACGCCAACACGAGTGTTCTTTTTACGATTTGTTTACTCTTTTAGCCGGCGTGGCGTGCGCGCCGCATTGCGGCTATTAGCGTGTCAAGAGCACCCACTACAAAAGGCTTTTAAGAAATGGATAAGAAACAAAGTGGGCAGGAAAGAAACGAAAAAAGGCTATAGAAGAAAGATGGGAGATGTCCCAGGACGCTTTTTAGTGGTCGGGCTATCTTGATAAACTAGAGCATGGAAACAAGGAAACGTTTAGATTTGGTATGCAGTTGCTCAATCATGAAGACGCTTTCCGAGATTGCTCTGAAGTGTCGAGACAAGAAATAAAACAGACTGACAATCTTTTAGGTTGCAGGCAAGAAAGCATACAATTTGGGGGAAGATGGGGGGGTATTCCATGCAGACCAATTAGAATTGCACAATATTGCACCAATTTGTACATTTGTAAATGCAGAACAATAACATATTGTTTCTGTTTCCCTTGAAATTACACGAATCTTTATAACATGTTCGGAATAGGATGCTTGGTATAGAGGGAACAATTTTGGATTTACCGTTGCGTATTTCACCGCCTCCCCCGTGCAAACTCGTGCGCACCCTATCAAGTCAATACGTCTGTTTGGTCAGTCCTGAAACTTGGCAAAGTTTAAGTCTTATTGTACATTGTAATCACCTTTCTGATGCACCTGTATTTGTTAATGAGCTTTTAAATTTATTTTAATTATGTTTTCGTGACGATTAATTTTTGGTTATTTCTCAAGAATACAATATTATATAGTTTTATATAGTATTATTATGTATGATTCAAAGTTAGCTACTAAATTAGCAACTACATGTATAGGCCAAAAAAGTTAAGCAACGAAGGGCAGATGTTAGAAATATATTAATCGCTGCAGGACGTGACACCCACATAAAGTGTTTGAAATGGATCTCAGGTAGCCTATAAAAGTCAAACTCGTCACAAGGATTAGCATCATCGCGCTGAGGGGTAAGGAAACAAGTATTACGAAGAACATCCCTTCGAAATTGAAGCCGAAGATGTTAGGTTGGTAAGGCTGTAGGTGCGGATTTACGAGCCCCAGAGGTTATGTCACTGTCTCCCGCGATGAAATGCTTGGATGTCAACGCATTCTCCCTCCAGGCGACATTTGGCATGAGAGATTTGAGGATTGAAAATCCGTGTGAATCGATTAAAATAACCGATTACCCGACTATGAAGAGTGTTTATCGAGTTACCAAGACTCTCGATTATCCCACATGCATCACGAAAAGGCTTGAAGAAAAGAAAACAAAGTGCATCCGCTATCCGGACTGATCGACCAGTCTTTATTTGGGTATCGTTTGTTTTAGTGATTTATTCTTGTCTTTGAAGCCTAGCTTTCGAATGTGTTCGCCAAAAAGATGCTGTTGTTTGAATATGCATAATTAAAGTGGGAATTTGTATAAGGCTGGTATGAGGCGTGGACAAACATCCGCCGAGACGGGACTGGTTTCCTCGTGTTTATCCGTATATGTAATCCTCGCTATACCGTTGGGGCGCAGGGGGGTTTTGGAAACGAACGGTCATGAACTGAGGTTTGGTCGGCGTGTTTTATCAAAAGATCCGGTAGGTGAAACTCTGGCGTCGAAGACTGCACGCTCTGCGCACATTTACGCACGTCTTTTTAAATGTTCGATAACAAAAGGTTTCATGGACCTTAAGACCTCTGACAGAGAAGAAACTGTAAGCTATCGACTCGTTTGTGTTTACCGTCTTTTGACATTTTGCAGACCGTCTGTGAATCAAAGCGTTCATTCAGTATCGGTGCGTGTAGATGGGGAATAGGTCAGACACAATACGTTGTTTTGGAAATGGGAAAGAAACATCCTTAAGGTGGGGGAGGAAAGACTATATTGAGAAAACCCTATGTCCTTTATAGTTCGCTTTAAACTCAATCTATCGCTTTGAAGTCTAATATTAAAATTTTATCTCAAATGACAACATCCACATGTTCATTGTACCTATACAGATACGTATTCATGCTTGTAACCAACCCGAACATACCGCAGCAAAATGAATATTATGAAATGCAATGGATAACTTACACGTCCCCCAGCGGTCTATACCAACAGAAAGGCGATTGGACATGCGATATGATAAGAAGACAAGCAAACATACCTGACATGCATTCCCGGCACATCTTCGCTTTAACTAAAGGATCTTAGATACACACACTATGGATTGCATTTCCGGATCGTTTTACTCCGTACCATCGTTACGATACACCGCGTGGTCAGCTCAAATCGCCCAGTCGGATTGAGTTTCCGAAGCCGCGCTTTGAATACCAATGACTTCCTTGACCTTTCTTACCATCCGTGTGTTTCGTTTATTTTCTCCGAGATCGATTGGTGCTGTTTGAAGTCGGGTTTAATTTACGGCTGTGTCTCCTCCGCACACCTGCTCATTGGGTGTGTGTTCTGCCCCCCCCCAACCTCCCCCCCCCTTCCCACCCAACCCTACCCCTATAAAGTGTATAAAGTACATTTCAAGCTGAGTCGACTGGGGACCGTGAGGGTGACGGAAGAAGGGAAACTGTTATCAGCCGAAATTCCTTGTCCCAATTCGACGGCGAGCTTGTGATATTTACCCAGACGCTTTCAGCTTGTTCTATCCCCTGCGCTATTTACCCACTTCTTCTTAGTTTTTGTTACAGTTTCATGTTGACCATTCACTCTATATCTACACTCGGCTCTATCAGGGATTCACTTACGGGATAAGGAACCCCTAGGCACTAAACGACTAAGGTTTCGCCAGTCCTATCATTGCGGTATTTTCTTGAATAACATTGTCTTCGCTCACCGTACAACGGGGGAAGCTTAGCGAGAGGGTTTGGAGGTATATACGTGAATTGGTATGATGTAGCAGCAAGAACCCAATTGACAAATGCGTGTTTGCTTTAGGGGATGTGAGAGAGAGCAAATATATAGGGTTGGGTGATATCTGGTATAAGTATCGCAGCGTGCAATCCGGCGTGCGTGGGCGACGCCAATGAGCCGGTTCGGTATCTCGATGAAGTAGTTCAGGTCAAAGGTTAATCGGGATAAAATGGCTGACGTAATGTCACACTGTTCGGGCGCCATCGCAATAGGGCTGTATATGTGTAATGGCGGCAGTAATAAGACAAGTTGAACAAAGAGCCATTAACAGCCCTATTATTTTGTAGGTGTAGGTGGGTATAGTGTGCTGATGGCAATCGCTCCGTATTGGGTTCGTTGACATTTCGCCTGTTGGTTCTATGGTCCTATCTTCTCAAGCACTCTTTTTCTTCCTCCGAACTCTTCATCTTCTTCACAATCACACAGGTCAACTTCAGGAGTGCGCGTCTCCCTAAAGGATACACTTACACCAGTTTGTCAATGCCGGCATGATATCTTTGGTAATGAAGTCGCGCCGTTTGGGGAGAGCGGTTGGCTGCGCAGTTTAAGATTACACGCGTTTAGACGTCAGTAGGGCCAATGGGGCTTGCTCTAATGTGTATTATTAAGGTGCTCCTTTTACTGTAATGATATTTATTCCTGTTATTGTATATCTTACTAATTTAACGCTTCCGTGGACTTAATCACCGGTAGTCCTCAGCAGATATGTCAATGATAGATCTTTTTAGTAAGTATTCTATTTTGGTTTCCATCAATTACTTTTGATTGGAAACTTCCGAGCGCTATAAAGAAAATCGTTACACAAAAACCTATTTTACCCACAAAATATATTCAGGAAAAATCCTCTCGATATATTTTACTGGGTAAAAGTGTGAATTTTTTTTGGTTTAAATCCAACCTTTCTTTAAGTAAAATTCAGGTAAATGAACGTTGAAGGAAAAAGGCATAATTTTCTATACTAAACCTTGTTTTCATGAAGACAAACAGAACACGTTGCTTGAAAACGACCGCGCGCTGGATGGAGTAGTGTAACTTTTCCATGGCGTGTTAAAAGCACGCGGACTCTGGTGTGTCTGATCAGCAGAGTGTGGGTTCGAGTCCCGGTCTTGACACGTGTGTCCTTAAGCAAGGCACTTAACCACTATTGCTTCGTCCTTGGGATGGGACGTAAATTCGTAGATCCCGTGTGTTGTGTATTACACATAAAATAACCCAGTAACACTTATCGCCAAGAGGAAGGGTTTGCCCCGGTGTTCCTAGCAGTGGCTATACAAAGTGCGCCGCAGCACCTTGTAAAAAACCTCACAAAGGTGCTATATAGTGGCTCTCATATTCTCAAAAAACTTCATTACTGTCTTTGAAAAATCATAGAGCGCCTTGGGTACCAGTCTTGGTAGATACGTGCGCTATAAGAAATGCCTACTGCTATATAACGAGCAATTTCAGCAAATCATATAAAACGTTGGTGTCGAAAGTTACTATCGCTGAGAGATGATAAGGTAAATATTCACTCGTCTTTTATACTTCCCAAGCGTTAGATACCTGAGGCGCGCAAACCTCCACGTGTTGACACTGGGCACTGTGGTATATTATTCACTGTGTACTTTTCACGGCTCTATTCTTTTCATTACGCTTATGTTGACTATTGACCCGCGGGCAATATATCAAATATACCCCGATAAAGTTTATGCATTGCGGGAAAAGTGGCGGGCACTGCATCAATTGGATTATAAATATTGCTTAACCCTGATGTCGCCTAATACATGTACTACACAATACTACTTGAGTGAATACCTATTAGTACTGACCTATGAAAACTGTGCAGAAGTTTGTAGTGAGGTATTAGGTGTAATGTACACCCAAATGAATGCCTAGGATCGTAGAGTTTTTAATGTTCCCTAAGACTTGATTGATATTTGAGCAGGCGTCAAACTAAAACTTAGTTTAGAGGGACAATATACCTTTTGCAACTATTCAAAAAGTAACCAACCAAATTGTTCAAAAGCTTATTACTTTTGATGTAAAGCTATTGTTGACTCTTAACTTATGTGAAATTATTCCTTCTGGTTTGATGTATATTCGAAGAAAATACTAAAAGAAGTCGAAAAGTGCGTCTCGGAGAAATCTTAGAATATCATTTTCTTGGAATTTACAGCATTCACAGAGCTAAAACTTTACCAGGTTATTTGTCAAGCACCATTCTTTAAATAATTATGGTGATTAATGATAAACTGTAACTTTAAAGAAGAACAATCGTTGCAAAGCAAACGTTGTGGTTCAGATGCTGTGCTCTATATTCACAAGAAATGAATCTTGGTCATTTCATGCGGCGATCAACAGACGAGATAAGAGAGTGTTTGTCACCTACTATAATAACGAGTGGTTTTATATTTCAAAGCAGTCTTCCCATTTCTTATCCAATAATCCAGAAGGAGGAAGATCTCCCCTATAGGTTGTCTTTCGATAGTGGAACAATATTCCACGGGCAAAGCCGTTATCTGTTGCGCCTCATCTCCAGTGATTTCACTTCAAACGCAGCTGACGGCTGATGCGTAAATGCTTCAAGAGTGAAGAATTATCAGAATACAAATTATATTAAGATTATTCTTGGTTGTATCCAGAAGATGTTTAGCCTAATTAGTACATTTATAACAATATTAAATAATACTGCATATTGCAGTTTACGACCAAATAATTTTACTTAATCGACTTTATTTAAATCAGTTTACAATGAAACAGTCGTCGACAAACGAAGGCGTGAACAGATATTGAAGTTAGTCCTCTCGCCGAAGCGGTACAAAATCGTCATCTTCAACAGGTAGGATTAGGCGTGCACCATCGATTTCAGCGAACGGAGACCGAATAATAACGCCGTTAACGGCGGGTGATCTCTTCGCGTTTCGAATTTTGATCAAGATGGGATCAAGGTACGTGCGCGCTGGAAAGAGGGGCCTGAGGCAATGGCACGAAATTGGCAGAGCCCCCACCCCCCCCCCCCCCACCCCCCCCCCCCCCCCCCTCGAAAAAAAGGAAGAAGAATAAAGTCTAGCGAGAGGAGTCTATTAAAGTGATGCCACAAGACAAGATCGCAGGGTTTCGTTTTGAGGAAACTTGGACCGAGAATATATAAGATCTCTAAGATTTTTGTTTTGTTATTGGCTTTCCATGGAACATGATTGTCAAAAACAGGAATTCACAAAATGTTTTTCGGAGGAGTTAAAATTGTCGTCAATTATTATTGAAGAAATTTAGTTTAGAATAACACTGACCAAACGGAAGTCTTTATGAAGTAATTACACTTTCCGTGTAGTACATTTAAACAAAAATTAAATAGTACTTCACTTGTGAAGTATTATGTATAATATTGTTGATTTCACGGGCAAGATCTTACGGTTATTGACCTTATTCAAACTTTCTTTAACCTACTTGATACAAACTTTACTTCTATAGGTTTAATGTTTTTTAGCGCTCTGTCGATAAAAAACGGTCAACATTTGGCAGTATACAGCAGACACATATTCACGCATGAAATGCGATTATTCAAAGTGACTCTCAGGGAAAGAAAATTCAAAATTTCATTCTCCATCTTAAATCGGGACACTGTTCACACACAAAACGCGATGAAAATTGGCAATGGTTTTCCAGTGAACTGTGGTTCCTGTTTGGTCTTGTCTGTCTTGCTCGGCGAGTGGCCATTCCATTAGGGGAGAATAATCTCCTTTTTCACCGGGCCCTCGGGGTGTGATCTCCCGGTTTCCTGCCTCCACGGAGAAAGAGAAAGGAAGCGAGCGCCTTGATTCCTTACTGATGAGACTGACCGTGTGTCTCAAGAAGTCATCAGCCCGGGCGAAAGCCAGGCGAGGAGGCAAGAAGGGCGTGAAGGAGGTGTGGAGGAGAGTGAGTGATAAAAGACGAGGGAAGTTCCGGTTGATGTAGAAGACGAAGAAGCTGACTATTACCCGAGGTTATGGGGATAATAATGTGGTCGGAGTGTATACATAAAGTGTCTTAAGAGTTATTTGGATGCCGTCTCTGTAATGGACAAAGCTACTTGACATTTTGGTTTTGTTTGCTTGTTTGTTTGGTTTCGTGTTTTTTAGCTTAGCTCTCGTAACTAAAATCTTGAGCCACTTTATATAATTATTATGCTTAAAACATTTTTGAGCAACGGTGAGTTTTGCTTATATAGTGAAATATCCAGCAGTATAGGAAAACGGCCTTTTCTTATATGGAACCCATTTTTGCTCAGAGCAATTTTACAATCAGTGCTTGTAAAGGTTTTCTGAACTTGTTCGTAAACATTGAAAGTAAAGTCCGGCCGAGTGACACAACAAGTTTAGATAAAGGTGACAGTGTGTCCGTGTAGACGAGCAACCAAAGACGCAAGTATCTCCGGGAAGTAAAGCGATTATAACTACGGTCAGTCTAATAGCTGTTTTCTTTCTTACGGGAACATTTTGGATCTTATAATTCTTAAGAATTGTATCCCACAAAATGATAGCTGTGGATCGCGCATTGACGTCATTTCTGTTTACACAAAGCATTAAAAGTGGTCTATAATCAGTGCCTAATATACGGTAATAGATTTTTAATTTCCTGTTCCATAGGAAATTGGATACCGCCTCACGTTAATAAAACCACCGTTTGGTCTTAGAAGGAAGGCGATAATTAATCAGCTTTAGCCACACAGCCAGATATTTTCAAAAGAGTAATGCACTTGCCCAAATAACTTACACTTGATTTGGTCTTTCAGGGGCTAGCAAGGTTCTGCTCCTTTCAAAATGCACCAAGTAATGAAGTGTTAATGGAAGATCTTTGAAAAGACAGAAAGCTATGGTATAATGGTAGCGTGGGTGTTTGTCAACATTTTAAACAAGAATAGCTTTTAAGATAATGAAGTAGTCTGCGAGTTTTTGTTTTTTATTTCTGCTATTGTCTCGGGGTCATAATTATCAATAAATAATTAATACAAAATAAATTGCAAAAGAATGAAACATCACTCGAACTTGTCCCTTCTATGACCATTTATAAACTGACGCTAATTCACTATTTTAGATTGGTTGTTTACTATCATTCAGTGAGAAATCGCTGGAAAATGACGCAAACTAAAAACGACTAAAAAAGAGTTAAAACCGCTCAAAAAAATATGCGTCCCCGTAATGGCTCCTATACAGCGTGGTTTCCCACTCTGGTGCGTTTAAAGAGTACATGCATGTACATGTATTCGCGACCACACCACACGGAACTACAGCGAATAAACGAAGTGCCAACCCGCGAAATTTTGGAAGGAAAAGCGAGAATATTTTGAGGACAGAACGCTCCACTCAATTCAACGTCCTTGCTTTTTAAAATATTGTCACATGCCAGTAAAAACAAATTAGGTGTTTGTTTTTTGCATTTTCTGCCGAATAATACAATTAATTATTAATTAAAGCCATAATTGGATCTATCGTAGTAGTGGGCTGTGTATGGGCCTGTTGACATGTCGCTCGCTTATAATTTTGTTCTCAAAATATAAAGGTCGGGTGAAGGTTGATGTGATAGTGCTATAATATTGACGTGTTATAAATGCAACAAAGGTTGAATTACAGCAATTGTTATCGGAACTGACGTTATTGTGTCCACGCGTGTTGCGTCCTGGGGGCGGTGGAGGTTGGTTGGGGTAATTAATTTGTCCTCAATATCTGCGGTATACTCTCTATATAGATAATGAGACCGTGAATACAATGTCATGTTTATGGCGAGCTGCATCAAACATTCGTCGGATACACAATCAATCTGACATTTTCAATTGCGTAGTATGAATAACTGCAATAAGTGCAGCAAATAATTGGATGGGCGCTTTCTTTGTCGACTCTTTTCTATACTTGATGATGTTTTTATTTTATGCTTTCCATGTTTCCATTTATGTTTTAGTCATTGTGGCAAATAAAGCAAGCAAGTGCTTTACATAAAACATGTACATTTTGTATCCTCGAAGATTTACTCATGTGGCGCCTAAGAAACGAAGCGTACTGCGCAGCGCGCGCGCGCGCGCACGCGCGCACCGTCCTCGTGATCAGGCTAAATAGCGTCCTCTACTGTTTCGGAATGGGGTCCAGGGGTTGATGTGATTTTGTTTACTTTAAGTGTTTATTAATTTTTCTTTCTCGATGTTTTTTTTCTTTTCAGACGGGTGCGAAACGACCCGCCAATTCGCCCGTATTCCACTCTGCTCTGACGTACGGGAAGCGAACCGACGATTCCGACGCGTTAGTAGAGCGGAGAGCTTTTCATTCAGCCTTACCGTTCGGCAAGAGAACAGCAATGGACAGACGGGGCCTACACAGCGCTCTACCGTTCGGCAAACGCGACGACGAACAGGCCGAACAAGACGCCTTGATGGAGAGGAGGGGCTTCAACTCGGCCCTGATGTACGGCAAACGGTTACACAGCGCATTGCCGTTCGGTAAGCGTGGTTACCACAACGCGTTGCCGTTCGGGAAGCGTTCGGACGAGGAAGAGGAGGGCACAGCCGCGATGGAGCGGAGAGGCTATCACTCCGGTCTGCCGTTCGGTAAACGAGGTGACGGGGCGGACGCAGCGGTCAGTGACATATTAAGTCAACTACGAAATGAAGACTAAAGAAAGAAAAAATGACACTTTAAAAAAGGACGTTATAATTACTAGCTACAATACACAAAATGATCAATGTGCTTTGGTAACTCTTCATGCAATGGTTACATTCGTGGAATCTGTCAAACCGAAAGCGTTCGCGTATTCACTGAGAAAGATCGTAACCCTTGTGATACGTCATGGACAACCAACATTTAGTTTTTATTGCTCGTTATACTATTACGTATGGTTATAGTTTGATGTTGGTTGAGTTTTGTTAGGTTGCACATAATTTAATGACTGTGTGTTTGGCTTATGATAATATCGCCCTGCTACACACGAACGCTCATTGGTGTTATAATTATTAGAAATCGTTTTAATGACAAAATTGTCTTGCACCGTCTAATATTTTTTTCTGCACCGTTAGAGTATACTGAAACATTCCAACCTAACCAAAAAGATGACATTAACATGAAGAAATTGACAATAATTTGGTTTATTACACATTTATGTTAATTGCGCTTTTAACTAAATATACCAGAGAAATATTTCATTATCTTGGGCTTTATTATACACAAAATGTTGTCAGCAGAAACCATTATTTTTCGCAAATTATAACCGCAAATCAAATGCCGTTGGAATGTTTGAAAGCCAAGACCACAATTAAAAAGTATCGCAGATTAAAACTGTACAGCCATTATAGGCCCAATTTGTATAATAAACGCTTTCCCGGGGAGACAACAAACTCAGCCAAATCAATCTCAACCCGCGCACACATGTACTCACAAATCTTACGTAGTAGAGACAGAAGTTTAATAAGTATTCACTGGAAGAAAATTATATTAATTATTTTTATTAGGATCCACCTCGAATTCTCGTGACAAAAAAATGTAAATAACATTAAAGTAGAAATTCCGTTCTGGCACTATATTGTGATCTGCACGCAGTGTGTATGTAGAATTAAAAAGAATATCTAGAATCAAATGTACTCGTGCTTAATACACACAATGTATTGTATGGACCTAATTACAATTCTACATCCCGGTACATGTCTATGTAGTTAGTGTAGAAATGAGCTTTTTGTCCAGCTAAAACCATAACGCGTTGTTGAAATGTGAAACATTGTTCTTATAGAAATGTGAACCTCGTAATTTAATTAAATTTCATCGACGACAGTTATTGAAGTCCACACAATTTAGTTCGATATTATTGAGCATCAGATTATTAACGTATAGGCCTAAATGCATTTATTTTATCGGAGCTTGTGGATGACCAAACAGTGAAATTTAAACAGAAACGAATATTAAATTTGGTTAATAAAAAGCTAATTACGACAAATGTTTTTAGTATGTCATGTGAGTCATTGGGCATTCGTATAATTGCGTTCAGTGGCTTCGGAGAAGCGCTAACAGAACAGGTATAATTTCAGTTAGAATCTCAAAACTTTAAGTTAGAGCATCTAAAGTAATATATTGTCGATAGGGCGCATTGTTCCGTTTTAATAATTCATTGTAATTCCGATTAATTTATAGCACACCATACAGTGGCAACAACTGGATCATGAGAAACTGGAACGGGTAACTTTTCTTACTTACAAATGTATTTAACTTTATAAGAAATCGTTGCGAATCTGCTTGGTTTCTTCGATTGTTTTTAAGCCCATTTGAAGAAATATGACTGCCAATTCAGCTGCTGGTTGCTGTATCTAGGTCCCGAATCCTCAAGAATGATTAATTTACTTTTGTTACACAAATTCATTTTTTGTTTCATGTTATTTCAACTTCACTGTGACGCCTCCATAAACAATTGCTGTCACCATCTCAGCAATTGTGGAAACTCATTTCAGAGCGAGACAGGTTGCTTCTGTTCGGCCACTTTATAAAACAGCGACAACTGTGTTTGACAACTTGAAGGATCCGGGTGAAAGAAAGAAACCTTATTAACCGAAGCAGAGTAGTATAAACAAAAGTCTGGAGCAATTTACAGCCAAATACCTCTCACCCCCCCCCCCCCGCCCCCCCCCCCCCCCCAAAAAAAAGGGGGGTGGGGAAAGGAGCTCGTCTGACAGACCCGTGTCAAGTCCTACTCACACTTCAACTGTTGAGTTCAATAACTAGCCGGTCTTAAAGGCTTTAGCCAGCGTTGATTTGGTATGAGGTTGGCGGTCGTGAAACACATAAATGAAATTGGACTGAAGTATTTCCTCTGTGCTGGCAATTACTACAGCGGGACAACAAGCCGGCAACCTGATCCGAACTATCCTCATCCATGCAATCTGCTCCTTGCTGTATGATACCCTACCGTGAGCCATGGACTAGAAGGAAGGAAAAAGAGATAAAGGCGTCTGTGGATGAAGTACAGGGTGTCTACGGATGAAGTACAGGGTGTTTACGTCTCCGCGTCGAGCACCAATAGCTGACACTCAACACGTTGACATGTGCACCTGACACACGTTATCAGTCCGCAGGATTAACGCATATTGTGATTGTTCTGACGTATACAATTTGAGTTTCCAGCAAATACTTCTGTCGTGATGACACACGAGCTGAGCTGGTATCAAGCCCCGTTGTTAATTAAGGAGCGGAAAACACAGTTAAAATCAAGAAAATAAAAACAAACTCGAAATCTTGACAATTAACTCAGCCTAAAATTCGGCGCTCCTGAAGCTTGATACCAGCTAACTATTAAATAGGGACCATTCAATTTGATACGTGTACAGGATACGTGTGCGGCTCGGAAATAACGGTGACCTATTAAACCATCATTATGCTTGATAATGTTTATTTTATCAGTATTACATTATACTTTTCAACAATTTATTACGAGAAGTAAATTGTGGATATTGTAAAAAAAACGACGCAAAATGGTAATTTATCAGGCGACTCTTTTGAGCCGCATATCACTTACGCGTATCAAATCGAATGGTTCATAATAATAATTGTCTGAAACCTTGGGTCTGAAACCTTGACTCAAAATGGATATCGAATCGCATAACTGCAATAAAATCTGGCAACAATTTTATGGCAGAACCATGCCGCCGTTTAGGATTTGTTTTCACTCTGTGTCACGCTGTAACTTTGCCTCAATCTGCAACACAGTGGTTTGGCATCCTCTGCCGTTTTTCCACAATCTATTTCATGTTTATTCACATAATCTGCGTAGTACAAGATAGTGGAAATAAGAGATGCTAACGTGAGTTTGAAGTGAAAGTTCTAAGATGATATAGGAGTCACGCGATCAATATAGATGGCGCAAACTTCACAAAATCACAAAATATAAAAGAGTTTAAATTACAAAAGCAGAAAAGCCAAATTGTCGCTAGTTAAAATCACGAGTTCTATTCTACCCAAGGATATTTCGATAATCGACGTTCCACTAGACAAAGACGTGACGCTATTCACGGCATTGAGACACCACACGATCCGTCGGCGTTTTCTCGAACTCTATTGTTTTTCTTCTGATTTTACCAGTGGTGAATAGAAGAGCGGAAGGGAGGGGGTGGGGGGGGGGGGGGGGGGTTGCAATCCTCCCCCTGGTTTGCTGAACAAAGTTAATTTCATTGCAAAAATCGAAACTCCCCCAAATCGGTAGTATTTATGTACATGTATTACGTAATTTCAGAGGAAAGTGGCCAGTAATCACCTCAGTGGGGCCTTTAAGTGGGCCACGGACCCCACGCCGTATTTTATTTCTCGCTGGAGCAAGTTTATTAAAGGTTTATTAAGTTTATAAAGGTTAATGGTACACCCCCTAACCCCCCTCCCCCACCCCTCCCACTCCAAACGGAAAAGCCAGATCTGCCTCTGTTTCCGAATCACGAATTCGAAGAATCGATGAAGTGAGGCATCTAATGATTCCAGACAACACGAGCTGATAATGTCCGTCAGCACGAACTCTCTACTCGTTTGGCTGATTAGAGCTTGCAATTCGGTCAGTAATTTCTCAAGTCGAATACAAAAACTGATCACTTGAAGCATTGAAGATAGGGTCCTTAATTGCTGCAGCGTCATCAGCAAAGTTTAAGTAAAAGGAAAGGCTCACACGCCACTATGGCTCACCAGGCCAGCGTTTATCTCCGGTTTGCTAGGCAGGATATAACATCATATTTATATCCCCCCTGGACGGGATACCAAAGGCAAGTAGGGTGAAGTGGCTTGCCCAAGGACACAAGATATGACCAGCGTTTGGATTCGAACCACTAACCCGTTGATCATGAGTCAAAACCCCTTATAGTATAGAAATGCCATCCTGCGTTTGTATATTAAACGGAGCACTTATAAGATAAATCGTCATGATATGGTTGGTGCGTCAAATTATTTGAAAGTAGACGGGTGGTTTCTGCGCAAAGGTTTGTTTTGTTTTCTTAGGAGATACGAAAGGCCTGTCAATTAACACGGCAAGTACAACAGACCTTCTATACTTCAACAACTCAAAGTTTGACATTGAACTGATAAAGCATAACCAGCGTATCTTAAAAACATCGTTTAAAACAAATACAAATCCAAACCGTAAAGTTTGTTATTACCGTTTTTGAACAAGTTCAGAATTGAAGACCGACTAGGTTTATTTTATATACCAACGGGCGATTTGGCTATTGATTCCATTGATATTTCCACAATAATGAATGTTACATGATAGCAATGGACTTCACTGGCTGGAGGCCGAGGCAGCACGTGAATACACCGCCTGCAGGTGTTTTCATCTCAACGACGTGAGGGGCAAAATGTTTCCCAGCAAAAATAGTGTTGACGCCACGCGTCTGAATGATGATGCGGTGACTATTCCAAAATTGTCTATCTTTATCGCGAAAATATACTGCTGATACGTCTCAAATTTTACCAAACGGTATTTATTTATTTTTATTTTGTTTATGTTAATTTGTTTATTGTATTAAAACTGGGGCTTAATCAAGCTTAAAGAGACGTGCAAAAAGAAGTGAATGACTGAGAAGAAGTTACATAACATTTTGCGTGGAGCCCACGGAATCAGGCAGGGACTGAAAACTGCATGTGGAGTGGACCGAAACAGGAATCGAACCCGGGCCACAATGGTGAAAGGCGAGGAAACTGCGCCAAGCTACCCACATCATTTGACAAAATTTGACACCATTTCACCGGTTTGTTTTTGCTGTTACATTTAAGCTAAAACAGTATCTCGGTTTTAATGTCACGGTGTTAACCTGAAAAGGGTGTTTAAAATTACCTGTTGTCACTTCGCACACATGAGTTGTTTCCTTTAGTGCTACTTTTCTTTCCAAATCCCTTTGAAACATCCCGCCTGTCCTGAGTTATTTTCTAAAGCCGCGGTAGCATTAAAACAAAAGCATGATGAAACACAAAACAGTCGTAGATAGCTTGACACGCGCCCGTGACTGAGAAAACCCGGCAGCTTTCATCCTCGTCAAATCATGCGAATTACAGGGCGTCTCGGCGGACGCCTTGCCGATATCGGCGCACCTTTTTGTCTCCACCTGGCCTCTGCAATGTAGTACAAACGGGAGGCTTTCACTGTCTGTACTCTGACCGATAATTGGCTTTCAACGTCCGGTTCTCCATGGACCTGGAGTGAGTGCACGACACCCCAGCGACGGTACCCGGCTTCAGATTACAAGTTTCATCTTCTCGCCTTATGTATACAGAATTAATTTGTTTGGACAAATCTCGTAATCACTTTGTGGATAGCGGGAGATGTGTTGGGTACTCTGCTACTGTGTAAACGAGACATGGTCGGCAAAGACTCCTGAAGATTGCAAATTAAGACGGAGCTCTGAAATCGAAGGAGTTTGGGGGTCGAATACCGACCGGGTAAACTTACCTTTTAAGAAGATGTAGTAATTCGGAATTGCGTGCAAAGGGCAGCTACACAAACACATCCCAAATTATGATTCTACCAAAACATTTACCGAAACACGTTTCATAATCTGTAGATCATAGCCAGAACAGTATTTTATTTAATTTGATATAACACTGACACCTGGCGCAGTGCGGTTTATTCAAAGAATACAACATCGCCCGAAGCTAAATAACTGTGAAATATCTATTCAACATAGCCTGAACATAAATAACTGTGACATATCGATTCAACATAGCCTGAACATAAATAACTGTGACATATCGATTCAACATAGCCCGAACCTAAATAACTGTGAAATATCGATTCAACATAGCCCGAACATAAATAACTGTGACATATCGATTCAACATAGCCCGAACATAAATAACTGTGACATATCTATTCGACATAGCCTGAACCTAAATAACTGTGACATATCGATTCAACATAGCCCGAACATAAATAACTGTGAAATATCGATTCAACATAGCCCAAACATAAATAACTGTGACATATCTATTCGACATAGCCCGAACATAAATAACTGTGACATATCGATTCAACATAGCCCGAACATAAATAACTGTGACATATCGATTCAACATAGCCCGAACATAAATAACTGTGACATATCTATTCGACATAGCCCAAACATAAATAACTGTGACATATCGATTCAACATAGCCCAAACATAAAGGCTGTGAAATATCGATTCAACATAGCCTGAACCTAAACAACTGTAACATATCGATTCAACATAGCCCGAACATAAATAACTGTGACATATCGATTCAACATAGCCCGAACATAAATAACTGTGACATATCGATTCAACATAGCCCGAACATAAATAACTGTGACATATCGATTCAACATAGCCCGAACATAAATAACTGTGACATATCGATTCAACATAGCCCGAACATAAATAACTGTGAAATATCGATTCAACATAGCCCAAACATAAGTAACTGTGAAATATCGATTCAACATAGCCTGAACATAAATAACTGTGAAATATCGATTTAACATAGCCTGAACATAAATAACTGTGAAATATCGATTCAACATAGCCCAAACATAAGTAACTGTGAAATATCGATTCAACATAGCCTGAACATAAATAACTGTGAAATATCGATTCAACATAGCCCGAACCTAAATAACTGTGACATATCGATTCAACATAGCCTGAACATAAATAACTGTGAAATATCGATTCAACATAGCCCGAACCTAAATAACTGTGACATATCGATTCAACATAGCCTGAACATAAATAACTGTGAAATATCGATTCAACATAGCCTGAACATAAATAACTGTGACATATCGATTCAACATAGCCTGAACACTGTGACATATCGATTTATCATAGCCCTAACCTAAATAACTGTGACATATCGATTCAACATAGCCCGAACATAAATAACTGTGAAATATCGATTCAACATAGCCCAAACATAAATAACTGTGACATATCGATTCAACATAGCCCAAACATAAGTAACTGTGAAATATCGATTCAACATAGCCTGAACATAAATAACTGTGAAATATCGATTCAACATAGCCTGAACATAAGTAACTGTGAAATATCGATTCAACATAGCCTGAACATAAATAACTGTGAAATATCGATTCAACATAGCCTGAACATAAATAACTGTGAAATATCGATTCAACATAGCCTGAACATAAATAACTGTGACATATCGATTCAACATAGCCCGAACCTAAATAACTGTGACATATCGATTCAACATAGCCCGAACCTAAATAACTGTGACATATCGATTCAACATAGCCTGAACATAAATAACTGTGAAATATCGATTCAACATAGCCTGAACATAAATAACTGTGAAATATCGATTCAACATAGCCCGAACCTAATTAACTGTGACATATCGATTCAACATAGCCCGAACATAACTGTGAAATATCGATTCAACATAGCCCGAACATAAATAACTGTGAAATATCGATTCAACATAGCCCGAACATAAATAACTGTGACATATCGATTCTGGTGCATTAAACTACACTTGTGACGTCATCGATTCAGAAAAAATGTCGATTCGTTTAAAATAATGTACACTTTACTGTTCTTTTCGTTGGTCCGCTTTCCGACAAAACGACCACTTAACGACATTAGACTGAGAAAGCTTGTCGCTGAAATGGTCACGTTCTACGCACAGGCGAACAACGAAACAATAATTTCAATGCCAACAATTTTGTTTGTGTTTCTGCGGATTGCTTTATGATGTCGACATTTCCTTTGAATTCACGTAAACAACGTACCGGTACTGTCGCATTTGAATTTTTGTCAAAAAGCACTTAAACAAATACCGTTCATGCTGAGCTTTTCTGTTTTCTGATCGTTGAAAAAATAAATACTAAAAAAAGAAAGATCGCATGACGAACAATGCCTAAAGTACATACAATATGCAATATTTAGCTTTTTCATTCTTCCCGTAAAGTCACGAAACAGTGTTTTGAAAACCGATTCAGTTCTCATAAAATCCACAGAATTTACCATGTAATACATTATCGACGTGTCTATTAGGCATCTCCCGAATCAATTCAGAAGTTAGGGCTAACTCTATCTAATTAAACGTCGAAATAATTGCTTTGGGAAAAAAGATGGTTTTAATATTGTATTCTGTTGGACCATTTTGTCTTTCGGGGGGAGGGGGAGGTCGAAAGTTAAAACGCATGCCGACGTTTGAAAAAAACGACGAAAAAAAGGAGAACATTTTCTACGGAAAACGTAGCTAGATATTTCATAGCCCTTTGTTTTATCGCTGAGACCTATACAAAATGAGGGTATTCGCTATTTTAATAGATGGAATCAATTCATATTTTTGTTTGGTAATTTGTCAAAATGAACCTTGGTTGATTATAGTTGATTTTACTTTCAGATATCAGTTTGTTACATTAATACTTAAAAAGGTGACTGTTCCAAAAGCAGATTTGTTTAATGTAAACACACAAACAGCTCTATAAAAACGGTCACCTATCTTACCAATTTCAAACAATAACAGTGAAATCATAGAACTTTCTGCTGGACAGGATTGAATAAATTTGATCTAGAAGGCGGCTGTAAGGTGTTGTGAATGCCTTGGGCTTAACGCAGTGATAAGCGCACGGAAATGCCCGTGTCAAAACATGCAGGTGAACTGCACTATACTCAGTCAATAACACTACGAGAACTTTACCAGACCCCCCCCCCCCCCCCCCCCCCACCCTTTGCGTCACAACTACGTCACATCTGCATAGGCCCTCTTGCGGCAAAACAGGCCCAATGGCAAAGGCTCCCGGATCGGCCATTTTATACTGAATGTCGACGACAAACGAAACCGAGGCTGGCGCAGAAAAAGTATTGTTGTCGTCGTTTTTTGTTGCTGTTTGTTTGTTTGTTTGTTGGTTTGTTAGTATTTTTTAAATTAAATACCTGAAGCAGATACTAGAATGATCATGAACGAATGACAAATGACTTTATGAGATATGTACATGCAAGGAAGGAAATTTCATTAGCTTTTTACTGATACATATCGCAAGCCTTCAGCACATGGTTATTGTTATTGGCTATATGAGCTACAGGCCGGCTTGTGTTGGGATCATTCGAATATGAAAGGTACAATCTGTATGTACATATCCCGACTTGATTTGTATGTGATTGGTACGTAATAAAGTCAACATGTTTGTGCTCTGATAGATAATTCCATATTTGCACGTCTAAACATCGTAAACCTTTATGGTTCTGGCCGCAATGCATTTTTTCATTGGTGTTTGAATAAACGTATTCACTCACTCGACACAAAACGGTCGTCTCAACAGTAAGGTCCATGTCAACCTAAATTTGTATTGCCGCTATTATGTTAAACCTTCTCGGAGAGGTGAGCAGGTAATGCGCCTAGCATGATTGCCTACATATTGCCTACATATTGCCGCACGTGATGGTTGAAGCATTCACCAGCAAGATTGGATGGCCTGATAATTTAATCATGGTGCCAGGGTATTAATGGTGTCCAACCCGAGGCATCCACAGGTATAGTTTCCACACCCCATAGGGAGTCTGGCTATACCCATAAGGGTGCCAAAGAACCCTATTGACGCCGCGCCATAGATTGACACCTTTCGTTTGGTTATAGGCATGTAGCTCGAAGCAGAACCGTATTATACGGCCACGGGACATTCCACGGAGCGTGAAGTGGGATTGTTTTTACGGGACTGTGGGCAGGAGATGCGAGGGGTGAATCCGGACGTCTTAAAGTGTTTGGGTTGGAGCTGTGGGATGAAAGTTATCCGACTCTGTCAATATTAATAGCAACATCCCAATCAGTCGGATACCTGTTATTGCCATTCAACGGGATTTAGCGTGGGGCTGGTACGGCGATTGAAGCTTTTATGATTATGACTTCATCAATCATCTCAGAATGTTTTTGATGTTTCGCTCTGAATTGAAAAGGTCATGCAAACTGCAGGTATGACCTGCTGTTAACTAGAATAATTGCATTGAGCAAATTTACGCCGATAAGGGAAAATATTTGTGTATTGTAAAGGTGTAAATAGATCGTGATGTGTCTTACAAGTTCATTATAAATAATAACGATAATTTGACACCATAACACAATGTATTAAAGAGTTTACTAAATAAATATACAGCTTTAAACATTTATCTTCTACACAATTTACTAATATCTTCCGGCCATGTAGGTAACAGTAATGTCAAAGTAGAAAAAAAACAACGATGACGCAGTGTCGAATCTGTGTTTTGGGGAAAAAGAGTTTTACAACATGGTTGACAGCATCTTGGGCCGTGAAAACAAAAAGCAACATACCGTTTTTGAGAGTTTTTTCTGATTTGTTTTCTTCATTGTTTTTTGGGGGTTGTGAGGCAATTTGAGCCCGATTTGCCGGGGATTGGGTCACCTGTCTGTGAGGTAACTCGATAATCCCCTCGATAAACCCCCAGTAGACGCCAATCTGTCGTAAATTGGTCGTTTCATTTACATCTCTCAGCCGGCTGATGAGACGGTCTAGGTAACATGCAACCGCTGCTATCTCCAGAGACCCGGCCGGGAGCTTTTATCATGGGAGAGCTTTAAAAACACAACAAACTGACGAAACATTGGGGAGAGAAATGGCAATCAACCCAGGGCTGTTAATCGTTAGTCTTTACTCTCCCTTAATTAAATAAAAACCCGCACGCGCATTTTTTGATATATGCAATGACGCCATCCGGAAAAAAAAACACACACCAAATGTCTTGAGATCATGACGCAATCGTCACTTCGTGGTGATTGGCTGCCAACCGAGACAACCAACCAATCATGTCGGGGCTGTATTAAAGTCACGTGCCGATCCCGAGGTTCTTTTGAGGACTGGTTGTTTGTTTGGTTGTTTCATCTCAAGTAATGGTTTCAAAATAATGGAAGCTTTAGAAGTTACATTGCATGTACCGCAGGGGTAACAAAGCCAATTGCAAATCGATATTGTAAATGATCGGTTTAAAATATATTGAGAATGTTTTGGGACGTTTTGGGAATGACATTTTTAAAAAGCTCTGTAATAAACATCCATTTCCTGGCGAAAAGAAGCTACTTTTTGCATGGCTCATGATGAATTTGCATTCTATAAGTTGCTATTCCCGTAAACTATAACACGATTTTCAACCACAATTCGCTGGATTTTCAATTAAATTGACCCAACCAGTCAAAATCCATTATATCTCGTAAATGATGGATATTATAGGTGATAACCCGTTAGGTTTTGTTCCCCTCTCCTCTACTCAATAACCACCTAGAATTCATTTGATTTGGTTTAACTCTGCTCCAGGCAACAACGAGAAATGTTAAATCGGCCTGATCGAGTTCAGTCATCGAGACTCGCTGGTCATCGCCACTGAACGACACAACACACAGAAAACACACCAATTTACTGAGTCCAATTCCGAATTCGGAACGAGTTTGATGGCAGAAGTAAAGCCCGCCTGAGGGTTGTAGCTGGACGTACGACAGGGGGGAAATCAGAGGGATGACCCGAGGTAGAAATCGGTATAAAACGCTGGCCACAAAGGGTGCGGACGCGGTACGTCACGGAACGGATCCGATCCGTCAAATTTGTTATCCGTCAATGAAAACCAATGGCCGGTTTGGCCGGCCAGAATGGGTGCGCAACCGATCCGGCACGGTGCGTATGGTATACGTGCAGGTGACGGATGCGTCAATTTCCGCAAAGTCCATGCGCTCAAAACTGAGAGTGGACGGATCCGGCGCCTTCGATTTTTAAATGTTTTTCATTCGTCACAATGGTTTCCACTCATTACGTTCTGTCAGCACCACAGAACGATCATGGCTGGAACAACAACAAAAACAACAACAACAACAACAACAACAACAACAAGCTCCAGTATGGAGATGTGCCAGAAACCGAGGCAGCAAACGATTCAAGTGTAGACAAACCTGCGTTTTTGACGCATGTTGCCGCATGCGGAAACAATCGTGCCGTGCCCGTGACGTACCGCATCTCGCGCATCCTGTGCGGTCAGCGACTATGATTTAATGCGAATGGCTATATAGACGTGCGTATATACGGCCTATTAATTGCCGAACCCATGGCGGAACGTTCATTCAGCGTAAAAATGACGCAAGATAATGTATCGAAGATGGGAGATGGGGAGTTTAACTTTCCTTGGTCTTCATATTTTAGCTAGCGCGTCACGGCTTATTAGATACATTTCTTGTTATTGTCGTCCGGGCAGGTGTTTTCCTTAGTTACGGTCGCGTAGATTTGGTAATAATTTAGATTTCACGCTTAGTCGGGCGGGTCTCTTCCAAGTTTATTACCGTTTGATATTTTAACATTTGTATGCCGAATCTACGAACAGTAATAAATAAATAGGCCTACATGTCATGTGCATGTGCAATTATTATAATGAAATCCCGAGCGGTAACACTTTTCCCAATGAATTAAAGTCACATGAGTTTCTGTGTTTCTGTGTTTTTCTGTCAGTAATCTGTTTTTGTTGATATTATGTTAAATATATTTTTTAGATTTGTATTTGTTTGTGTATCCAGAGGTATTGGAAGGGAAGGCACATGCGTTTGGCTGATGCATTTGTTTTTTGTATTTCTGTGCTGAATGCATAATGTCGTTGAAATAGTTGTTAGTGTTTTTAAGGAAATTAATGCCAAATAACAACTATTTTCCTTGGTATTATTTATTCACTGCACAGTACAGAAAATATACATGCAATTGACTCGCGGCTAAGCAAGGATGGAGTTTGCTCGACTAATAACGGTCGGGAATCGATGTATTAATCAACAACCTCGGAATTTATTAGAAACCATGGTGACGGAATCGTTCGGTAACCAACTAATGTGTATGCACATAATAATAATAATATCTTTATTCGCACAAATTCATGGCACTCGAAAATTGAAAACAAAATATTAAAATATTATAAAAGACAATATTAATTTAATAATTTACAATAATATTATGTTTAAGATAGAGATCAGTTGACACAAATATCGTAAATTACTTGTAAGATATCATCATCATTAAACAGTTTAATTTGATAATGCCGTCCCTAAGATTACTTATATCGCAAGGACAGTTTTATATCGCAAGGTGGGGTTTTATAGTAAACGATTAATAAAATGGTTGGATTAATTTTAAACTATTACCTAGACTAACGCTTTTTACCGGGATAGATATATTATTCTAGGATCATCGGAAAGTAGTACACGATATCGCGGTGTTTCTAGAGCGCCCTCTTACGGCCAAACAGATAGACCAAGACGGTGGTGTAGTTAGCGACATTTGGAGGGAATGAAAAAGGCTAACGGTCGGTGGCTGAAGACCCTTCTAAGATATTTTGGACCAGGGCGTTAATTGTGGACCCGTTTCTGAAAAGAATATGAGCATGAATACTAGAAGAAAGTATAAAAATGATGGGGGGGAGGTAAAAAACGGCGTTTGTTTTTAACCGGCGTCGGACAGTTGTTTTCAATTTAGTTCTTGGTGTTTGCGATTGCCGTCTGGCAATCATGATTTTACATATAATAATTAATGACAGACTAGCGCAATCCTTTTGCTGGATGCCTAGAATTATTATTTACTTTTCAATAAGTAAGATATTTCTTAATAATTCGGTAGTAAATGTTTGATATCTGCAAAATATTATATATACATAATAAACATATCATTTGCAAACAAACAAACAACTGAATTCTTATGAAATATGGCCTTATACTTGACTAAAAGTCAATAAACAGCAACGAATAAAAGGAGGAAAAAAAGGAAATTGGTCATTTCCTCGACTTCTTTTATCTTATATCAGATCTTCTTCTTTGTTTTCCTAATGGAAATTCAATTTATTCTCCCAATGGTTATTGTCTTGGGATCTTGGCGGCGTCAATCACATCACACTCAGGGGGTTTCGCCCCCCCCCCCCCCCCCCCCACCAACAATATGTTTTTACGGTCGGACCGGACTATATCTTTTGGTTTGCACATCTTTGTTGCGTGAGTTGAGTTCTCAAAGTTCGAGGAAAAATCTTCAATTATGAATAAACATGATTGTTTGAACATTATTTTGTGAAAGTCACTGCAGGGCGCCCCTAGCGTGCCGCGCGCATGTCTGTGACTCATTATTGTGTTTTGGATGACGTCATCACGTCCCAGACAAATGCAGTCTGGTGTCCAGCTCGTTAATGCACTTTTCGGTGCCCCCAAAACAGAACCCTGTCTACTTTATTTCATGTCGCGTTAATAATGTATTGCTGTATTATTGCGAATTGCGAGTAGATTTTCATACAGAAAAACATAATGGCGGCTGAAATTAGAACAAGGCCGCAAACAAGGCGGCCTATTTTGCTTAGTAAACTAGAGGGATGCAACGGAACAGTCACAAAAGCCGTCATTATACCTAAAGAGGATGGAGTCATCAGCGTCAGCGAAGACAGGTAAATGTTTCTGTCTGTTTTGGAGTTGGAATTGAAGTGGAACTGCATGAGTGAAGTTGTCAATGTCAGACATTGTCATCGTTTGTGTTACTTCGTTGTTGTTTTCTCCCAACCCAGCACTCAGCAGACAACGCAAGTCATGTTCGGCTAAACCATGGAGTAGTAGTTTTCTTTTGTACTTTTTTTTCTTCAGTTTTAACTGAAATAATGTAATGTAGTAGTATCCTTTCGACTTTGGCTCTGTACATGACTATGAAACTGTGTTGATGGTTAATCCATGGGTTAACTGTGTTGTTAAACATGGCATAAAGTTTTAGTTTTCTATGTACTTGTCAACAGAACAGTACGAGTTTGGTTGAAGAGAGATTCTGGTCTGTACTGGCCGAGTATCTGCCACTCGATGCAAGGTACGACCTTTGTTTTAAAAACTGTTACCGGATTATAAAATAATAAAAACAAATTAAGTCGCATTTCTGATTTAACCCTTTGAAGGTTTTGACCACATTTATCCAATTAATTGGATGGAGTGTCGTGGCCGAGTGGTTAAGAACCCGGTTTTCTGTTCCGCAGAGCGTGAGTTCGAATCTCGGCCTCGACACCTGTGTCCTTAAGCAAGGCACTGAAACCACTATTGCTGTAGGTCCCGTGTATTGTATAATAATAATCATTATAATGCACGTAAAAGAACCCAGTAACACTTATCGCTAAGAGAAGGGGTTTGCCCCGGTGTTCCTGGCAGTGCGTTGGTGCACCCTCTCCTTCCGTTGCGTTAATGCCAGAATTGGTTACTGCAACGTACTCATACAGATACAGATACAGAATTGGTTATAATTAGTCAGTGGTGAAGTGATGCAAGATCTCTGCACCAGTAAGCAGAAGGTTTTAGGTTAGAGTCCCAGCAGGGCAAGCTTGTAGATTATTTCTCAAGATTTCTGAGATGGGACTTAGTTTGTGGTGCTTGGTTTTGATTTCTGTCTCAGCCTCCTGTTCCACCATGGAGTTCAACCCACAGACGCGGAGACTGTTTGTCGGTCTGGACAACGGCATCATATCTGAGTTCAGCCTCTCGGAGGATTATAACAGCCTCAAGACTAGAAGAGAGTATCTGGGTAAGATGGGCTTCAGGGGCGGATTCTGCTTTAGGAGGTGAGGGGAGGGGGATGAGGCTATTACCCTTAACCACCTGAAAATCCATCTCAATATTACAGAGGTTGAAAAAGAAGACAGAGGGTGAAATAAGACACACATAAAAAATACTCAGATAAAATAAACTAGCCAAATTTGTTGATTTGTCCCACCTGTGAATCAAACAGTTTACACAGCAATTGCTCAAGACTTTTGGTCTCAAACACCAAGAGAAATTTAATCTAGATTTCCTACCGGATCGACTGATCATGCAAGTGCATTTCTTTATGATCGAGTGACAGCGGTCATGCTCAACATGGTTGTTTGTGTTGAGACAAACAAGATTTGTGATGGTAACATATATTTGAGTGGCATTTCTGTTATTCTTAATTTTCAGTGTTCTTCACCATGTGATTTAGATGTGTGCACGAAGTTCAAACTCTTGCAAATTCTAATACTCCCTGCAAGCAAAGTTACTCATACATTAATCTACATTAAACAATTTAACCACAAAGTTCTCCTCACTATCAAGACTTGGCCAAAACTATCCACAGGTTGTGTACAAAGTTTATAGAGAGTCAAGAAAATTCCTAACAAAACTGAAAATGTTTCTCAGTCCCAGATTCATGTCTTTTCAACATTTATGTACTGATTGACCTTCATTGGATGATAATAACAAAAACAGCGTCAGGTTTCAACATTCTTTCCACTCGGTCTACATTTTGTCTTCATTTCTGGTTCATATTTACTTTGTAGTCATTCCCTTCTCCTCTTTCTAGCTCACCAGAGTCGCGTGAATGACGTCTCCTTCTCCGTACTGACTGAGCTCGTGCTAAGCCTTGGAAAGGACAAGTACTTCCAGTGGCATTGTAGCGAGTCCGGTCGGCGTCTAGGCGGTTACAAGTTGGAAGCCTGGGGCACGGCGTTACAGTATCCTTTATGAGGACAAATATGACGGCAATTTTTACGAGCTGCTAAGCACAAACTTTTGCTTAGCATGAAATTCTTCCTTGGCAAAAACAGGGTTACGAATGATGATGATGATGATCATGCATTTGTAAAGCGCCATCTATCTAGTTGCCTATTCCGAGGCGCTGCCAGGAACACCGGGGCGAACCCCTTCTCTTAGCGAAGAGTGTTACTGGGTTCTTTTACGTGCATTACACAACGCACGGGACCTACAGCTTTACGGCCCATCCGAAGGACGAAGCAATAGTGGTTTAATTGCCTTGCTTAAGGACACACGTGTCGACACCGGGACTCGAACCCACGCTCTGCGGAACAGAAAACCGAGTTCTTAACCGCCCGGCCACGACACTCCAATTTTCAGGTGAGGTATATTGTTTGTGACCGGTTTTTAGCTTGTTGATGGATCTGGTACAATCGTTGTAGCAAATTGTGAGTTCTTTAATTCGAAGTACTAAGATTTGACGAGGAGACCAAGCACGCTTTCATCGCAGACTACTCTGGTCAGATCACCGTCCTGAAGGTGATGGACGGCGGTCACCAGGTCATCACGACACTCAAGGGACATTCCGGTAGGTCGGGTCTGGTTCCTTGACTTCAAGGAAATGGTACCAGTGTGTGGGGATGTCCTTGGTCGGAGACAAATTACTCGCTTTGGTTATTCATGACATGCGGCAAGGATTTTATTACACAATGTGATTTCAAGTTTTGATCATTCATTTATTCTACCAAAATAACAATTTTTTAATGAAAAATCTAATAGAAAGTGACCACTGCAGAGGCATTGACCTCTGTACGCCTTAATCCAGTGCCCTTCCTGTTTTTCCAATTGAATAAAGGAAGCACCCGATGCCTGGCGTGGGATGCAGAGAACAAGCTTCTCTTCTCCGGCAGCTTTGATCAATCCATCATCGTCTGGGATATCGGAGGGCAGAAAGGGACGGCCTTTGAGCTTCAGGGACACTCGTGAGTGCCTTCTCCAAGTCAGTCTTGTTTTATGAGAAGAACCACAGTTTGCCGTAGAGCGGCTATTGCCGTGGTTTGCTAATCCGTCCAGAATGCTGTGGCCAGCAGTGTTGTGCTGTAGAACATTGCCGGTGATGAGGCAGTTGCACGCTCATGTCCATTGTGCAGTGCAACTACTGGACACAAACTCCTGTGCAGTCATGCGTATAATCTGGTGCAGTGACGTTAGGGATGCCGATAATATCGGAATCAAGGGGTTAACAAGGAGAAACAATTTTTATAAACTTTTCATCATTTTGTCTAAGGTAAGCTATTATTTGTTATAACAGGGGTAAAGTTGAAGCTGTGTGCTACTCGGCAAGGAGTAAACAACTTTTCTCGGCCGGGGATGACAGCAACATCGTTGTGTGGAACATGGCCGCAAAACGGCAGGAGGTAAAACTTCTATATTTTTTTCTCAAAATTTGTTTTTACGCTTTAAATTAAAAATGACATAAAATTAATGTTGTTATTTTAGACTCCTGAGTGGGAAGAATGTGACGGCTGTCACAAATGCAACAGCCCATTCTTCTGGAACTTCAAGGAGATGTGGACTTGTAAGACCTTTGGCGTCCGACAGGTGAGCTCTAGGGTGCCCTCGGTGGTGACAAAGTGGCCAAGTGCGTCAATAGCGAAGGACGCTTGTGCACTGTTGCCACAATGCTACCACATTTTGACTTGTTGAAATAGCTGTCTTGCGTTTACTAAACAAGATTTCTTCTTTGTATTCCACCCCCAGCATCATTGCAGGAAGTGCGGCCATGCACTGTGTGACAAGTGTACACCAGAACGATCCACGTTACCAGCATTTGGCTTCGAGTTTGAAGTTCGCATCTGCAAGGACTGCGCGGACACCCTAACAGACGCAGAGTAGAAAATATTTCTCTCTCAATATTCTTTAAAAAGTGCCGAGCGCAAAATTGTTCCGGGCAAAAAATAGTCTTTGACTAGTATGGATTCTGTTGAGTTTCTCTCTCAAGTCTGTCGGATGTAAAGCATTCAACATCCAGTCCCAGGCTAAGCCGCAAAATTGTGACAAAGGCATTGCTTTATTATTAATAATCCTCAATTTATTGTGATTGAACTTGTTGAATCGTTATTGACTCATAACGCGTTGTTCGCCGTTTGATTCGTGCGCTGTGGTATGTGGGTTTAGACCCTTGTCTTGGAACGGGGTGCTTGTATTCCTGGGAAAGACACTTGACTACAATTGACACTCTCCATACCTGGAGTATAAATGAGGACCTTTTAAGGTAGGCCCCAGATTGTGCTGATCTTGAGCTGCTTGGTCTTCACAGCCTGATGATCGGGGGTAATAATTGTTATCTTAGCACTACAATTATTGTCCTAATAACGGATTAGACTTGTGATAGACACAAGTGTAACATTTTCCTTGATAAATCGTTGCTGAAACAACTCTGTAAATTGTTTACTTGCAGTCGAGCTCCGATGGCCTCTTTCTATGACAGCAAACATGCCATTGTTTCCATGCACCTTGATGATGTCAAAGGTCAACTGGTCACATGCGGCTCCGATAAGGTCATCAAGGTCAGTACATGTATTAAACGTGTAATACATGGAATTAAACGATTTTATAAATGATTTGAAATTTTCGAAAATTGTGATTTGTGTTATAATTGTTCATGAGAAGAATGCAATAAATTATTGTTTTTGTTTTATTTGTCTGAACAGCTGTGGGACGTATCGACTGTGATCCAGTGAGAACCTAAGGAGTAAGTCATGTGTCGGTGTCCTCTATTGTCAAATCAGCCGCAACTTACAGCAGAGATTACAAGTTAAACATATAGTAATTATATATATAGATTATTGATTATTGATTAATTTATCAATACGTTGTGTATCAATACTTGATCAGAAAAAATAAAATGATCACTTATTGATTTCGCAGGAATTGTGATAAATATAATTGGATCATGTTCTGGTGAACGTTGCATTGACTTATTGATTAATTGATGCATGAAAATTTATTGATCAAGTATATTGATTATACTTAAATTAAATATCTTTAAAAGGTAAATAAAGTAAGTGTTGATATTATTTGCAATTTTTGTTTAATATAATTTGTTTTGGTCTGGTTGATGTTTGAAGCTTCCATTTTTAATCGGCTCGTCATTCGAAGTCACTGAAGTTCGCATTAACAGACATTAAAATTTAACTTTCTAAACAATTAATACACAATCATTAATAATCTGCTTAAACTCTGAAAACAATTTGCAAAAACGAGCAAGAACTTGTATTTAAAGTTGTACTTCATGGACGATTGTCTGGTCTAAAAAAAGAAACAAATTTGTGATGATTTAATTTTAGTTTTGTGATCGGCTATTTATTGTTTAATAAACTTAATTAACATCTAGTTGAAATGTTTACTCATTGAGTTAGATTAAGATGCGCACAAAATTAACCATTAATTAATTCTTTAATGTGGTCACATGACTTTAACAAAAATCATGTGACATGATAGACTTTGTGTGCAAGTATTTTGTTGCAGACTTTCTGAACTCAGAAATTGTTCAATTCATTTTCCACTTCAAAGGAAAATGTACGACTAACCATTTTTTTTTGTGGTATTTATTGTATTTTGTTTAGTGGTTTTTGTGTTGAGCATTCCTCCCCTCTTCTAAAACTGCACCCATGTGACCAGTGTAAATACCACATGAAATAGGGTAACCAGTCCTGTGAACACTACACAAATTAAATGTTCATGTAAAGGAACAAATTATTCCACAGATATTCGTAAAATATAATGTTTGTACATGTACATAACGAAATACTAATAACCGCAATAACTCACGTTGGCAGATAAATATCGACTGTAAATTACAAACCGGAGCAGTTTGCTTCATGCTAATTGTTACAGTAATTGCTATAATACTGCTAATATTATATTGGCACAGTTTATTTTTCCGGAAAGAAATTGTGATTGTGTAGAATCGATATATTGTATTGTTAGGCCTACATGTATATACTCGCCTATACCAAGGACGTAGTAGAGTCCGTCGCCAGTCCTTCAGTCCCAATTCAAATCACAACCTATTCAAATGAGCTTTGACAAAAAAGAATGTACATGTATTCCTTTGTCATTGTTCAGTCAAATACATAGTTTGAGCTGGAAGACGTGTATACACGCACAAATGTGTGGGTGTGCTGTTCATAATATACTACCGGCCTGGGCTCGCTATGTTCGTGAAAAATAATCCCGCGCCTGGATCCGGTAAATAAAAAAAATAAAAACCGGCGGGAACTTATAAGTTATAAAAAGCTTTATGAACAGAGTTACATGGCCATTGCATAATTGTGACTTCCTTGCTTTTCAATTAGACCCTTGGCAACTAAGTTGCTAACAAGATCAACCTATTGGCCAATCAGAATCACTATAATCATGTCATTATGCCCCCTTGACACAAACATAGTGCAGGTTATGCACAGAGCATTTGTGTTGTCCGTAGATTAGAATCGGGCAATTAAGCTTCTATTTAATTAACTTAACAAATGTGATGATAGCGCAAAAGGTATTGAAGTCCCTGTAATAATAAGTTAAAACCGGAAGGGACATCTTTACCCAAATAGGGAAACTCTGTTGCCTTCTTATTGGACTGCATGTTCTGTAAAATAAATGACATAAATTGGTCCCAAAAGAAGTTGGAAAGACCTTGATCGCAAAAGAAAATCATCAAAGATCGTTTTGACTTCAACGGTCTCCGTTTTCTGTTGCGCGTAAAACGAGAGTTGGTTTAAATTTGTATTGTGACAATGAGGGACCATTAAACAAAAAGAACACATAATTATTAGCAACGTAATAAATGTAAAAATAATGTAAATTTTAAATAAAATACGCAGTCTGTATCCGTAGATTTAACTTTGTTAATACAATTAAGTGGTATTATGCTGTTTTATTTATAGTTTTTACTTTTGTCTAATTGAATAGTAGCGCTCCAATTTTGGTAAATGATAGGTGACCAATATTGTCGTGTAGGCCTACATGCATAGGGCAAAAAACATATCTTAGTTCTCAGAAGTTTGGAGCAATAGACTTTGGCTTAGAAGTTGTGCGGAGTTTGTCCTAGCATGTAAACAGTTAATTTGTTTCAATCATATATTTTGTTTTATAGAAAGCAGAAGTCATTTAGCCCCATCATATATCGTTCTCCGTTGCCTTTTAAAAAGATTTTCTGGGGTCAAAAGCTAAAAGCAGAATTTAAAAGTGGTATTTTTTGTCTTCGTGTGTAAGGCCGATATGTAACTATTAAAATCAAACTGACAATGATTTTGTTGGCGGATTCTCTTGGGTAATTTCATACTACAATTGTTGTAGCTGCCGGTGTAGGTTTTTCATTTTTTCTTGGACTGATATTATTTGCTTGGACGTGTAAATTTTGAGCAAACAATAACCCCCTCAATGTTTTTTTAAAACAAATTACTTTTCAGAATTACTTTTCAGAACCCCCTTATACTTTTAAAGTATCTATATATATATATTGTCAAAGATCAATAATGAAGAACAACATGAATAAAGGTTACATCTATTCTATCTTAACAACTTTGTTCAGGATTTTTAATAGTTAAAAAAAAGTCGTAAAACCCTTAAAAGTCGTAAAGTCTTAAACAAAACCCAATTCTTTTTGAGTAATATCTTTTAATTCATTGTTCATTATACAATCAACAATAAAATAGGTAGAATAATTTACAATATACAACAAAAATCGGAAGAAAAAAAAAAGAGCAGAAATACAAAATAAATAAATACATAAAATATTAAATTAGTTGGTTACTCATGAAACAATTAACCAAACTACATGTTTAAAAATTGAGTGTACAATTTAAAAAACAAATTTAGTAAGCACGAAATCTGAAGTAGGAGAGGTATAAACCTAGATAACAAAAACTGGGACTTGACCAATTAGTTAAAATAAAAACAGCTTCCAGACAACTTGACCATTCAAGTCTCAAGCTTGAAACTAAAAGAACCGGGTTATCGAAATAAAACAAATGTCATGCCATCCACAGTAACATGTAGGGGAATGGAACAGCCTGGGGTTAAACTAAACATGGAAATTAAAGTAAACAATTCACCACATCAAAACGGCTAGACAATACTGACTCTATAAGGGATTTGTCACCACTTTTGGTGTATAAACCACTGTTAGTTAAAACAAAGAAAAAACAACGCACCATTTATCAACCAGTTTGCGCCGGAGGACGTATATACACGCAAAGTTTCCCAAGATTCAAAACGGATGACGCATAAACACGTCAAGAGCAAGGTTGGAAATGTCTGTCAGCAGCGAGCAAGGTCAGAAATGCGTTAAAAATAATCCCTTGGCTCGATGATGTTAAAATGATCCCGGCGCGAACTGGTTAAAAGCAAATATTTTAAACCCCGTTATTAGCAAACATTAAATACTTGGGATTAGCATCAATCACACATATTGTACACTTGAAAATTATTATTTGGTTAATTGCATTGTGGAATCTGAGTTGCATATTAATTGATCTTTAAATATCAGTAACATTGGACCTTTAAGTGGCTAGTTTGTGATTACTTTGATAAGAAGAGTACTTGTATCTGTTGTTTTGAGGAAAAACCTTAAACTTTGTTTTTTGGGGTAATACTGATTATTGTTTTATAAAGCAAATCCCTCTCCCCAGAAATGCCATTTTTTAAGGACATATTTGCTTGTATTGTTGTCGACCTCAACAATCACATTCATAATAATGTGAAACCATTTTTTGCAGCATAGCAACTTTGTAAACAACGCGTTCCTTTATTGGATTCTAGCCTGAATATCTTGAGTGACCCATGTCATGCGGAGTTCTTAACTTGGGTATTCATTTCCACAGTCGACAACCCTGTAGAAATCACAGCTATCATCGGGGTCCGCGTGGAAATGGGTATCAATCCTGAATGAACTCGGGTTAAAGGTTGTGTCGTCATGTCCGCAAAATCACCATGGTAACTAGACCTACGACAAAGCAAACACCAGAGTATACTTTCAGTCCAGTAGAGCAACCCGCCCACAATTGGGCAGGTAATTATAACATTTGTAAATTGTTCTAGTATTAAAAATGTGAGCTGGCAAGGTGACCAAAAAGGTGACGAACAAACATTAAGTTTAGTGGTAAACCCTAGAAGTATTCTAGGGACACCCATGGAATACATGTACATTAGGTGGTTTATGAAAAAACAATCCATTTGTTTGCCGGGGCGGGATTCGAACCCGTGTTACTCATTGGAAAGTAGCACTCTAATAAGTCTGCGTCCAAAATTACTAGGCTATGGTAGTGGCTTCAGCCACTACCCATAGATTCCTGCGTAATTTTAAGTCGAAGCCAAGTAGTTCGGACACGGCTCGTGACCCGAGACTTACCTAGGACGTAAGCGGCTATAAGCTTCTGGTTAATTGTCATATGGAGGTAAACTGGAAGACTGGAACTAGCCTCTCCTTGCATTGGTAATAGCAGGGCTGCGACACAGACTAGAGCTAAGAGTACAACTGTTGGGCCTGGGGCGGATGGTCGCTGTCTGGCAACTGTGAACATAAACAAAATAAAAAATTGACTGAATAAAAGAAAATGTGTTTCTTCTCTTTAACAAAAAATAATGTTATATGGGGTCAACCCTGATTAGGGGAGTCAGGTTGGCGTAGTGGTTTTTTTCTCACCTTCCACCGCTGTGACCCGGGTTCGAATCTCACAAGGGCCAATAATTATGTGGATGGGGTTTTCAGTCCCTGCCTGATTCCGTGGGGTTTTCCTCCCACCTCTAAAACTGTACCTTCTTCTCATTGTCTTCTCTCTACAGGTTTCTTCAGGCTTACGAGCTACAGTGCCGAGGGTGCTTTTAAGGGATCCTTGGTTTCATTACCTGAAAAAAATTAATAATTAGTCTTCTTACCAGCAGTAAACGGCACACTCGCAGAGCTCTCAGCTTGTGATGATGACAGCTCTTCCGATTCCCGCTCTCGTCCCTGAGATGTGGGTAGAAGGATTGTGGGAATGTCCTTGCTTCCGATGGCATCGCGTCGGCCGTGTTCGTAGATATTCAGCCTGAATTTGTCACTGACGCCGTAGGAAGCTTCATTGATTTCCTTGTGTCGTATCACACTGGACAAAATTGCACAACATTTATATTGTTACATATTTATACTCCTTATCCCCTGCGCAAAAGTAGAATTTTGAATAAAATAAAATAAGATTGAACACAACATGAGCCCAAGGCTAAATTGATAACGAGTCAGGTTGACGTAGTGGTTACTTTCCTCGCCATGCACTGCTGTGACTCGGGTTCGAATCCGGCCTGGGCCAATATGTGGATTAGGTTTTCAGTCCCTGCCTGACTCCGTGGGTTTTCCCCAGGTTATTCTTCTGGGGTTTTCTCCACCTCTAAAATTGTCTTCTCTCCAAAGGTCTCGGAATGCAAGCCACAGTGCCAAGGAAAACAAGTTATAATACATTTTTGTATGCAGGTTGTGTTTCAACAAAGATCATGTCTTCCTGGGGTACTCCTGAATGAAATACTGCAGTAAAGTACCCTGCTTAGGAACATAATTTGCTTTACCAGTTTTCAGCACTAAGCTGAAGGAACTATTTAATTTGACATAGAAGATTTTCAATTATCCTTGCATAGAAAAAATGTTTAAGAAGCAACAAAGATTGTGCCGACTTACACATCCACACAGCAACCTGGTCGGATGGTTCCATCGGGATCCACTACGGTGTACTTGCGACGTGTCGTGCACAACACTGAGTGAAACAGAGTCAATGTGCACAAATTAACGACTAAATAACCAACTAGATTTGCTTAATTACCCTAATTTATTTTTCTTGAATTTTTAGGTGAAATGTATCAAATATAGTCTTATACCATCCAGTGGTACTGATAAACACCTCAATTGAAAACTATGTATTGTCGTAATGTGTCCAGCCCATGGTCAAAACTGTACCGCACCTACCCTCTTATTTACATAAAAAGTATACCCTTTTCTCCGTAAATTAATTTTTAACCACTTTGACATGTTTAAGGTTTGGCAATAAGTATTTTAGCCTGTGCCAGTTTTCTTCAAGTAAATACAATTTTTACAAATCTTTTTTTGATTGGCTTACAACTTATTTAATGAATACGTTATAATTGGCTCTGCCACTTTTCTTTCATAAGGAAACCTTAGTTTACCGGAGGTTGTCTTTAATTTCGGCTTAACTATAGAATGCAGGGCCCTGCAGGCCCCACTCACAACTCTTGACTTTATTTACCCTATGACATAGAATGGAGTGGCCCTGTATTCTATGGGTATTGTGGTATACAGGGTTAGGGTTAGGGTCAGTCAATTATATGTCATAGGGTAAATAAAGTCGAGAGTCGTGAGTGGGCCCTGCATTCTATAATTGCTCCCAAAAGTTTTCTACAAGTTTTCTCAGTACAAGGAAACTGGCCAAAATATCCGCTGCCTTTTGCGACGTTTACCCGGCCGGGCTCACCCTTGAATTTCAGCGTGAAGTCATAGGGATTGTAGACAGTAAGAACCTTCTTGTGGGAACTCCGATCGTCAGCGTAGTACACCAGCTCTGTAGGGAACACGAAGACCGGTAGTTTGCCATCTACCAACTGAGGGCGCTTGTCGAGCTGCATAGAGGTTGGCAAGATCCGGTGTTCCAGTTGAACAAATCCGGCTCAATCTGGACAAGATGTAAAGGTTTTAATAGGAAGAAAACAAAAAAATGTTTGTTTTTTTCAACTGTCTGTTGTCGTGATGCTATAGTTGTAAAATGGCACCTTTCTCTTACTGTGTTGAAATTGTAAAATTCGGGAAAAAATTTAATCTTTTTTGGCGAGTGTTTACTTAGTTTAACTCGGGCCTACATATATAGGCCTGAATCTTCCCTTAATATATAGAGCTGGAGTTTTCAAGCTAAGTGACACCACTCAGTAGGCCTAAACGTTTAAACTAAAACAAGTAAAACATGATAATTTAAGTAACGGCGGGCTCCTGTGTGCTGTGTTTATCATCATCAATCAATGTCATAACATGACATTGACAATCGCCGAATCGGTCATCATAAAGTTCAATCGTATTCGTATAAATCGTAATCGTATGGCTTACCAAATAACAACGGGAAAAGTACTTCTAGTAGTGGACCGTCATTGTGAATATAAAGAAAACTTGATCATCCTAAACAATAAACACAACGGAACAAGGATTACATCAGACAACAATAACCCGAATTCTTTTGTGCAGTACAGATATATGACGACTGGTGCGTAAACAAAAAACAAGTCATTAACGGTGACTGTAAAGGGCGCCCTCTTGAGATACTTGTCACGGAAACTCCTAGTAGAGGGCGGACCGAGTGATCTAATAAAAAGGGGGGGGAGGGGAGAGGTAAAAGCATGCTCAGAAAAATGGGACTGTTCTAAAGAATGGCGCCTGAGAATTAGGGAAACGCGAACTTGAGCTGGAGCTGAAAGGTTCAATTAAATTATTTTTGACTAACTTAATTGTACCTGCTGATGGTAAACAAACAAGACCTGGTAAAGGAAACACATAGAACAGATGACCTTAACTTAATATCAGTTTCAATGGATTAAGAGCCTAAAGTTCAAAGACGCGACCACCTCAGGTGCTTCCTTAAGATGTGACGGTGTTCTGAATAGTTCAGGTAATTTTTTTGTGGTTCAAAATGTCAAATCCTGATTAAGATTTCATGGCCCCCTTTTTTAACTTGCAGGTCCGAGTTTTCCTCCCCTCCTCTACGTCTTCCTGCCTTACCCTCCCATAACCTCACTTGGAAAAAACAAAAACACCTGCTTTGGGTTGCCACTTAGTAATGTGTTGGGGAAAAAATACGACTCCTGACGCTACTTCAGCAGTTGTGTACAGAGTCTATGAAGAGTCAACAACATATTTTGCTAACAAAATTTGAAATGTTTTTTTTAGTCCCAGATTTATGTTTGTTGAACACATTATTTTGCACGGATTGACCCCCATTGAGAATGAGATACGAAGGAAAAAACGTCAGGTTGCTACATTCTTTTATTTAATGTTACTAGGCTATGGGATTGTGCCTTTGATGATACAAGCGCATGTACGTTTGTTTATGGTCGAGGAGTTTATTTTGTTCCTCTCGATAATTTCCTTTGTTTGTACTATAACTTTTTCGAACGGCTATCATTGGTTTTGTACACGAATCTCAATCGAGGACGTCCTCGATTATAACCCTAACCCCAATTCACCGTACGTGTCGCCAGGCATGTGTCCTCATAAACAAACGCAAGCTAGACATTTGACACACACTAGGGTGTTTCATGAACAAGATAGCAGGTTGAATATGGGGCCATCGCAGATTCCTTAAGTTGTTGAGCAGTAAACTCGGATTTCGAAGTCCAGTCCGCCGCTATACTCCAGTGTGCTGGCATGCGCGCGCGGTTAGTCTTCAACTTCACTCTGCAAGTTCAGCACGAGGTAATATCAGTGGCAACTGGACCTAATTACTTTGTCTGCCCCGCTTCTAAATGATGGACCTCCGCTTGAGTACCCCTGGCCAGTTTAGTATGGTGCCGGTCTGTCGCCCAGGCCTGACGGACAAGTATCCTGAAGGATCTTGAGGTCACGGTCACAAAAAGGCGATGATGCGTGGAACCAGATAACGCCATTTTAGTGGTATAAATTTACGGTACGGTCAAAGAAGTCAGACGAACCGTTACATTTCACTTTGTCTTGCCGGTTGTGGCCGGCATTTATTTCAAGTAAAACAAACTTACATTTCAATTTTTACAAATTTCCCCCTGTATTTTTCCGATCAAACCGCCCTTGTCATCGCCTTATTTCTAACAAACTTTGAAATACTAATTCGAATTTACAAAAGGAAACTTTCTATTATATTTTCAGTGCTTTCAGGCGTTTCCCGTGATAAAGTTAAAGTGCTTGATTTTCTAATCATTACATTATTTGTTTAAATACACCAGCCGGTTGTATGGTTTTGTAAAGATAAAAGCTGGTCATCGTTTCCTACTAGAAGTCGCGATAGATACATTAATTTTCAGTACATTGTTATCATTAAGTCTTGACACTCTTGTTGGCGTTGTGTTTTTTAAACGGGGACGCAAATCGAGTCACCTTGAGTCAGGTTTTGCTCATCTAAATTGCGGAAATTGAGGACTAAAGTTAAAATCCACCAGGATCAGCACTAACCAGCCTGGTTTTTGTTACGCATTGATTATGATTAATTTTTCAAGAATACATTCGCCATAATTAATTCATGCCGTGCAATAATATCGGCACAAGAAAATAAAAGTAGTCACCCGCGGACACAACGCCCCGAGACGAAGACTAAGAACTCGCAGCACGCACGTGGTGCATGAACTTTGACCTTTAAAAACGGAACTTGGAAAAACAATTACAAACTCGCACGGCTGGTAATACTCAAGTTCTGCTTCCGCATTGCCATCGCTCTACAGCCAAACCCTTCAGTTAGTGCGCACGCTGAAGTCGTACAGACCACGTCGTGCATTTATAGTGTAGGCCTATTCACTCAGGACTTGGCCTTTATGACTAATTCCTCCTTTTTTCCCGAGTGTTTTGCCGGCTTTTTGGTCGAACGCATGGTGACTTTTGGGAGCAGACGAACCGTACCTGCCGTACCCGCCAAAACTTAGTCCCATGGAAGTCAGTACCCATTCTGCGATGCATTGGATGGATTGCTTTGAGTTTGAATAAACTTAAGATAACTTCAGCACAGGACTACTACACTTGACCTTTCTGTTGACCTGTCCTAGTCTCTGGTGAGTAGGAAATCCATTAAAGTTCAAAACGTAAAGGTATGGACCATAGAGCATGGAGGAATGTTTTTATTACTGGATGTGCATATACATGGCTGCAATGGCGGACCTAGCCGTCCAGTGTCACTGCATCATTGATGCAGTGACACTGGACGGCTAGGTCCGCCATTGCAGCCATGTGTGTTCGTATCTCATGTCATTTGCAATTTCTGCATGTCTCCTGCCGTATACTATTACTAAGACCATGGAGCTAGCTCCATGCTAAGACCCAATGCCCGAACTGCCGCCAGCTACGTAGCACTGACAACTAATCCTTTTCAACACGTGGGGTAGCTGCAGTACCCGTATCACATTTCTTAAATTCAGAATATGATCTGAGCCCAATGTGAACCCTTTCTTTCCCACTGATGCCAAATGGCAACACGTACCATTGCTTCATGCAAGTCCAGTTGTTGTAAAAGGGGTTAAGGAGCCACCGAACACAGTTAACTTGCTTATCACGAAATATTTTAAATGGCTAAAACACTAGCTAAAATACCACGTAGTTTAGGTATTACTGGCTTTCGGCTTAATTATTGCTTAGCATAATTATTACTATGATATTTGCCGCCTAGCTAGCCGCGGCGTCCGTGACTAACTGTATAATAATTTGGTGCTTAGGCCTATATAGCGATTTTTTGTTATAACCGCTGTTCATCAGAAACGAGACCGTTTTTTTTGCAGCAGCTCGGATGCAAAATGCATTAAAAGGTACCGATTATATTCCTGGGTGAAAGAAAGGCAATTGTAGTAAACTGTCTCGCCCAGGAACACAATCACCCTGTTTCCCATGTGAATTTGAGCCAACACCGCACATAAGTCGACCATTAGACCACATATTTACAAACTGTTTGTGTGAAATCTAGTCGAACAAACATGACTTGTTATGCAAGGAGTTATTTTCATGCAGAGAAAAACAATTCCTCTATTCACAAGATACGCAGATAATTGGCTTCGTCATATCGGTTGTTTTGAACATGTTTCGATTCAAGCACTTCAAGGCTGGCTATAGACCAGAAGTGCCCAATGCAGTTTCCACAAATGCCGTGGTCGATTATAGTTTCAACACTCAGTAAAAGAAAGGAAAACTCTTATATTCACTTCGGAACACATGGCCCTATTTAGTACAATGCCTTAAATCTGACAGTTCACCGTCATTGGTGGCAAAGATAAGGCTCACGTGATGCCTCCATGTTCAGCGTTCGACCCGTCACATGAGGGGATGATTTCCTCCATATTTTACAGTGTCTTCCCCATATAGTAGAGGCTGACATTTCGATCAAGCCTTATGGCTTATTCTGCTGGCCTGTGTGTTTTTTTGTCTCCTATACTTCCACAGTAACAGGTGTGTATTTAAAGTCAGACAATTGTAAATGGATATGGGATAAAGGAAAGAGCATCGTTTTTGTGTGTCTTTTTAGCTTTTCTGAGCTGCCCTTTTCTCCTGACAATTCGACTATAGTTTTATTCTGGCGGTCTGTGTTTTGTCTGCTTTACTTCCACAGGAACATATTAACTTGCAGGTGTTCAAAGTCAGACAATTGTAAATGGGTACAGAATCATAAGGACATTAAGCATCGTCTGTTTGGCTCCTCTGTTTTTCGGTAGCTTTTTTATTCTTTCCAAGTTCCGAGGAATCTTAGTGAGGCCAATCTAAGCCCGCTATCAATTATAACCAGGAAGGCCCCCATTTGACGGCGTAAGCTTTATATAATACAGTACCATACACAACAGGTTCTCCATTGAAGGGGGCCTCGTGGGTCGGATCAACACATCTGAAATCTAAAAAAAATGACGAGAGGTCGTTATCATTAGAGATTATGTTCATAAATCCCATTGAAAACTTAAAAGTTGGTATGAAGGTTTTATTCCTGTAGGTTTATAGCTATGACTAATTGTGTCCATGAAAATGTACACAGCCACAGTGTGACTTTGATTTAAGCGTAACCTATGGGATTTCAATTACCGATGCACAAGCGGGACTTGTGTAACATTATTTTATCTATTTGAAACATGTCTGCTCTTTCCTCCGGAAATATGAAAATAAGTGCGTGCATTTATCCCAGAGAACTCGATGAAATTTGTTCGTTAGATTATGAGTTGGGTTGGTCGTATTACAACCCCTAATTAAAAAAAACACTGATTAATAATAAAAAAACCTAGCGCAGATTTAATCATTTTTATTCATATCCGCTTGATAATGTGTTAAAGGTTCTGTTTGTAAGTAATCAAATCTAAGCGAGTTCCTTCGAAAGTCGGCCCACGGAAGGCCCATCATTTTCAATTTGTCCTTGGTTCTTCTTTAGCCTGTCGCTCGTGGATTTTAAATGGACTGGTTTCCTTTTAACTCAAGTCCTCGCTTGGTCCTCACCGTCCCCCTGTCATAGAAAATAAAATGAAGTAAGCAAAGCCAAAGAAACAAACCAACGCACTCCCATGTGGTTGCCAGATTAATATCTGTGATGATTTATATTATTCGGCAATTTCAACTTTGAGCCGCAAATTGTTTCTGACTGTAGTAGCTATAGCTTCCGGATACTACGACGATTCCTATCAACTCTGTGCACGCATCACTGAGGGCGCTATATTGGGTGGGTTGTGTATGCGCTGTTTCTCTACACGGGTGTAGACCATTGTAACCAAATAGTTTGGCTTGCAAAGTAATGAAGAATTAGAAGAACAAAATGTCCTTAGAAAAACAAAGCTTTTCACATCGTCCATAAGTTTGACAAAACTATCAGAGCCTATTGAAACTTTGCCTTCGTTTCGTACATAAAAGTAGTACATTGTATATATTTTACCTTTCTCGAAGTTATTGTGTTTCCAATGAGAAAATACATCCGCAAAGTCAGATATTGCAACCGTACGCTACGTTCTCTATATATATCATCTCAATGAAGGTCAATCAGTGCAACAATGTTGAAAAGACATGAACCTGGATCTGAGAAACATTTCCAATTTTGCAATGAAATACTTGAAAAATGTTCTCGACTCTACATAGACTTTGTACACATGTTCGCATTTTTGTATCACTGTGGAGACATGGCTTTGTTCTCGTGTACAAAATGGTTAGAAAGTCGAGCACGTTTTTCAAAATGCTCCCATTTTAACCATAATTTTTTTCCTGAGTTGAAATTTCGACCCAATATACCCTATATTATACCCTAACCCAAACACTAACCCTAACCCACGTCCTAATCCTAGTTTTTGAGTAATTTAAGTAAAATCCAAAAATCTAATTCGTGAAATTCCCAATGGAGACCTATTCATCTATAGAAATTTACCCTCCGGAGACGTTTTGTCTCCATTGTACACATTGTGTTCATGTCTCCAGAGGGTACCGTATTTCGCACCACAACCGCTGAAGTAGCGTCAGGATACTACATTCTTTCGCTCAGTTCTGTCGATTCAGTCTCTTTACTTCGTTGTGTATGCATCAATACGACATAGAAGGTCAATTGGAAGTGCCAATCATTAAAGGCTACCGACTAATGGACCACTATTCTTTGGGAATGACCACGCCGTTCATAAACTAAGGAAGTTATTAATTACCACATTCGGTAAAATCAAGCAACGTCGGTATTGATGGGAAGAATTCATTCCGTAGAACTAAAAAGTGATTTTCCTTTCCAACTTGACATTTAAAGAAAGCTCCATTCACGCACTGTGCAGTTAACTTGCAATTCTGAGCCGGTACTCAAGGCGTCAGAGAATCTAGATTGTTGTTATCTTTCTGCACACAATCAAACAAATAAAAGTACATGAATGTCAATAATAATAATGTCTTTTAGTCACTGTAGCGCGTGTTAATCAAGTGACCTTGTTCGTTGCCACAACGATGACCTATTTATGTCAAACTGCCAGAAAAGGAGGGCCTTCCTGCTGTTGCTCTGGGGTGCAGAGTGCGGAGCTTGTGCCCCGGGGGCTTTTTTGATTTACCCCGTGTCACCCCGCCCTCTCTTGGCGATGACTAGGTATCTCTGGGGGATCGGCCGCACAGGCACCCTTGAGGCGAATTTCTCAACCATTTGAGAGCGCCGCCAGCCATTTGCGGAGCAGTGTTCCGCTTCCCTGATTCAATTAGGACCAATTAATTTTAAAGGGTAGCTCCCTCAAAGAACAATGGTGCCACAAAGCACAGTCCCACGTGCTTTGGGGTTTGTGGTTGGAACTTGGTACGGTATGTGCGTCATCCGTAGATTTGAGGTTCAATATGGCGCATCCAATTTAGACAGTGACATAAAACCCACCTTCCTGTTTTGGCTAGCAACATTTGTTTCTCTATAAAAATGTCAAGACGCTGTGCGTCCATATTTAGATCTTGGCACCTTTTGAAAGTTTTTGAGAAGTTCACGAAACCACCAGATAATTTTCTGTAGACATTATGTTTAACCCATTATTTCTCATCTTCATTCGAATAATTATTTCTTTAGCCACCTACACTCCCTAGAAGAAAAAGTAAAGTTTCCAAAAAACATTGATAATTTCGAATGGCCCCTAAAAAGGACGATTTATGACGAGCAGGAACAGTAATTAGAAATTTGTCGCCCGTTGGCCAGTCTAAGTGAAGTAGTAAGACAACAGGATGATAATTCGTTAGGCTTGAGGGGAGCCTAGCGGATATAAGGTAACGACCCATGTCCACTGGGTCATTATGGTTTCCGTGCTTGTTTTTCTCTCAAGCCTGCCAGCTGGCCTTTAAGCCTTGAGGAGAGACTGGTCGTGGTTTGACTGACATTATACGGACAATGCACTGTCAATTTGAACATGGAGGAATAATTAAACCATCCATTGTCCAAACAGCCTGACCGTAAATCCTTGTAATCACTTAAATGTCGAATGTTACTGACCGTATTTACCTCATTTACCAGAAGAGACCAAAGTTGTAATCCTGAACCCTTAAGGCGTTTAAACATTCTCATTCAAATTGAGGGATTCAGTTCTGTTAGAGCATAGAGGTAGAATTAGTTAAAGTTAATTTGTGTTTTTCGTTCTCTGGTTTGACTGTCGTTTAAAACCACGTGTTCTTTGATGGTTGGTTTGTATATCAGAGTATCCGAATTTGTAGATCTTTGCTTCAATTGTACCAACAGGTAGTTGTCAATTATGTCTTAGCCATTAATTTACATTTTTAGCCCTATGGTGTATTTTAGAGCAAGGTATCAGATTGCAACATGCACACACAAATTGTACCGAAACCGTCCCCTCATTTTGTGATGCGATATTGCCCTCTCATCAATTGTTGCGTAGGTAATTGTTTGGCTGTCTAGTTTTCTGTACACATCAGAGAACAAAACTTTCAACTCTCAAGATGAATCGTCTGAGAAAAAAAAAGGTTAACACCAACTATCCCCACAAGGAAAATAATCTTCACACCTCCTAAAGTACTCGAGAGAACCTCCCAGGTACATGATACATGCAGTGATGACTCGTGTAGCCTAAGGGTCTCCCGTCCCTCCCCTCCCCTCCCCGGCGCCGGAATCCCTCTTGCTCAGCCATTTGCTTTTACAGTCGTTTAGACGGCGCGATAAATAGAATCAAATTTAGGTCTGTTTCTATTTTATTTTTGTAGCACTAAAGTTAACACTTCCTCAAGTGACGGGATTGTGGAGGTGTAGTCTATACTTAGGCCATTAAATCCTTCAAAACCTTGGGCAATCAATTAAAATCCTTGACATACACCTGATGTCAACTTGTTGTGTTGGCGCTTTCTCCAGGGATAGTCTTCAGAATATTTAACCAATTTTTTTTTTTTTTTCCCCAATCAACTGATAGTGGATTTTATGAGGAATTGGGATTATTTTACACGGAAGCTCGTATATAATTGTATATAAATCGGACATCCTCTTTGAAATTAAATACATCACATAGGAACTTTACAGTCAAGAAAAAGGAAAACCCCCAGAGTTAAAGCCACGTTGAGGTCTGGCAACGCGCATCCAACCAATGATTGAATTATGGTAAGAGATAGGAGGGAAGGCAGGGGGTACTTATTACTCACAGGCAGTAGTGTATGCTGCAGGCGCGAGGATAACTGACTAATTAGCCGGACATCCGCGGAATTAGTCAATAAATCCATTTACATTTAACTCAATTTGAGGAGATGTTGGAGCAGCTTCGTAGAGAGGTGAGACTTAGACATCGTGTTGGCCCATGGGTGTTACTTTGCACAGTTTGCCGAATATTTGAAAGGGGGAACTGTTGATTACTTTGAACACATTTATTAAGAACAAACATGGAGGCCCGTGGAAGAACGAATGTTTTAAAAATGTTAAATATTTAGAGAAAACGAAGCGAGTTTTTAAAAGCTGCGCCAGCTGAACGCCGATGAAAGAAACACCATGCTGATTATGTCATCCAACGCCGTAGGTTTTCAGTATTATAACAGTTGTATTCCAACTATGAATGGTCAGAAGTCCAAGTAGCCGTGATCTGGCACAGTGTTAACGGTAGGATGCGCCATTTGCAGATATTAAAATTGTTTACTACCAAACTAATAAAATATCTTAGGGACTTATTTAAAAGTAAATAATGATTGTAGGCATCCAGCAAAATGATTGCGCTAGATATGCTATGATTGTTCCGAAAATTGAATGTCATAAAAACAAATTCACGAACGCTAGGCGATCGCGAAACGACCCAAGAACACCATAAGAACCACTGCCAAACGCAGGTCAAAAACGAACGCCGTTTTTCTTGCTTTTCTCGGCATCCATAATTGTAAAACCTCGAACAGGTCAGTTACACGATATTAATTATAAAATACAACCCCCTAAATCTACACAATCATGATAATTCAAGCAATTACCAATGGTGTATCCTACCTTTAAAGTCACTCAGCACGCATGATAGAACTCGGCTTAACACTCACAACTCAAGTTTATCTTATGGCAAACACTCCTTCTCACACTCTGCTGCTGAACTTTGAAACAGTCTCCCAATTAGTGTCCGTGACTCTACTTGTGTTGTTGCATTTAAGAGTAAACTTAAAACTTATCTTTTTCCTAAATAGTAGATTTAAGTTTTGTTCTAGTTTGTTTTAATTTATCCTTTCTTTTGTTATGCGCTTTGATCATGTTTTGGAAAAGCGCAGTATAAATGCCTGTTATTATTATTATTATTATTATTATGACATAAAGGGACATTTGTTTGTGACTAAAATAATGTCTCTCGCTTTCTGTCGGACACGGCTTCCCATACAATCATCTAACACCGGAAGCCAGATGTCAATGTTCTTTGTATTTTTTTGCCACAGTGCTGATGCACTATGATGAACATGGACGTAGATAAGTACGGATGCTCAGAACTGACACATCTCATCTGTCAACGCCGAGTGTAGGGTTCAATGAACATGGAAGGCCGAGCTACTTGAAAAATTCAAGTTTTGTTTAATGCTCCTTTTGTCTGGCTGAAGAAAAATAACTGGTGTTGCACTTTTGCTATAATAGTGCATCAGTTTTTTAAATAAAAGATTAGTCACCAGTTCGAAAAGACTGTATTAATGACCTAATGGCGATATATGTATGAAATGGCAAACTAACTCTCTCAAACTAACTTTCTGCCAGAAAGTTTGCTGATATTATCTTAAACTTGCCCTGTGTACTTATCCTTTGCGTAACCAATTTTAGCGTCCATCGTCTCCGTCGATGCTTGTCGTTTCTGCGTGCATTTGCCTACACCAATTAATCCACAAATTGGTTTCGACATGGACACAATTTTTAATCAACATTAACATGCTCCTGATTGACAACGCTCCTGCATGATGAACTCATGATGACCATTCCTTTAGCGGATAAACGATACAAACTTACCACCCTTTCTCAAGATGACTGTGCAGGGGTTAATGTTGGATCAGAAGACACGGCAAATTGTTGAGCAAGGGGTAAATCTTCTCTTCAACTAATTACTGAGTTGTAGGTACTTCCGTCTTTCGCAAACCAATTACACACGTGTAATGTACATGTAGTTGCTATATAGGGCCTACAAGGCATCGGAGAAAGTCAAAAGATGTGCAGGGCCGTTTACTCGTAACATCGGGGGTATGATTAACCTTAAAACTACCCTAATTTTTACTTGATCTTTCTGACTTCGAAATCATTTCCAATACACTGTGCCTTTTCCCGATTACAGACAGCGTTTCTACCAGCAGCGTGTCTGTGTCGTCTCAGCCGGCCGTGAAGGGTGTCCTCATCCAGGGGGCAAGATGACGGCTTCGTGTGGTTGCTGTACGTCTTTGATAACCGGATGTTACGGATGCCATGGTAGGCAAGATGGCGAGACGAGAGAAGCCACCAAACTCGTAAGTTGATAATTTACAAGGGAAAATTATGAAAGAAAGTGTAATATCGATCAGAGCTGTATTTACTAAACGGTATTTTTACGGTAAAAACCTGTACATTTTACCATTTACATACAAAATACGTTTTACCAATAAATACAATGCGGTCTGTCACCTCCCTGCACAACTTTCGACCACAAATATTACAACATTTTTTTGTTTACAGTTTAGGCATTTTAACAGCCATGTAAAAATATATACAATGTATGAAAACTGTTTCACGGAAAGCATATCCTCGAATCGTTAAACAAAACCAACAGTTTCGTGGTTTATGATTTACACTCGGCTTCATTACCCAATTCAAACTGAAAGTCACAGCACAGAAATAGAGTTGCAATAATTATAGTTTCGACCATTATGTGATGCGAGGCACACTTGTTCTTATACCATGTTCTATCGGGGTTCTGTGCATGTACATGTACATGTACATGAATTTGTTATTGTGTCGATACGAAAATAATAGGCGAAAGCAGGAAATTAGCTAAGCTCATGGTCGGTTAGAAAACGTTGTCATCATTGTGGTGACCTTGGTTTGTGTTTTACATGTACTAATTGTGTTTAATTTTTAACTCATTGCAATACTACATAGATTTCTAACCATAATTTGGTAAATTCCTAACCATAATTTGGTAAATTTCTAACCATAATTTGGTAAATTTCTAACCATAATTTGGTAAATTTATAACCATAATTTGGTAAATTTATAACCATAATTTGGTAAATTTCTAACCATAATTTGGTAAATTTCTAACCATAATTTGGTAAATTTCTAACCATAATTTGGTAAATTTCTAACCATAATTTGGTAAATTTCTAACCATAATTTGGTAATTTAGGTGAAGAATAAGAAATCACGTTGTAAAACAGAGAGATTAATATGATGTTTACGTTATAGGTTTAATTGTCAGTTTTGTTTTGTCTAACCGTAACGAACTACCTATTATTATATTGTGGTTCAGCAATTCGCTGATTAATAGGCCTATGTCCAAATTTAACAGATAATGGTATGATAATTAGATAATATTTATGGAATAAGTTGGTTTCCATTTGTCCAATCAGCTTCGACTTAGCGATGGTCAGTGCCAAACAGTGCCACCCACCACAGGCTGTATCCCCTCGGTGCATGATCTGTTGAGGGCGCTATGTTGGTTGATTCGACGTAACTACTTCCATGAAAAAAAACAGCAGAAAATGTTATACGATGGAAAGCCTTCAAAATTCTCACTGTGTTGGGACTTGACATTATTGCGACAGTTTTGCGATTTGCTGCCTAAGGCGGTGCATAGAGAAAGCTAAGGCGATGGTACCGTCACAGACTCGTCTCAGATTTCACGCCGTTAGCGTCCGTTTCTTGAACGGTCCTATCACAATTCTCCTGCCCATATCCTTGTAACATAATCCCATTATAACTTGGAATTTCCCTTTGTCCTCAGGCTTCCTAACGAGCACCTAAGCAAATTTCCGCCGCGTGTTGTTCCTCTTAATAGATTCTATAAACTCGTCTGGCGTCTTACGGTTGTCATAGAGGTGTTTTATTTTGTTCCCACGAACGAACCGGCAAGTTGACCAGATTATTGTTTCCGATAAGGCAGAGTCATTGGCTATTGTTTCCTGTGCAGTGTCACAATTTTCCTATAGGTGTACGGTGAGAGGTTTAAAAACAATCAAACGCTTGAGGGCGCACTAGGTCAAACCCGGTTCAGTCATCTTGCAACCCACCTGACGCCATATTGGATCCTAATTCATGGAGCCAACGTTACATTACAAATTTAAGACACATAATCTTAACGACTATTATACATGTACCTAATACTTAAACAATTAAAAACCTGACTTTGGTCATAGCGTCACAAGTCTGAGAAATGTTCACGTTATGCCAAGTTACCCGTTTTGCTGTTTACATATTTCTGGTTCACATAATATTTCTGGTTCGTATATTTTCATCATCACTATATAGTACGGGTCTCTTGGGCTATGTTTTACTTGTGTTTGAACATCTTACAGCTAAAAACTATGTCCTGGAAGGAGTGATATTTCATTTCAAGTGTCAGTGGTTTGATAAAGGACAGTTTAGTTTATTTCATCCTGAATTATGGCATCATACGAAATGAAAGTTTCTATAACTAAGTTAACATTCCGTCATAACAAATTGTTTGTATTTCGACGTAGAGGCTTCAACATTCGCATGTTCACGTGGAATATGTGTCACGTTTTCAAGGACTCTCGGAATAATCCTTATAATCAATGTGTCGTTTAAATGCAGACTGACTCATTTTGTTATCTGATGTTCTGTTATCGTCGACACTCGAAGATATGTGTTATTAATCGCATGGCCTTTAGTTGCAGCATTCGTCACCTATCAAGTACCAGTACATTGTATGCATTCTGCTGCCGCTGCATGTATTCAGGGCGTCGGCTGCAATCCGTTCCACCTTTGAAACAAATCCAAAATGTAATTGACGCACATTAACTACCTCATGTTTTAAATATTAGTTTGTTTTGGTGTAAATGCCATTTCTCTGTTTGTTTATATAGACACATTGCCAATTAATACTGTAGTTTTCAAACTCACAATTTAGCGCAATGTAAGATTCAGTTTCACTGAAAAGGACAACCCTCTTTAAAGATTACAATAAATACAAAAAAGCACTTATTTGGGTGCCAACAACGTTATACCAGCCCTATAATCTTCTTGTATGCCCCCTATATACAGATCGTGACAAGACAACATAACTTGCAATTCGAGCGATTCACAATACCTAGAAGCTGCCGTTGGAGGCGCAAATCCTACTATCTCCGCAGTGCATCATGGGAAAAAGTCGGCATCGGTTTTAAAAACAGTATTCATTTTGCATAAACTCGTCAGTTTTTACGTCTTTTTGGACGCGCACGATTAAAGTTTTATTTTTTTTCTGCAAATAACAATGTTTTAATTAACGACGCTGCCGGATACATTTTCGTTCGTGTTAAACCTCGCGTGAACAATGAAGAATAGAAATTTCACTACAGTATGATATACGGAAGAAGTCGACCGTCAAGTTTAAAAGTGGCTCTTTTGAGTCAAACGCTTGGTGGCGCACTGCATTGTGAATCGCCCGAATTAACTGGGAGGGGACCTAATTGAAGTGGTTGCAATCATGATAAGATTGTCTCGTTGTAATTCCTCGTTTCCGATGAACAATTGTCCCATTTACGCACCAATTTCAACTTGCCACAAGCACATGAGTGTTGCGCTTGCACGGCTTATGAAATTGGCCTCAGTCCAATAATCAAGTTCTAATGTACGTCACTCCAGCTATAGCCTCACCACATTGGTGCAATGTTTGAAAGTCTATGTCTGTAGACATGAAGTAACTGAAATGATTACGATCTTCCGGCCATCGGTGTACTGCATGGCTGCAGATGTTCGTGGGTCTCTAATGCATGATGTAAGCCCACTCTTCGATTGTAAGGTCGGTGTGCCAATTTCCTCACCGGATCAGGCGCGCCATAGCTGAGGCCGCCGCGTCCCTTGGGGTTTTAATATACTCGGGCACAATTGTCAGTGCTTTGGGCTGATAAGAAACTAAACAGAAGCTTTGAGAACTCAAATTTGAACCTCAAAGGCAATCACGAATAATTGTGTTTGAACTTTGATATATTCTCAAATGATGGCTATTATTACGCCATAGTGAGAACACAGACGTAAATTACACATAATTATGACTTCCATTTTAATTACTTTCAGATCCATTTTTTTAAAGCGTGCACCGTGTGCCAGACCAACCGAAGTATCACGAATTAATGTTTTATGCGAATGAGTTATGCGAATATAGTTTAATTAATTTCTCAGAATTCATGGGCAGTACACCTTTTGAAACTGTCCACAAAATAATCAACCAAAGTATTATTCAAAAGTTTACTTGATTTAAATATATTAATGATTCTAGATTTCCTGTACAACTATTCCTTCTGGCAAGCTGTCAGGTTGGGGAAAATAATAAAATCAGTTCAAAAATGTGTCTCAAAGACGCAATTTTGTAGTAGTTGAGTAGTTGGTTCAATATCGAAATCTTAGAATATTATTTTCTCGGAATATACAGCATTCACAGAGCTAAAACTTTGCCAGGTTAGTTGTTAAGCACCATTCTTTAGATTTTGAGAACTTTCATTAAATCAATTATATGGTATAACTTTAACCTTTTAATCTAATTAAAATCCCAAGTTATTTGCACCAAATGTCACGAAGAATACTATAAAAAAGAAACAGTGATAAACAAGGTCAGAGAAAAATACCCTTTTAGCTAAGGCTTTATGGTTGGTAGTCAATGTATAGCTACTCGCAAACAAAAATCATTTGGTTTACAAATTGCGGGACTATTTTGATAGCAATCTCGGGAGCATGGATCAACCATTTTGGTGACAGATCGGCTCTGTAGTCAGTCTCAAGACGTGAAACTCAATCCCTAAGAAACACTTCCTTCCTAATTTGATTCAGGAAATCTCATAGAACCTGAGTAGTCTCAAAGTCTGAATTTCATGGTTTTTTTGCTTCCGCGCAAAGAAGTTTTCACCATGTCGTAAAAATAACGATGTTGTCCGTGACAAAACTCATTTGAGCGTGACAAAATGTTAAGGCTCTATAAGAACGTAATGTTACCTTTCAACGATTTCGTAAATTCGGACGTAAATGTCAAAAGTTTTAATAAGCTGCTGTTAAAAAAAGGAAACTTCTGATATAGGGCCTACATGTAATGTCTAATAAGTACAAAACGATGTAAAGACCAAACTAAAGTACACGATGAGTACATGAACACCAGGGGTCAATTTCATAGAGCTGCTAAGCACACAAATTCGCTTAGCATGAAAATTTGTCCTTGGCAATTTTCACATGATCTTTATTGCTTTTGATTGATAATCAGCTGGTTGTTTGCTTAGCATGAAAAACACGTAGAGTTTTGGCTGGTAACCTGTTTTTAATGAGCAAGACTTTTTGTGTGCTAAGCAAATTTGTGTGCTTAGCAGCTCTATGAAATTGGCCCCTGGCTTAACGACCTTGTAAGTTCTGTTGTAGTAAGTACATGTACATGTACACCATGGTCTATGAACGTACTTCACGGAAGCCATCACCGGTCAATATTATAATATCCCATGAGTCAGATAAACTATATCATAATTATTTCTATTAAGACATCTATCAGTACGTTTGAAGGGAACAGGAAATTGGTGCCCCTTATGATTATTGCCATATTGCCATATTATATTTCACTTTTTCTTTCTCGTGGGTATATTTCCTCTGCAGACGGAGCGTCTTTGGTTCATCTTCGTTCTGCTGGTGTCTTTCACGTCATTGGCCAACATGTTCTTCTGGCTGTCCGCGGTCAACGACTCAGCGGACTTCAACAGGTGCGTGAGGCCGAGGAGGGAAGTCCGGGGCAACTGGGCTCAATCAACGTCGTTCAGATCAACTCCGTCCCTGACTTGGTGCCCGACTACTGACCCCTATTGCTGTCATATCTGGTCAATATAGTCTCAACTATTAACCCTAGCGCGGGGAAAAAACCACGCTTTTATAAAACAAATTTGATCAACTCTACACTGCAAAAACTGTGTTTAGTGACTTTTCTGAACACTTTTATTTCACTATCATTATTTTGGTAAACATGTTTACAAGCTAAATATGTTTAGCATGAGGGCGGATAGTGTTTAGTCATTGAACACTGATATGTTTAGGAATTGGAAACGTGCGTTTAGCTTCTAAACATGTTTATAAACTGATAGCAAGAAAAGTGTATACTCGCTAAATACCGTATACTCGCTAAATACACAGTATGCTCACTTGTTTAGTCGGCAACTAAACATGTTACCCACGGTTTCATGTTAAGCAAAGATAAAATGAGATTGTCTTCTACTTGTCGCACTAGCACTACAATTGTGACGCAATATTAATTGTAAGGTATTGTGACCGTGAACAGAAGTAAACAATTCAACGAAATGTTTGACAAACTTCTGCATGTTCAACTTTTTTAACCTTGCAGTGTTTCACAATTAACTGTACAGTTGCTGTTCGACTGTTTAAAAAGTATCCTTTAAAAACTTAGTAAACGTTGGGATCCAGTGAAAATCAAAGCCAGTCTTCCGAAAGTGAAACCCGACGGATGTTTCCGGTTTTTTATCTCTCTAGAGACCTTGCAGAGATGACAGGCCTGTGGTGGCGCTATTATATATTTTTCGTGGCCCTGTCGTGCGCCCTCTGCGGCTATGCTGCTTTGCTCTTGGTAAGTCCCTGATAATATTTCAAGTTTTAAATCTTGAGGGCGGTAGTCATGCCTCGGTGACAGCGCTCAACTGTCGAGGCTTTTTCGAAACCTTTGCTTCGTCTCGGCTTCGCCTCTGACTTCCGAATCACTGGGAAACAAATATAAATTTAAGCCATGGATTCAAAATGTTTTGACTATCGGACTTTATCTGAACATTCTTTAGGCTTCATTCGAGACTAGAAAGCAACGCTATTAATAAAACATTACCGTAAAAAGTTTATTTTAAAGAGAACAAAATCAGAGTTTTTATCAAGAAATCTTTGGTTTGTTTTTTACAGATGTTCGCATTTTTACACATTGCCGTTGAACAACAATTACAACTGCACGGAATTCATAAGGTAAATGAAAAGTGGCATTTAGAACATTTATTAAAGCATTTAAAGGTCGTATATACCATTGTTAAGTGCTTAAATACTCATGAATGAGTGGATTTGGCGGTTGTATTTTATAGTAAATATTGTTTAACTGACCTGTCTGAAGTTTATAATCATGGATGCCGGGGGGGGGGGGAGCAAGAACACGTCATTCGTGTTAAACCATGAGGGAGTTTTTAATTTTTCGCGATTGCCAAACGGAAATTGAAAATATTTATTTTTATAAAATTTATATTTTCGGAGCAATGCCAATCTGGTTTGTTTGTCTGTCCATACAGATTGGTATCGTTCTAGATCTCACCCTGTCCGTTGCTCTGTTGGTGTTCCCGTGCACGGTGCTAGGGTCAAGCTCACTATGGCATTTTGTACCACAAGCTCTACAGGTGAGTTTGTGTTTGATTGAAATAGGGGACATAAGATCGGTCATTGCCTAGTCTCTGTCGACGGACACACTGTCTCCTGGGGATTACGCTATACTCTCTAAATTCCAAAGAGTAAAACTAGTGACAAGACGTTTTAGAGTGGATCTCACTCTAAATTTAGATTAAAACACACTTAAAAATGGTATACCATTTCAGTGGAATTTGATTAGATTTGAGTGGAATTTGATTAGATTTAAATCTTTTTCGAGTGAATTAATTTCACTCTAAAATGTCTGGTCTCTAGTTCCAGACTGTGGGAGTGAATTTTCACTCTTTGGAAATAAGAGAGTATATACATGATAATGCCAGTCGTGCCCAATTTAATAAAATTAATGTACTGTCAAGTGCAAATTATAACGTCGGTCATGATTATTGCCGAGACTCCTGACGACGGACATAGTTCTTACTACTGAGTTCCCCCGGTCCTACCGTATTGACTGTTATTAATAAGCGAGGCTTTTACGTTAAAATGCCACGATGTTTAATATAAGCGTGCTGGTAAAATATGATGGTAACACAGAATGTATTACTCACAAGCACAACAGTATTAAATCTGGTGGGTACAAAAGAACAACAAAATTGAATGCCGTTTGAAGCAACTTGCTTAGTGGTTTAAGAGGAGTATTGGTGTTCAGAAATCAGACGGGACGCGGTTCGAATCCGTGCAAATACTTCTTTCTAATAGTAATACCCTGCAAGAATTCGTACCGTCGAAGTTTTTTATTTCAAGGGGAAAACAATGTGACTTTTTGGGTGGCGTTGAAGTAGTTGACGGCTGCGCTTATTAGTATGGCAGTTATAACACGTGTGTGGCACATCTTGACGTAAAAAGCGTGGGTAGTCAAGTCGGCTGGCAAATTAGATTACCATATAAAGTGTTTGAGAGTGAAGCTCCATATGAATTATTCTCGGCTCTCTGTCTGTTCCCATCAATATACTCTAGCTGTACCTATAGATATAAAACAAAAAGCTTTCCCTTAAGTTTCTCCCGTGTTCTGTATGTCTGTGGGTTTCTTTGCCTGGTGCATGTTTTCTCTCATCTGTAGCGTGTTCGATTACTCACCCGTACCCGCGTTTTCTCGTGCCTTTAAATCGAGGAACGGTTGTACATGCGCAGTACATGAAAGTTAAACGAACGATTTCGGGTCATTCGACCCAACGAGTAACGTTCATGCGTAAATACGTACGTGTGACAACGTGTATTTTCCTTCCTTGAAAACTCTCAAAATGGATTCATGTTGCCGCATCGTCCAGACTAATTTTTTATTTTTTATTTGTCCATGCTGGCACATCGCTGGATGTGGCAGCCATGTTTTTCCATGGCCTTATGGGATACGTCGAATCGAATGGTGTTGTGCTTCCCCGAGTAAGCGCGGGGGAAGTTATCAAACACGCTATAAAGTTATGATCTCTCTTGCTTTGATCTCTCTTGCTTCAAGAGGAATCTTTCTATCTTTTGCTTCTTTGATATTTTTTTTCCTTTTGTAGCTCCGTACCTCGAATGTCTGTTACCTTGTTTGGAGCGAAAAAAATGTTTTTGTGTAAATGACTGTGTGATTTGAAATTCTAATGAAACAACGTGATTGGTTCATGATGCACCGTTTGTTCCTTTGTATTGGTTCATCCGTAGTTTACAGGGCCTTTTCTGCATCTGGTTGGGGTGATAATCATGACCGGATTAAGCTGGTTCGTGGCCGGTGGGGTGGGAACACTCCAACGGAAAGGTGAAAACCATTACTAACAAATACTAACCCAAACGTGTAGATAACACTGTACTTCTTTAGCCAATCAGTATAAATGGTAATGGTAATAAGTCAGGTCGGCGCATTGACATACATTCTTGTATTACAATGTTGTAACTAGCTTGTCAACTCCCAATTCGTATGAATTGAATAAGTGGAAATAAATGAACTGAACTGAACTGAAATGTGTTAAGTGTATACTGGTTTAATTGTTGTATGTATTTTGCGAGTCCAACTATACAATTTACTGTGATTGTTTGTTATCATTGGTTGAATAAATATACATATATATCTATGTCTATCTATCTATCTATCTATCTATCTATCTATCTATCTATCTAACAATTTTATATAATTGTAACAAAAAATGTCTCAACTATTTGTGTGGGTTCTGTTCATCACTTCTCCCTCCCTAGGGTTCCCTGTCCGTGACGTAGCTCTCTGGTATTTCCTCGCTCTTGTCGGCCTCTACATCTCACCCGTATTCATCCGCTCCCCTTGCCTGCTCAACTACGATGAACTACCACCAAAACCCCTGGTCTTCGCATACAGGGGCGCCGAACAGGTGCGTGCCTGAATGGTATAGAAGTTTATATGTCAGATGTACAATATCTGCTACAGAAAATGTATTTCTAGGACAATCGTAGCATATTTGGCTACATGTATGTCCTTGGGGGTTTCTGTCAGACGTATTACATGAAATTTGAAACCTCGTAAAAAAATTAACATCCTTAATTGTGTGTTTTCCTCATCAAATGGGTGAATACTTGACAATCAAGCCTTAACGAGGTTTTGCGTTCAGGCGCTATAGCGATCGGATGTCCATATTGGGTATTAAGACTAATACCAAACACTGCTTGTGGGTAATTGACTCTGTGCGTGTGCGCGCTTGTTCATGTTTTGTCATTAACGAAAGCGAGATTCTAGGAATTTTTCCAAGTCCATTGGTTGTTTTTTTTGGTCAGAGGTATTTTCCTGATTTCAGGAACTTAAAAAAATCCCTTTTGAAATATAGAATTCCTGAGTCTTAACACCGTAAAAGTGTTTTATCCATAAAGGTATGTAAAGTGTGTATTTTAAAGGTTTTCTTTAATAGGGAAAAATACAGATCATGTCCAAATTCAATGTTGAGGTTGTAGCAATTTTGTGTTGTTATCTTGTTGGTGCTTTCCAGCTTGCACCAGAGAACACACCTATCGCCTTCCATCTTGCCCTAGATACCTACCACGCTCATGGTATCCACACCGACGTCCGCATAAGGTAACCATTTTCCACGGCATTATCGTGCACTAATGTTAGCGTGAATAAAAATATTGTGGTGCTTATACTGCATAGGGCTTTAGACTAAATTTATCAGCGCTTCACAATTATTATCCCTGTTCTTCAACCCATGATATATTTTGTTCTGCAGCAGCTTAACATCAGCGTAATCTAAATGAGTGTGGACTGTACCTCAACATATACCCATTATACTGCTGGACGGAGGGAGGCAATTGTAGTAAAGTGCCTTGCCGAAGAACGCAAGCACCGCGTTCCCGTCAGGGTACAAACTTATACGCGTCACTCCAAAAGAGTCGAGCACCATAACCATAATGGCGCTTCATGAATGTAAATGTATGGTTAAAATAGCCAAATTCAAGAAGTGGGGATAGCGTCTATCGACCTGACGTAAAAGTAAATTACTGAAGAGTTGTCTTTGCTTGAATATTGTAATGGTAGTTACGACGGCGTGCCATACATCATGCGTGACGAGCGCCTCGGTCGCACGACCAACGTAGCGGACGTGTTCCCTGACCGCTACGAGGATCATTCCGATAGCTTTACATTGGCTGAGCTGAAGCAGCTGAACGCAGGATCCTGGTTTATCACGGTGAGAGACAATTGTTTCTCGAGGCCTTTTTTTAAAAGACCGGTTCAGCTAGTTCGGTTTTGACATCTTTTGCATGTAGCGTCTGTGACCATTTATTCAGCTTAAGTTATTGATATTGTTAACAAAAATGATATTTGTCTTTAAATAGAAACACGAGCCCCAATTCTTGAGTAAGCCACAACTAAATGTTGATGTCTTGCTCTGTAAAAAAACAAATTGATTTTTCGCTCACCCTGAAACGTTTTTTAGCAATACACATTAAATTATTTGAAGTAGACTGACCTTGCACAGCAAAGTGCTTTACTCCATTTTGTCGAACAGCTGTCAAGCTATATATCAACGATTACCCAAGTAATGTATCTTTCTTCCTGGAAATAGATCGATTACAAGTCATGTATCTAAAAACGAGACAAATTATAGCTTGTTGACCTTGTCAGAAATGGCATTGTTAGTTTCTCTGTAGTAAACAGTATGTACTTTCGGAAGGACACTTGTTTCCCGCCGATGATTACTGGCGCTTGGTTAGACAATGCTATTTGCATCATCATCTGGCAGTGAATTGGAATATTGGCACCAATGACCTCGATCGTACAGGATGACATAATGCTTCCACTATTTTTTTTTCAGCGATCAACATATTAACTTACGTTTATTCGTTAACTTCCGTTAAGTATCAGCTTTCATTTCTCGAATCATCTTTTTCAAAAAAAATAGAAAATATACAAAAATACTGTATCGGTAATTTAGGAGATAAATAGCCAGCCTTTAACATGCATTTATTGATTGATTTCAACTCCGAGTGTTTGTTTTTAACTCACTTTTTTAATTGAACGCCGGATCTTACCACTGCTGTATAAATAATATTGCTTTAGATAGACTACCTTCATACCTCAATGCCAAAGATTAAAACCTTAGACCTTTCATTGCTACCAAAAATGATGCATTATCCTAGACCTACAGTACTACAATGTAATTCCGCTTCAAGGAAAGATGCAGTCTAAATTGAAGGGAAAATGAAATGTAGCACAGGAGAGTCGTCAGGTACCAAGGACGATGTCATGTAATCAGCGTTTGGTGCTTGTTATTATTATTGCATTGCTACAATGCAATTCTGTTTCAAAGAAAGATTAAGTCTAAATTGAAGGGAAAATGAAATGTAGGACAGGAGAGTCGTATCAAGGACAATGACGGTCATGTAATCAGCGTTATTAGTGCGTGTTGTTATTATTGATGCAATTCGAGCTCGTCGGCATCAGAAACTGGTTTGGTTGAAAACAAAGTAAACAAAGACCACCGTTCTTCGGGGATAATTATGGTGGTTATTTAAAGACTTTTTTCAAATCCGAACGTTACTGCACAATATTTTCTAGTGTTTTGTTTTTAATTTAGTGATTTGAGCTCTTAAAGGTGTCAGAATTGAATTTGATTCAGAAACTTACCCATTGAAGCCAGAGCGCCCGTTAAAACGATTAAACGCACCACTGTGTATGGAGAACGTAGCCAATAGACAGTAGTTTATTCAAAATGACTGATTACGCAGGAAAAATATCTTTGTCTTGTAAAAGTATCGCTTTAGATCATTCAACCAGACTCTATTATTTTGTGCACGCCTCGTTATAGATCTTTTTAATCTGTGGGATGACTGTTTCTAAGCTAACATTGCAATGCTTTTGTTGAATGCCTCGCTTTGGTTCCCAAGATGGCGTACCGCGAGAAACGTCTTTATACATTGTATTTAGGGAGCGGTCCTGTGTAATACATTTTTTTAAATACATTTTGACAAAACAGTTAATAATATCTATTAGCGCTGCTGCAAATCGCAGTGGTGCACATTTCAGAGTAGTTGCAGAGTTGAATATTTCAGTTGATTCCATTCCTACAATATGAAGTAATAGTCGCATTTGTTTTTCTGTAACAAAAAAGTGCAATCCGTTCGGAAGCGCCAGCCAGCTTACCAAGGCCGAAATCATAAGCTACAGGAAGCAGAAAATCCCCACCCTTGAGGAAATGTTGCTGCAGGTAGGAGAGAGAAACAAGACGGTTTTATTGGACGTCTGGCCGCCACCTGATGACCACCCTTACCGCGAGGATTGGTTGAATGTAACGCTGCAGACGATACTGGACTCGGGAGTCGTCGAGAATGACGTGGTAGGAGACCATAATCAAATTAAATATTGAATCAATTTTTCTCTACCAGATTTATTTGTTATTAAGATAATTAAAACATTTCGAAAAAAAGTATCGTTTTCAATTAAAATGCACTTGGGTGTACTTTAGAAAACGGCTCTTATAGTTTGACAGAACCCACGTGCAAGGTCGGCAATATTTAAACAAATCAAAACATAATTGAATCGGTAGATTGAAAACAAAATGGTTGCCGCAGGCATTGAACCTATGAATTGACTATGAATAGTTGCAGAGTTGTATTTGTACTATTTGGCGGGTTTTTGGTTAGATTAAACACAACAATTTTAAAATACAGATTGTATTATGGTAAACTGGTTTCTTCGTATTTTAGGGAGTGATATCTTTTTTGTTAAGTAATCCAACAGATAGACGAATCCAAAGGCATCGTATTAATTAAAGATCTTTTCTATTTTTTAATTCTCAAAGGGCACTGAGGTCCTCGCTTTTACTTTATACTTGAACTGTGTGCGAAGTTAAATCGTGAAATTCAGAAATATAGTCGGTAAGATCATACACTTTAGATTGTTGGTGTTTTTTTCCTTCTCATTTTGGTGGAGCAGAACTTTTGGCAGGCGCTAAACAATGATACAAAGTACACGTTTGCAATCAACACTTTGGATGAACGGATACTGATGACAGCCTATAACGATATACCATTCTTCGAAATAAGGTGAGCCGGCCTGTTGGTTTGTGGTGTTTATTTTCTGTCGATAATTCAACAATGTCAGCAATGTCAACAATGTTATGCTGGTGAAACTGGCAATGGGATGCTTTAAATTGTAAATATCTGTGTCGAGACTAATTAGGTTCTTCACCTCTTGAGAAGACTTCACTTGAAATCGCAAAGATACATCTTTTATCGCCGTTATTGTCTCTTAACTAAACCCTAACCCCAACATGTTTATATGTATGGGTTCGGGTTCATTTAGTTTGATTGTTCATTAGCGTCACTGTTTTCTTTCTTTTTGAAGGAATAACGCAACTTTGAATATAACAACCAATGTTTGGACAGTCAATGAAGATTGGCTGTTCTCCCTCTTCTGGTGCGCAGGGGCAACTTCCATCTCTACGTCATCGTGTCAAAGGTTACGAACAGAAGACGCTCCTTTGTGGCAACTAGTAAGTCGGGGCTGTAGTTTTAATTCTACCCCCCCCCCCCCCCCCCCCCCCCCACCCCCGATTAAATTGGTCGTTCTGTATCGATTCATATGGTGTTTGGCAATTCGTGCCTTGTTGTACCTCACGTGGCACTTTTGTCCCTAACCTTGGTATCAATTTGATTCAATCCTATCATATACCAATAGAATCGCCAGCCTATTAAAGGCTGGATTTGTTGATCAGCTTCAGTACCTTGTATAGAGCGACCGCGACCCGCCCGCAGGCAACAAAACACAATTAGAGATTTCACCTCCTTTCAATTAAATCAGGACCAGTTTGTAGAGCCGTATATAGGGTAGTCGCAGTAACGAGCGAATGGCGCCACAGAGAGACAAGGTCTTGAGCCCGAATTGGTAGCTCGTCGGTTACAGGTACGCCCGCCAATTTCAGCACGCTGGCAAATCAAGCACGTCTTGCGGTCCAAAGCACGCGAATCGTAGACATGTTGGCTACACAGCTACACCTCGATCAGTTTCATGGAGAAGGCACAAACATTTTGCTTAGCACAAAAACACATTTTCATGCTAAGCAAATGTTTGTGCTTACATTTTTTATGAAATTAGCCCTAGGTCACAACTTATCTGGTGTCGTAATGATCTTTGAGAGAAGGTTTTCGGCAAGAAAACGGAAATCCCGCTGCCAATGCTGTGGTTTTTTTACAAAAAGATATTTATGAGCATTTACGACTGAAAGTTTGTAATAATTATGATTGGAAGCATTTTTGAATGTCAACAACAACAACAACAACCTGTTTTGTTTGCGGTTCCTTTTATCACAGAGTCCGGTTCACTTTCTGATAATGTGGATTCTCTTTGATGTCGTGTCCTTCGTTTGGGTCACAATTATCTTTATTATACAAATCAGGTGAGATAATAAGTTTACCATAATAATTATTTTAAAGGTAAAAAGGAAAATATCTGATTGCATGCGAATTTGTGAGAGCTTGAAATAACTGCTATATGCATCGTGTAATTCTCTGCTCTCTTTAGCCAGTCTGCAAAATTGAGCATTTACTATGCGCGTCACGTCAGACGAGCGCAATTTTAAAGGTGCGTGACACTTGTTCCCTCAATTCAATTATGTTCTCTATAGTTGCGTGAATGGAATTTACATCACACAATTTGCTTGTCCGCTGTGAAGATATCAAGGGGGCAGTAGCGCTGCAGAGTTAAAGCCTTGAATTGTTTTTTTCCTTCTAAAACCTTGGTTTATGTTTGAATTCAGCTCTAAAAACAGAACCAAATCAGCCCGCCCTCAAGAGTCGGTCTGTCTTCAAGAGTCGGTCCGGCTCACAGCCGTGGGGGAGCACGTTGCACGTGAAGCGCGGACGAAGCTCTGAGCATGCGAACGCGCATGGGGTGTGCATGTGAGTCTTAACATTACTGACACAGGGTGGGGCTATTGGTGGTCTATTTCCGTTATTGCCTTTACCTCTGAAAGGTAAGATAATGTAACTAGAATCACAATGATCACCTGACTTAACAACATACCGCACCTGTATTTCTGGGGGTTGATAAGAACAAGATGGCGGACATCAACAATACTCAAAGAGTAATATCTGTTCAAAATTATGCACGAAATACACCTAAAATGCATATTCGCAGAACATGGCCCTGGGTAGAAAGGAGTCTGTCCACCTTTAGCGATAACACTTGATCGACCGAGCAGAAGCTTCGCCGTGTGACGAGCTGTATCTACCCCGTCTCTTACGGGCCTGAACTGGTCTGTTTTGCTAGCTGCTCGCCGACGTCTAATCTAGTTATTAACCTTCTCTGGGCTATCCATCTATGATCTACGGTCCGTCGTGAACGATTCCGTGGTCCCACCAAGGCCTGGGATTTTTGTTTTCAGATTTTCCTTTGATTTTGTTTGTAAATCGGATGACTTAGAGTTGGCCTGTTATAATAGAGTTTGCTCACCTTTTTCGTTAAAGTATTACATGCTGTTCGGTAGTAATTTTTTTAACTGTCTCTTTTTAAATTTAAACAAGTAGATGAGGTAGCGATAATGCACCTTATTTTATGTGTCATTGAGAGTTTAAACGCAACAAAAAATAGTGCATGCGTAATGCATGTGAGTCTTAGAAGGGGCACGTCGATAAAATGACATGTAGTGTTACATCTTTAATGATTGCTACATCGTTTGGCACGTTGCATGGTTGTCATAGCATTCGTGAAATGCACATACTTTCATTCATTCTTAACGAGGCATGGTCATCGTTGTATCTGTAGTTGAGATTCGAAGGTTTACATGGCAAAAAGGCAATAAGATAAGTAGTTTGTGGTAACACTGTGGTAATTACTGAGTCACATGGTTCTTAATAAAAACAAACATGCACACGTAGGTGTGTTTAATTTAAACAAATAATGGCATAAGTCTGTGGTTTAAAAAACAATCGTTTTATTGAATTCGAATGTCTTGCTAATACTTTGACTAGAAAGCTGTGAACATTAAAAGACCATCAATAATGAGTGACAGGGGTAAAAACAACTGCAGTAATTGCCTAGGAATTGTGCCCGTGGCGTGGTTGTTTTAACAGCTTCAATACAACTAATAAGGCCTGGGGTGTAATTTACTGTGAAGGTGAGCTTTTGTTGGTACTCAACCAACGCCACGTCACCAATTTACGAGACTTTGTCGCTTGAGCAGCGTGCCGAGTCAAAACTGCCACCGGGCTTTTCATCGCTATTCCCCGGCAGGCCTTGACACGCACCTCCGATGCACCAAGTGCCGTCTGCCCCGTATTTTGTTTTCATTAATTTCACACACGAACTGCGGCAAAAAGGTATATATTTTAAAGGAGGTGAAACGAGGCAGGATTACAGAACCTGAGATTATAACAAACCTGCTGAAATCAGAAGTGTTTTTTTTTTCTGCCTCAGTAAAGCTTTCCTGTTGTTTTTTAAATTTGCGCCGTTTACCCCCCCCCCCCCCCCCCCCCCACCCCGAAAATAACCTAAAACGTCAGAAACCATAACTTCCCTGTTCACTACAGATTTAATATTTTGTTTAATTAGAGTCTAAATCCTTGCGGACCGGATGTTTCTTTAGAGGAAACGTACAAGTCAGATTTTATTCACCGAGTCATTCCAAATTTGCTATTAACGGATTAGGATCGCCAGATACTTAATACATATTGACATGCGTTATCAAACTCTAATACCCATTAACTCATGGTGTTAATGGATAGCTTGTGTGTTCTCTCCAAAAACACAACCATCAGCGGTTCAGTCTTTGCGCCTCGATAAGCTCACTTGGTTGAACTTCTGAAGTCATCACGACAGAATGGGTAGACAGATTGTTATACCTATCTCATCTCAGTGATGTTGAAGTGTTGTCCCCTGTGGTGCATTACAGAACCTTGTGTCTTCTCCACATCATAACGCATCCACGCATGATTCCACAATTTATTATAATTTCAATTTATCAAATCAAGCCTGTGCTACACTGAAGCGTTATTCATATTTTCCTAGCAAACACCCCTAATATGCAAAGACAGTTTTGTTGTAAGCCATCCATCAGACGTAAAGTACTTTATTGCATTAGATTGTTACGAGGTGAACTCTGAATGTACTAACCAATGTTCGTTGAAAAGATCGAGAGACAAAATGAAAAAGAGGAAACGAAGAGTTAAAGTGTTCAGCGAATCGAGCCTTTCTTCAACTACAATCTGAAACGTTGAGTTCCCTCCGGGTTATTTTCTTCAGAACCAAACATCTCACTGTAGGAGTATTAATTACCGTGGTGTTACCGCAAACTACTTATCGCATTGCCTTTTTTGCCATGCAAACCTTTAAATCTCATCTTTCGTTCACTAACCGGTGTTGGTATCAACATCGTGTGAAGATACTAGTAGACTTTTTGATGGCACAAACACACGTCTTTTTAAATGGTTTACGTCACGATAGAGCTAATGTGCAAGTGCAAAAATGTTGTAAACAATAGACAAAGTCCCGTGTGTTTGCTGCCACCAAGCGTCTAAAAAGAATATTGACCATCTACAGCGTGGACACCATACAATAATTATAATCACAATAACGCAGCATTTTGAAATGGCATTAGTCGATTTACATTGCAGCCATATTCGAGGGTATGTACGTCGATTGCTTAGGATAGTTCCTTTCAGGATGCAATGTTAATTTGTGGGGCTTTTTGTTCGTGCTTTGTGTTATAGGCGTAATATAAAACGGCGACCATTACTGTTAGTACTAAATTGTTATACCATGCCCGCCCTACAGTTCAACGCGCTCAACACGCTATGTTTATTCAGTATACTACACTTGGCAGCTCGTCCTATCTCATAGTACAATCTCGCTACCCTTGATTCTCACATAAGATCACCGTTGATCGATGTATCTATCTCATGATTATCTTCTGACCGAATCGTCCTGACCTCTTCCCCGTCTCTCCTCCAAACGCTCTTACAGCCGAAGAAAGCGTCGTCTTCAACAACAAGGAGACGAGCCACCGGAGCGCTACAATTACCGACACTTCATGGCACTGGAGGAGTTGTCCAAGAATCAGAAAGCCGTCATTCTTTAGCGATGTCTCCTTCGGAGCGTGTATACGTCAGACAAGGCCTACTCGATTCCTGTCACTCCGGTGACGAGTGCGTGGATTGAAGTGGAAAGTGAATTGTAAATAGCCCAAACACGAAAGTCTGTAATGAGTTTGTGTGCAGTGACCTTTCTTCGTACAAAAACCAAGCGTTCATTAGCTGATCCTAAAGCCAACATAGTCCTTTTGCATTGAAAGTCAATTGGTACCATTAAGGAACGCTGGTCGGCGTTATGACCAAACACTTAGGACGTCTGGCCAAAGGCTAGTAATGCTTGGTATGATTTGTTTGTATATAGAAAACTTTAATATCCTACCGAGTTGTTTGTACATGTAATTGATTTCATTCATGAATGCGGAGTTCTTTTGTTCATAATAGTGCGTAATATTGCGACACAGGTGTTTCAAGGTAGTTGTCATTTTTAAAGTGTTATACATGTACATTACATTCAGTTATTGCAACTACGATGCAATATCAAGTATAAGATCCCTTTTTTTATTTGGAGCGTTCGTGTAATATCTCAGGAGAGAGAAGGTATCATATAAAACGCCACTTTCGACGTCAAATCTGACGTCATTTTATATTTTTTATAAAAGGGTGATTGCGTGGACCTTTGTATGCTACCTGTAAATGCTCTTTCCAGTTAACATCGTTAACAAGTTTTCTCTTGTAAAGATATCACAATGCTAGTTTTTACCAGCGTTAGTACAGTATGACAGGGATGTAGTCGAGTCCATCACAAGTCCCTGCAAGTCCCTGTAAGTCCCTGCAAGTCCATCACAAGTCCTTCAGTTCCAATTCAAATCACAAGTTATTCAAATCAGCTTTGACAAAAGCATTCCTTTGTCATTGTTCATCCAGTTACTTGTGACTGCCTTTATGAAGGGACTTGTGACTGGCTTCACGAAAGGACTTGTGAACGGACTTGCAGGGACTCGACTACAACCCTGCAGTATGAACAGAGAATACGACGACTATATGTGAGACTAGCAGCTAAAGGAAGATTCGGTTTACTATAGTTACTATAGTCTTCCAGCGAACTTACGTGAGACGCAATGCGATACCAACAAGAGCAAATTAAGGTTTGAAATTACCCCCGAGTCCATAGCGACTACGGCTTCGGGGCGCCATTCCTGCAATTAACTAACGACTGTCTGATTTAGTCCGTGTCGCTGTTCGGAGTTGCCATACTTATAAATCAACTAGTCGCGACAGGCAATTTTCTTCATTTTATTATTAAATTTGTGTAAAACGGTGGACATCGAAGGCCCGCTGTGATTAAGATAAATTGTAATAATTGCGTCTGTAGGTATCGACTTCCGGGGACCGTGATTCAATTTTTAATTTCGGAAAACCTCGAACCTCGCTTTGAAATTTTCTCGGCAAGACGATGATATTTAAACAGTGACAAAATACAAAAATATTATACGTGGTCATCAAAATTACTTCGTTCGTTTACTGAATGTCGAGATAAATTTAATAGATTTGGGGCAAAAACGTTTAAACTTTAACGATATTAATTGAAAGCCTCGGTATACGGTCATCATTGGGTTTTTTCTGCTGGCGTTTAGCGGCTTTTGCGCATAAACTCTTCAATTGCATTTGACATGAATATGTTTCTATCGGTTAAAAATGTAGCTGGATAAATTCACCTGAGATATCAATCGATTTTGGCAGCATTTTATGGTGTCGCATAGTAGTAAGCGCTGGCATATGTGCCTTATAAAATACACGTACAACTCAAGTGATTTTCTGTGATTTTGTAAATATATATTTTGTTCTGATTAGAAATGAATATGAAGCAATTGTATAAGCAAGGTGTCTTGGCACGAATAAAAATGTGGTATTTTTCGGAACGTTATTTTGTGGTTGGGAAACATTTGTATTTGTTTAGGTGAAGTGGACACGTTGGGCTCATACTAGCTATATATATACATCTTGTTCCATTATGGATTACGTGCAAACATATGGCCCAGTCATCAGTGTTTATATTTGTCGTCGCCAATAGAAACATATTTGCGGTGCAGAAATATTGTTATATATGGCACAGGGCTCATTTGTAACATTGTAAAAAGAGACGCAGGATATTGTACCAAGTGTTTGAATACTTTTTTAATTTCCCGATGACAGCGTAAACATGGCTGAAGTGACAGCCAATTTCGATCGAATTATAAAACGCAAATATCCATGCACAGGAAACCATGTCTCGCGTTTTACTGCTTATAAAAGAGTCACGACGTTTGACGTGTTGAGCCATTGATTGTGTTTATTCGCTTGAAGTGAGCCATCGTTTTTTTGCAAATATACAGTTCAATGTTATAATCTCGAGTGGGTGGATCTGTTCATTTCCTTTACATAACAATGTTAGGAAAGTGTTCACTCCTCTGCTGCAGCTTGTGGAGCAAGTCTTAATTGGCCCTGAGTTGTGTCATGTAATGAATTTCTTAACAACACAAAATAAACCTACAGTTAATATAATTGTGACCGGCTCTGCAATAAAGGGTATTAAGTCGCGATGTGCACTATCATGTAATGGACTACTCAGCGTTGAGAGGATAAACATTTCATCAAAATGTGATTTACATATTTTGCCATTAATGACATCTTTAACACCAATATTTTCAGGTTTTATTCAAAGAAATGTTGATTTTGATGATTAAAGTGGAAAACACGCCCATTTTGTGTTCATCGTTCTGTTGTTCTACAACAAAGCCGGCTTTTTCAAAGCCTGTTTTCTCAGTTGTGTAATTTAAACTCCAAGGAAGTAATCAAAAGCAAACGGAAGTAGCTATGAAGCTCTATTATATACCAACTGGAAGCTTACGCTGTGGGCTTTCCAACCATGTATATAACTCACTATTTTGTGACATAATACCCATTATTGTGGAGTGGGTCACAGTATTATGCTGTACTGTGGTATTCACGGATTGGTACTGGTTTTACTTCGCATTTTAGGTTATTATACTGTAAGCAGTTCTTTCCTTCTAACTAAGCACCCATCAAGGTTGATGAATTGTAAACATTGGCACACGGCCAAGCTAATTTACAAATTCATGCAAGCGAACACTAGACACTGCGTGCTGCGTCTGTGCCGACTTGCGAGCGCTGCCAATTATACTAATGTTAGGTCGATTTGTTACGGTTGGTAACATGTTTTTACTCAACGTTGATTACATTTAACCAAATGTAGCCAGTGTTGGGTAAATTTGGTCATTTTAATCAACGATATTACCAGGTGAATAACACAACAGTTGGTAAAAAAAAATGGTTAAAAAAAGCCCCAACGTTGGGTAAAATGTACCCAACATTGGTCAAATTGAACAAATGTATACAATGTGGGTGAAAATTGTACCCAACTGTTTTAACCAACCAAAAAAAGTATTTAGATCCGGAAAATTGGTAAAATTCGAAAAGTATGTGGCGTGCTTTATCTACACGACGTAGTCTGTCGAATAGTCAGCGACTCCCAAACCGCCGCTGTTGTGAGACTGAAATAACATTTAGATTGCATTATTCTGTTCGGAAATGATATTTAAAAAAAGACAATTTAAATTAAGCTGCTGTTTTGGAGAAAAAAACATCTGCCGACCGCTGCTTATTGAAAAGGTTTGTATAGCATAAAACGTTATTATGCCAGCAAATTGAAATTAAAAATGAGCTTATTGGATTCAAGGGGTCTTTCTTTTTTTGACAAATTCAAAGCCGGTCTCTATAATTGAGACGACAAGGCAGACACACAGAGAGACAAATTTAATCATATAATAATGACGCGATAACATCATGAAAAAGGACATAACCAATCGGTTAGAAGCTGTATTAAGAAAAATGCCGGCGACGTTCATGTTCCACGCATCATCAAACTCGACTAAAATAATACAAGTACAAATTATCATCCAATTTATTGAAGTGATGTTTAGTTTACAGTCTTTCCCTTGCATAGTGTCCATTAAGAGATGCGACAAATTGCATTATAATCACCAAAAAACCTTGAGTTTTATGCCTGTAATGTCAACACTAAAATTGAACTCTTTTAACGCACTTTGTACCGTCGACCATGTGCTTATATCTAACATTGTTCTGTCTGTAGATGATGGAATCTTTTGTGTCTCTATAATTATGTTTGCGTTTTTAAATTCGGTACCCTGTGAAGATCTGAACACACTGGGGACAATGGGGGTCAAAAGGTCTCCGCTGGGTAATTTCTATAGATAAATAGGTCTCCACTAGGAATTTCACGAAATAGATTTTGGATTTCAAAAACTAGGGTTATAGGATGTGGGTTAGGGTTAGTGTTTGGGTTAGGGTATAGGGTACATTGGGTCGAAATTTCAACCCAAGAATAAATTGTGTTTGAAGTATAGGAGCATTTTGAAAAACGTTCTCGACTTTCTACACCTGAACAAAGATATGTCTTCATAGGGATACACATTTGTGGATGCGTGATTTAATTGGTGTGTATTAATACTACTTAACAAGGAAACAGATGATTTGAAGTACATGTGTGACGCCCACAAGGCCTTTGCTAACAATGCAATACGGTTTATGTGTGTAAATAGGGCATTGTGTCTAATTCAATTACATGATCGCCTCGTCACAAACATCCGCGTTCAGTCCCAACGTTAATGCAATTTGATTTCCTCAGACGTTTACTACACCAAACGTAAACACCAAAAACACCAAACGTATAAACACCAAAACATCGAACGTAAACACCAAAACATACAAGAAATATACAAGGGGCTTTCTTAGTTTAGGACCAAGAGATTAGGAACAAAATCGATGTCGATGAATATTTTACCCTAATGAATCACATCACGTAGTGTATGGTTTGTAAAGCATTATTTGGGTACAATCTCCTGATATTTTGTGTGCATACAAATAAAATGCGTATATCATTTTATCATATTTTATCATATTTGTTGGGTTCACAATATCAAATGCCAAACTCATAGGTTTAGTTTTGGAGTATGGAAGGGCACATTATTAGTCGGTTTTCAGTGAGTAATTATTTTAATTTTACTTTGTAAATGATTAAGGATACAAATATTGAATGCAACTCCATGTTATTGTTAGCCACAGACTAAATTCAAAATACCCAAAACTCCAACATCAACGGAGACATTTAGTTTAAGGAAAATGCCACTCACTGTCATGTATACGATTTTGTACGTTTTCCATTTATCTAAACGTTAACGTCGCAAATACGCCAAAGGCTGTTTGCTGTTTGATTTAGTTGCGATGTCCGTGTGAAAGAAACAAATCCATTCATAACTTAATCAGCTTTTCTCTCCTGGTTATTGGATCACTACTGTCAACTGACGATGAACGCATACGAAGTTCAACATTCTTGTTTCAAGCGTCCTGGCTCGCCAAGTAAATTTGCAAGCTCTTTTTGTTGGATGATTTAGGTTTGGAGTTTGGAATCAGTGCGCATGGAGATTAGTCCACAACTGTTCCCATAATACTTTGATCTGTTGGGGAGCCATCTGTGATTGCGTTGCCTCTCCGTCGACAGTGAACGATCAGCTTCAACCCGGCTTGGAACTGCTTGTGCATCAACGCGTAAACGAACGGATTAGAGCAGGAATTGATAAAGGCAGCCGCGACCGTAAACAGGTACCAGGCTCCATCGAAGTCGAGCGAGCCGCCCAGGTTGAACTGCAGAAAGGTGAATTGGTTGGGAGTCCAGCACAGAACGTAGACGACGAATACGGTGAGAAGGGTGATGGTAACATTACGGCGCCGTAAGTACGCCGCTTTGGGTTGGGCGCGGTTGCCGGAGCTCACGGTAGGCACGTTTTGGTTATGGGTTGAGGCCATGAGGGCTTTCTCTTTCTGCCTTAGAGTCCAGATGATAGTTGTGTAAGCGTAGGACATGATGATGCAAGGCAAGAAGTACTCCCAGATGAAGAGAATCACACCGGCAGCCGAGCCTGCTAGTGGCGTCCACGTGGACTGAAACATACATTGTCCATCAGCGACAGTCCACTGGAAGATGGGGAAAATGTACTGCATGATCGGCGCAATCAGCCAGACCAGTAAGATTGTGAGTTTGGTGAAGCGAGGAGTAAACAGCTTACCGTATCGCAACGGGTGAACCACGGCGATGTACCGCTCAAACGAAATCAAGGTGAGATTGTGAGCGGAGACGGCAAAGCCAGAGAAGAGGAAGAACCGAGACCACCACATGCGACAGAGGAACACCCCTTGAGCCCCAACAAGGGAGATGTCAGACCGGTAGACCCGGGTAGTGCCGAATGCAATCAGGAGTATCGCTGTAATCAAATCAGCGAAAGCCTGGTTGAGAATATACAGGTTAACCTGGCTCCGTCGTTGCTTCAACGCACGGAAGATAAGGCATACCAAAGCGTTACCAATAACGCCCAAAATGCCAATCGTCCAGTAGATAATCACGCTAGCCAACTCGCTCCCCGAGAGGACCCCAGGGTCCCCCGGTGTTCCCCCGTCAGTTCCGTCCGTACTGGCACCCCAAGGTGTCGTTGTGCCCGTCATGTTCCCTTCGAGCGGTTCTCTTGATATCACACTATCGTCCCAAGCCGCAGTTGCCATTTCACACAGAGCAACTTGATACGCCAACAATCAGCAAAATTTCACAGAATCATTCCAAGCATCTCACTCGTCCCTAGTGACAGGCTTGTTATAACCCACCTGCAACCAACGACAGGTACACATTGCAAACATACAATGATGTTTCTGTTACGTACATGATGATGTCATAATTTGGTGACTGCGGTGTGGGCGGGGACTGGTCAAACCACGAAGTTTATTTACTCTGGTCTTGAAATTATACGATCTATCTCTGAGATTTTCACAACGAAATAATCCATTTACGTCAGCTCCGTTACGCGGTCAATGAAGACAAGTGTACACGCCTTTTTTTATGTAAATGCCATAACCAAAACAAAGTCGAACGACAGTACACAAATCACGCAGTGGATCTGTAATGAGTTCAGTATACTGACGCAATGAAGATATTATATAGACACATGTTGCGACTGGGATTGGATATAGAATCGTTATTTAAGTGTTTTATAAGAATTCAGTTGAATTTTGTATAATAATAATATTTGTATTCTTATATAGCGCATTATATATAATAATCTTAATATGCTTTACAAAATTAATCGTCATTGAAACGATTTAAAGTGTATCTATTTAAAGGTCCGTAAATACAGGTATATTTAAAAGGTAATTACAATACACGACAAGATTCCTTAAAAAATACATCAAAATTCACAATCACTGAGATATTATACTTAAAAATCGGAAGAAAATAATACGTTTTTTGGTGCTGACTTTAAAAGATAAGAAAGAAGGTGCATTTCGAAAGCAACTATTTTCTTAATACATTTGCCAACAAAAGGAACATTTGACACAAACCTGTTATTACACAACTCATTATTTTTGATAATCTTCAACTGAAACCACTAAAATCTCAACATGTACACGGCTTTAAAAGAGGAGACCGTTGCGCCAAGCAAGTGGGATGGGATTATTCAAAAAGAATGAAAACCACGGTCTGTATGGCGTGGAGATGAGTTAACAAATTAGAGGGCCTCAGTCCATCGCGACCTGGGGAAATAAAATTCACCAAACACTGACCTAATACAGACACGAGGTGGTGCTCATTTCAGAGTGATTGTAATTTTAATAATGCGTTGATGCTGAAACAAATTAGAACAGTGACGTCTTATCTTCAGCCTGAACCCTTCTACGAAAGAAGGGCAGTCCTATCATTGTGTAGTCGCAATAGTAAGAGGCTAAAATAATCATGCCGTATTAAAATGGTATTAACTTAAAAATATTGATCGAGGGAGGCACTATTTCCTAAGTATGTTTGTCCCAATACCACTTCCGTATTATTAGCATTAAATTGCGCTCGTTTCTGCACTATTTGTTTTCTCTATTTGGACCCATAGATAGCATGAAACGCTGACTTTTTCATTGACTGCGTTCTCTATCAATTTAATGTGACTTTTTCAATTAAAAACTACCAGCATAAAATATATTATTCAACTAGGCCAATCTTCATTGCAATAACAGGATTGAAAAGTAAAAGGAAACCGAGTGCTTCTTCGCATCCTGCGTCCTTCCGGGGTTTTGTGTCCTCAATAAGACGGAGGATGGCGACCAAGAAACTCACAAGAATAAGTCATCACGTACACCATCTTAACGTCTTACGGAGATTCACTTGGTATTGTCATAGTCAAGCTAAGACAAGTTTTAGAGGCGCAACTTGGGTCTATTTTAGCCAGGTGAGGTCAAGGGGCATAAACCAACTTAATGTTAATATGAATACACACGAAAGAGGGGCAGTCCTATAGTTGTGTAGTCGCAATAGTAAGAGGCTAAAATAATCATGCCGTATTAAAATGGTATTAACTTAAAAATATTGATCGAGGGAGGCACTATTTCCTAAGTATGTTTGTCCCAATACCACCTCCGTATTATTAGCATTCAATTGCGCTCGTTTCTGCACTATTTTTTTTTTCTATTTGGACCCATAGATAGCATGAAACGCTGACTTTTTCATTGACTGCGTTCTCTATCAATTTAATGTGACTTTTTTATTAAAAACTACCAGCATAAAATATATTATTCAACCAGGCCAAACTATTTATTCCTTTGCATGTTAGATTAAACATTTGAATTTGCATTTGAATTACCTCGGTTAATTTTATTCAATATCGTAAAGCGAGTATAATATGGTACAATGTTGCTAAGCAATACATTGCTCTTGGCTCATCAAAATAAGCAAATTCAAAACAAATTGAAATCTTGTCCATTTTAATATCATTCCCTACTGTAGTGTAAGAAGTCATTCATTGTCATTTTCCACATATTGTTACAAACTCAGGCTAATATATTTCAATCCTTCAAATTTGAAATTGTAGTCATCATCGGCGATAAGCAAGATAACCTCGAACGTGATCAGAAATGTAATTAACGCTTCCACGTGTAGTTCGACAAACAGCTTTTTCAACTGGGATTGATGCATGACCTTTACTTTTCCCTGGATTCGACAGTAAAGCAAAAATTAGATTACTCAAAATAGAACTCACCGACGTCATTCCTTGACTATAGTAGTGCAAGGATTTCCTGTACCAGGGTCATTTTAAAAAGAAAGGAAATAAAGAAGGAAACGCAAACTAAAGCTCGTTTCTTTTTTTCTGTCAAGAAATGCAAATGTGGATTATTTCACGATGCACTGGTTGCTTGAGGGCGCCATTTTACCAAGCTTTAATACTTCGGCGTGACGCAGATTTGCATCCGTGACAGGTACCTGAAGAAGAATCCGTAACGAGGCTCGAAGGATTGGGGAACTTCCGGCGGAAGGTCAAAGGTGAAGCGTTTAATAATGGTCGCGAGGATCATGAACAGCTCCATCCGGGCCAGTCCCTCGCCGATGCACATCCGGGAACCTGTGATGAATAATTAAAATTCAACCAATAATCATGGAGTGCTGTATAAGGCAGTTTTTTGGTATTTCAACAGCTATGGTCGTATTTTCTGGGTCTTACTGCCGGCTTTAACGCGCTTGTTCAGCAGCGACTAGAACAATAATCCAGGTTGAAGACAATCAAACTCACAGAATTCTTTCGTTTCCCATCTTGTATTTGTCCATCTTTGCTTACGTAGCATTTTCTTTAACGCGCGTTTTACTATTTTGGTTTCTTACCGGTACCAAACGGCATAAATGCACCAGGCTGAACCGCCGTCTTTCCGTCTGCAGACAGAAACCTCTCCGGCACGAACTTCTCCGGTTCTGTCCAGAACTCAGGAGCCATGTTCATGGATGCCACGGGAGTCATGATCTCCGCTCCTTCGGGGATGGTGTAACCGGCCAGCTTGAATTGCTGAGTCGCCCGGTGTAACAGGCCGAGCGGGGCCGGGTGGGTACAGCGGAGCGTTTCGTTCACTACGGCCCAGGTGTAAGGCAGTTGGTGTCGGTCGGTCCATACTGGGTCTCGCCCGGTACCAACCACCGCTAGGATCTCGCTGCGAACCTGAGGGGAAATACAAGAGGCCAACCCCTCCTAATCATCAACTGGTTGTGTTTCTGTTTATTAAACGAGAAGTCAGGTTTGCGACACTTTTTGACACTGTTTTGGAAAAATACTTTTAAATATGTTTGTTTCTGCCCGTCAGAATAAAATGTCTTTCAGTTGTATGAAAACCTCAAATTTGTGACGAAGCATTCATTCCTTCGTCTAGATTTTAGCTCAACGGTCTGAACACGACTTATTCAAATCGACTATACTCATAGTCTGGGTGAAGATTACAATGGAGCGTCGGAGATTTGACACATCTTTGTCAAAGTGTGATCGGTTTAAAGTGACCATTTTCTCTTCCGATTTGAATTCCTACCTTTTCCTGCACCTTCGGATTGGCCGCCATGTGCCAGACAGCAAACTGTAGCGTGGATGACGTAGTGTCGGCACCGGCCCCAAACATGTCCATCAACGTGCGATAGATTCTATCCTCACCGAACGAGAACTGACAATCATCCTTTGATATCTCTTGGAGAAGTTTGTCAGTGACGTCACGAGGATGTTCGGGGTCAAACGTCGCCTTGTGCTCGTCCACCATCTGGTTTAACACCTGACGGTACAACAGGGCCCCCTCTCGGAAATCTTTGAACTTCGGCGCTAGGAAGAGGAGTGGAATCTCTCGGGTGATGCTGAGGCCGGAGATGTGAGACACGGCTTGGAGACCGAAAACCAGCCGGGATAGCTCCAAGGAGTTGTAGTCGAACCGACGACCAAAGCAGAGAGCGCTCATGATGTTGGCCACTGCCTTCTGCAGGGCCAACCTAGGGTCGAAGACTCTACCCTTCTCTTGTTCCAAGACGTCGCAAAGGTAATGTGCCTCTTTTGTTATGAGGTCCTCCACGGTTTTCTTGCCGAGTCCGAAGTCGCGTAGAGTGCGAAGAAGGAACCGCCGAAGTGGCTTGACGTCGCTGCCGCTGCCAAAAACCAGTGAGCCTGCAAGATATGGAAATAAAGCAACAAAAAGCTGTCATGAAAGGGTTTCACATAATTATCAGAGATTAGGGAGTTTATTTACGAAACTCTGCAATCTGGTTTGATATTTGTATGGCCAGCATGCAGTTGAGATCATGCCATTTCCGTCGCTCGGAATTTGTTGATTAAATCGTGTTTTAATTAATGACAAATTGATTTATGACCGGATGTATCGATCCAGTCCAGGGTAGAGATGTCACGTGCACTCGTGTAAGCTGCCATCGTGCCGTGTGCCTCCCGAACCAGTTCCGGGTCGGTGATAACTACTGTGAGACGCGGTCCGATGTACAAACTAAAGACGTGGCCGTACTTCTGACTCAACTTGAGCAAGGACTTGGCGGGATCGGCCCCGAGACGGAAAGTAGCCCCAAACAGGGGTAAACCCCAGGGCCCAGGGGGAATGCCGGCGAGAGCTTTCCTTGTCAAGAGCAACTTGGCGATGAGAAAGGATGTCACGAAGATCAGAATGAGACGAAGACTTGGTAGAAGCGTAAAAAGGAACATCATTTCTCCCGCCATGTTTGCTGCAAGTCCAAAATACTGGAAATACCGGGCAAGACTAAAACTATCGGTTTATATATGCCCATACGTACGTTGGGAGGGTACTCGTCTTTTTGATCAAAGATCGACTAAGAAGATTAAATTATGACACCGCAAATATAGAATGGGTTCAACACACTTTCAGAGACAAGAAGGGGGCCGGGGGGATTTTATGCAAATTACCCCCCCCCCCCCCCCACCCCACGTGCCAACTAATGCAATAAAGCACGTTGTATTGTAACTCAATTTTAATTCAGACTTTTAATTCGATCAAAAGAAATGTAAATACTCCTAAAAACATACCTAAATGTATTTCGAGAGTTAATTCCAGTTTATTGTGTCGATTTGCAGTCGTAACTTTATTAACAAGAGTCGAAAAGGCCATTTTCCCAAGTTTTGGACTCGTTGGCGGTCAAGACATTGACATCGGCTAAACGTGTTAGAGATAAGACACACCATTGGTAATTGGTTGAATTGTCAGGAATGGGTGAATGTAAAGGTAGGACACACCATTGGTAATTAGTTGAGTTATCAAGAATGGGTGGATGTAAAGGTAGGATACACCATTGGTAATTGGTTAAATTATCAGGAATGGGTGAATGTAAAGGTAGGACACACCATTGGTAATTGGTTAAATTATCAGGAATGGGTGGATTTGGGGGTTTATATTTGTATAGTGTTCATTGCTTTAGTTTAGTTTTTCAGGTTTTTAAACCTAATTGGACCGATGTTAGATTCGACTGACCACTTGCTTTCATTATTAACATAAAGAGTCGACATGAATAAATTTGAACTAAATCTTTAGTTCCCTACAGCAATTCGACACTACCCCATTGCTATTATCTTAAAAAAGTTTGTTGGACTTTGCTTTTTTCGCCTAGAAATTTAAATTCGAGACTTAACAGTTTGTTGGCCTTGAAACTTTGTCCCTGAACAATAAACATGGGAAATACTTTAAAATGTAGTTCAGCTTAATACCTATAGTTGAACCTACACGATCTTTGTGTGCACATAGATAACCAGCGCCCTCAGTCGGTGTACTGAAACGTTAAACTTGCCAACTGGGATCTTCAAGCTTCCTTTTTGTATCATCAAATTTCTTTTCTAACTTTTGTGTCACTTGCGTGCATGCAAATCCTGCTTTGGTCGATGAAGGTTTTTTTTTTTTTACCGAGACTCAATAATTTATAGCGCCCTCTGTCATTTCGTCTGGGAGTTTTTTTGAGCACATCACATTTTGTGTCACTGGCCTTTCTGTCATTTCTGCGTCCTTTAATTCACCATTATTGGAAAGAGGACAGTTTAAAAACACATCGACTTATTAGTAATTGTCTACATTATTATTGTATTTTTCTTTGTCTTTTTGTTCTTACACGTTTGACGCCCTTATTCCCCTAAAGAGGGCGGTTGTGTGCAAAACTTGCAAGGGAGACAAATGCCTTTAACAAGTGCGAATCTCTTTGCTGTAAACAATATTATCTGTCTTAAGTTATATTGTGCAATTTTTCCTAATCTTTAATTGATTGTATAAAAATGTTATGAAAAACACTAGTGTTTACCTCTTCAAGCTAGGTGTTCCAAAAATCACAGATAACAATTTCGAAATCCCTGTCAAAGTTGATACCCCCAACATATTATTTTGGGTTTTAAGCGTTATCAGTTGTTGTTTTTGACAACATGCCAGACGAAATATTTCCACAGGGAGTTTAAAATCATTCAAAATATCTTTACAACAACAGTAAGCTTTTCAATAGTATTATGGTTGGTAATTTGTTCGTTAGATGCAAAAGGTATATTACTATTACCCCTTTAATCTCATTGGTTGGACAGAATCCAAGTAAACTTTACCGTTTACTTATAAAGTTGAACATTGTACCACAGAAAACCCCAGACAAAAAGTTCGTTTACCTTATCAGTTTTTCGAAATCAATAACTGTTGACGGGTTGTTAACTCTTTATCTAAATGTCAGATCAAATAATAAATACTCAAGCGTATTAACATGCAATGCATACGTCAGATGCACCTTAATTTCCTTCGAATGCTTACCCCGAATAGTTATAATAAAAGTTCTTTAACTGGCATCTTTTAAATGTTTAATACATAATAGATGAAAATAAGTAATATAATGGTGAGTACAAATGGAATCATGGTAAAACATCTCGGTCAGTACACAATTAGTTCGAACTTCATGTTCGAGCATGGCCTTGCGTGAACACTTTGCCTATTTTGTTTTAGGAATTAAACTGTAGGTAAAATAATTCTTCAGAGAAAACCTATAACATCCAGTTTAGAAATGGAATGTGCAGTTTGCATAAATAAAATAAAAGTTCATTCATTTCCAAACAGCATAAATTACTCCAGATTTCTGTTATTGACAAACCAAGACTTGCTTTTATGCCGTTGCGGCAGACTTAGACAAGCCAGCATCGGCCGGGTTGAGGTCAACAAACCTTTTGACTATCAGACTCACCGGAATTTGGGGTCAAATTCTGTTAGAGTTCCACGATCAGTAATAAACTTTTGCAATAAAGAAAACTCGAGCTCGTCATGTGACATTAGATCAATGTTGTCGTCTTTTGAACTGTTTTAACTGAAGTGCCCCTCCTTGTATCTCTTATCGTCTGAATTGCTCAGGGCCGGATCTGGAAAACAGGAAAGGATAGGGTGCCATATAGGCCGAGTTCGGGTGGTCTGTTCTTGACACGCGTGTGTGTTCTTGCAAAACCCTGATGGATAGGTGGTGTGTGTTCTTGTTCCGAGTGCAATGTTCACGGGTCGCGTTCCCGCCGTTCGAGCGCGAGAACCGAGTTCGCGTGTCAAGAATAGGCCACCCGAACTCGGCCTTAAAGACGCAGGCTCGTCGAACGAGAAAGCAACATTTTCAATAGCACCCTCTGTCGCTCGCATTGGGAAAGGCGAATTGTTAATGTTGTTATGCTGTTACGTGAAGATTAGTTACACCCTCTGTTGAAACGTGCAGAATGTAGCAAGTTCGATCAAGGACTATGGTTAACCATAGTTTGACTAACTCTGGTCAAACTCGCACTAGTCGACGATGGTTAGACTAGTTTAGTCGACTATTATTCGCGAGTCGCGCTGATAGAAACATTTCCATGGCATAGTGCAGCGGAAACCAAGTATAGGCAAAAAATGGCAGACAACGAAACTTTGCCGTGCAAACTGGCATATTTTTTGTTTCCACTTTAATGTGTAATTTTGTCACTTGTGTCGCCATTGTACGATAAGAACGGCCGTTATGTAAGTTATTCTAAACTACGCAATGTATATTACGGTGTAAATAAACGATATTATCATGTTAAAGTATCTTTTTGTGCGAATACGATGTTTTTAGCGCCACAAAAGTTCGACCATAGTTCGACTAGAGTCGTTCACACTGCAACTTCATGGCGCATGCGCTAGTGACGTCACAAACCAAACAGTCATGACAGGCAATATCACGTGACTCGATCCGGCTTATTCACGATGTTCACAGGGATTCAGTTTTGTCGATCAACAATCTCAACAGTAATTTATGAGAACGATAACTATTACTTCTTTGAATAACACCACAGCTCGTTAACTATGTTCTGGACTAGATGGATTCTGAATAGCCAGTTTATCAGCCTAGATTGTTAGGTAAAAGACTGTGCATAAAAACTCAGTTTTACTGCCTCTTCAACTTGAGTAAGATTGCACCATAATACATTGCGATAGAACGCTTCGTATGCAAATAAATATTTAGCTCAAAATGTACAAAGCAACTAAGGTCGCATGCAAATGAGCGGATATTATGCAAACTACATAAAATATAAAGAACAAAAGTTAGAAGGCCAAAGGTCAAAATTAGCATAAAGATAATCTTGAAAACTACACTGTCACTTGTGCGGGCTTGCAAGAGCATTTGCCAGAGGGGACATTAGATTGGGACACAGGTAGCTTGTCCTTGCAAGTCTGCTTTACAGAAATGTACAATTGCATGCAATTTTAGAACAAAGAAAAAAAAGAGTAACAATACAAACTAGGTAAGCATTAACCATGGTGTCCTAATCATGAGTTTGAACATTAACAAATGTCTAAATCTTTCATTCTTTTCTCTTCAATGTATACTTACGTCTCAACCTTATGACACCTGTTATCATTTGCATTACCCCCCTTTGTCCCCCTTTGTACCCAATAGATACCATGAGAGACACTCTCCTGACTTTGAGCCAACAATGACTATAAAACGAAAACCAACTAAACACTTACTGGAATATTCAGTTTGACTTTGATCATCAAACCTGAATTCAGCTTGCTTCAATCGAAAACAACCTCGGCATTAACATGGCCTTTCAGACGGTCGTTCAGATGTTCTCATACATACCGAGTATCCGTGTCCTCTTAGCCTTCTTCTTGGGTGTTTTCATCATCAAATGGACCGTACAGCGGCTCCGTGGACCCGGCCGCCTGCCGCCAGGTCCCCGGGGTCTGCCCCTGTTGGGAGCCAACTTCCATCTAGGAAACAACCCGAGTCAGTGCCTGTCGGAGCTGAGCAAGAAGTACGGCAAGATCTTCAGTCTTCGCATCGGTCCTCGGTTGACGGTGGTTGTTACTGATCCTGAACTCGTCAGGGAGGTTCACTGCAAGAGGGCGGATGCCACGAGCGCACGGCAATCCACCACCTTGGATTGGTTGGATATATCTGGTAATTATTTTAATTATCATGTTCTTGAATCCATGAAAATCTCTATAAATTCATGTTGTCAGGTTGGCTCCGTGATATACTTCCTTTCAACCTTCCGCGGCCCGGGATCGAGTCCCACGATGACACATACTAAATTGTTATGGCCGCCATTTCCCATTGTTATCATACCTTTGCAACCAAACAAGTTGAAAAAAAAAAATTAGTGTATAAACATAATGTTTTAAGGTACAATAAATCTAATAAAATCATTAATTAGAGAGTTCATAACTCATAAGTATCCAAAAACAAGATGGTGTCCAAAATATCAGCAATTTTCAATTTGTATTGTAACTTTGTAATCAGACAAGTTAGAAATATATATGTTTAGGTTTAGTATGTTATTATACTCATATTCCTTGACCTACCCTGAACAATTCAGCTTGTTATGAGCCAATTCTAGGTTTTGGAATTATGATCGATTGCTCTTGGCCTGTGTGTTTTCTGTCGATTTCAGGATTTGTTCGTTATTTTTGTTTCGGCTTTTCGTTATTTTTCAAGCTACCGTAAATTTGGGTGAATTAGGAAAAGCTTTAGTTTGGTTATCTGAAATCATCTGAGATCCAATAATGATTCCTCTGCATAGGATGACCTTTAGGTTATCAATGAGCTTAGATTGTATGCCATTCATGTTTCCTACTACCTTTTATTTGTCTGACTCTGGTCTCAAATTCTTTTATCACACAGGTTCGTTAATAAGTTGCAGCGGAAGTGACGTCAAGCCCCTTCGTCGCTTCATCCTTCGGGCTCTACGAGACTTTGGTCTGGGCAAAAAGTCCTCGGAAGGACTAATTATGGCAGAAGCCCAACATCTGTGCCGAAGCTTAGAGAAAAATGGAAGGGGGACTTTCTTCGATCCTAGAAACCTGATCCAGATGGCGGTGGCTAACATCATTTGTGTTCTCTGCTTCGGTCAAAGGTTCGACTACGAGTCCTCGGAGTTGACGCAGCTTATCCTCAGTCTGCAATCCGTGTCTCACATTTCAGGACTCAGCATCACTCGTGAGATTCCGCTGCTCTTCCTTGCTCCTCGCTTCAAGGTCTTCCGGAAGGCAGGAGTGACCTTCAGGAAGATAATCACCGACATCGTAAATCAGCACAAGGCGACCTTCGACCCAGGTCACCACCGTGACGTCACCGACAAGTTGTTACAGGAGACTTCGAACGAGGACTCCATGTTCTCGTTCGGAAACGATCGGATTTTCCGGACATTGATCGACATGTTCGGGGCTGGGGCTGACACAACGTCTTCGGTTCTACAATATGCCTTATGGCACATGGCGCTCAACCCTATGATTCAGAAAAAGGTACGATATGTCTCTTCCTCCGCGGTTCTATAATTTACTATAATAAACTTAAATTGGTATATTGTAAAGATTGGATGTTGTCCTGTGAAAAAATTGAAATATGGCATTAGCAATAATAAATTGGAAAGAATTATACTCGCAAAACATCGAGGACAGATTGCTTCGTTCCATATTGAGGGCGCTAATTAGAACACCCTTTGGATTTTAGTTTAAAGCAGACATGATCTTATTATGATCTTTGTTTGTATACATTTGTTGACATTTTCCCCTTTCTTTCCACAGGTCCGCAGTGAAATACTGAGCGCGGTAGGCACCGAGCGTGCTCCCGATTTATCGGACCGACCTAGCCTCCCGTACACCCAAGCCACGGTGAATGAGGTGCTGCGTCTAACTCACCCGGTACCTCTGAACCTGCTCCACTGTACCACGGCACCCATCGAGCTGGCTGGGTACCACATCCCCGAGGGTACAGAGATGATAACCCCCATCGCCTGTCTCAATATGGACCCGGGGACTTGGAAGCATCCCGAGGAGTTTGATCCGGGGAGGTTTCTCTCTGACGACGGGAAGCCAGTGGCACCACCGGGTTTTCTCCCCTTCAGTACGGGTAGGTCACTCTAGTTCGCAACATCAACACTGTCTTTATACAAGTAGTCAGCGCAGGTTGAATTTGTTACCAGGTGTTTTCTTCTGTGTGTTTTTTTGCCCTCAGGTTCCCGGATGTGCCTGGGAGAAACCTTGGCCCGTGCCGAGTTGTTCTTATTCTTAGCTACCATGATGCAACGCTTCACCTTTGACCTTCCGCCGGAAGCGCCCAGGTCACACTCGGGTTATTTCGGGTTTTTCTTGTGGTTTCCCGATCAATTCAAAATCAGTGCCACTCCAAACCCTTAATTTACTATGTTCTATTTTATTTTATGTTCTTTTTATTTTTGGTTATTATCTATTCTGGGCTACTTTTCCCACAACAGTTTCTACGTTTCGTTTTTGTTCACCTTAAACCACCAAAATCCAGGCTACAATGAATTTGTGCCTTTGTAAATATAGCAAATAAACAAACGCATCGATATTAAAATAAAACCACCGACAACTGCATACGAATCCAAATCGTTTAATATAAATTTACAGCAACAAGAAAGCTCAGAGAATGGTAATATTTACAAATAAATGTAGCTTAAATTTAATTTCTCTGGGCCGGGGTAACATAAAAAACCCGCTTAGCTGAGTTAATAAAATAAGCCACTTACAATTCATATCGATTATGGTTTATAATAAACGGTTATTAAAAGTATATACCTAATTCTTGTTGAATATATTTACATTCTTTTCCGTATAAATATTATGTACGTAACGCTCGAGATGATATACAAAAAATTATAAAAAAAATGTTTCTTATTTCTTGTCTTGTTTTATTTTTAATACAAAATTCATGCAATTTGTACAACTACTGTCTACATGCTTTAAACGAGTTTCTCTTTGGTTGCATTTATAACTCACTTAAAAATCTAAACTAAAAGAAAAAATCCAGCCTTTCGGCTCTTAAAACAGCCAACAATCCAGCACATTTAATTGATTTGATTTTCACCATGACCAGCACATTTCAAAGAAACTGTTGCTCTTTCGATTTTCAGATGGCAAGACTTAATGGCACACTTCTATTCTATTCGGAAGCTATATGCACATAATTATTTTAAACATTGGTATACAAAAATCAAAGGTACAAGTTGTAATAGTGTATTGTAGCGTTTATACATAATTACTTTGTTTTCGTAGAAGCAACAACTTGCTTGATAAATTGATAAATAAATACATACTTTACGATGCGCCGTTTGTACTTTGTGTCTGCTTTAAGGTGACCTTCTTGACAGGAAATGGTGAAGTCTCAGGCGAAGCTGTGTTCTCCGGAGTCCGAGACATACTGGTGTTCTCGTTCCGCGACAGCTTGAACATCTTGCCGAGTTTCTCTCGCCGAGTACTCCACTTGCTGCTGTTGGAGGCCGGATCGCGGAATAGTTCGTTGTCGGACTCGTCCGCGCGGTCGAAGGCCGAACACCGGCACCTCAGCATGAGCAGGACTCGGACGCGGAATTGACGAAGTCGGAAGGCGTAGACGAACGGATTGACGCAGCAGTTCATAAAACCCAGGATCACTGTGAAATGGTACCACCCACCGTTAAAGTCCAGCGGACCTCCGAGGTTGAACTGGACGAAAGTGACCTGGTTGGGAGTCCAGCAGATGACAAAGAGAACGAAGAGGATCATGAGGGTCATGGTGATGTCTCGACGAACTCTCTTCTTGGTTGGCTTGAAGACGGATCCAGATCGCTCTGGCTTGACCTTGACGATAGTGGGCGTCCTACACGCCAGCTCCTTCTTTCTTAAAGTCCTGACGATCGAGACAAAGCACACGCCCATGACGCAAATTGGTGTTATGAGCTCCCACAGGAAGAGGAACACCCCGAAGAAAGGCTGTCCGAATTGATTCCAGGATGCAATAGTTACGCAGGTACCGTTTACCACTGTGTAACCCCACAATGGCTGACCCCATTGCATGATGGGACAGAGTAGCCAGATAACGACGACGAAGATTTTAGTGTTGCGTCGAGTGAAGCGCTTGGCGTAGGTCATTGGGTGCACAACGGCGATGTAACGCTCCAGCGAGATCAGTGTCAGGTTGTACGTGGAGATTGCAAAGAAGTAAAATATGACAAATCGAGTCCACCAGAATCGACACAGCCACTCGCCGGTACTGCCGGTAGTTGGCAATCGGTGTCGATACACTCGGGTGATACCGAATATTATCAGCACGATACTCGATACCAGATCGGCCAGGGCTTGCGTGAAGATGAGCAGACTGACCTGGTTCCGTTTGGATTTGATCGTCTTGAATACGATGCAGGCGAAGAGGTTGCCTACCAGACCGAAGAATCCAATGATGCAGTAGATGGCGATTCCGAATTTGTCACTGGGCGATAGCTCGACCTGGTCGACGTAATCGCTAATCGAAGTTGTAGGAGTCATTTCTAGAGTTTCTTGCATCGCAGTTGTGTTTTCCATTTTTGCTTAATGGTATCGACACTGTCCAAATGGCGATCAGACTCAATCCAGGTCCGTCTCGATGCTAAGTAGCGAGGGCTCTGTTTGTAATCCAACACAACAAGCAATAATTAATGATTTTATATTTCAGATCAAGCACAGGCGATACAGTCCCTGTCCCTGACATTATTCCACCCCCTTGATCATCACGTGACCTGCGCAGTGAATTCAGATTGGTTCAATATGCAGTCACTACTTTCTCATAATGACCAATGGCTTCGGGGGGAAATGATGCCATTTTAACAATGATTTGGGGCATTATTTTCCAACCAAATTACATACAATGATAGATATTAGGTACATGTATATTTACGTAAACAACAATTTGAAACCTAAACAATATTTTTTGACAGAAGTATAGGGAACTGTATCGACTGCTATTATATAAGCAGGTTCTGTACTATCTTGCAACCACGTCTAACAACACGCAGGAGATCAAACACAGTCTGTGTTTATTTGGTTTGTTCCCTCACATAGGTATCGCTTTCAATATTCACAATTATTGAGTTTAAATCTCGTGGCTATCAAACACTTGAAACAAGGAAAGAAAACTAAAAATAGTCAACTCCCGGAAGAATGACGATATTCTGTTTTTGTACTTCCGTGAGAAAAAAAAATGGAAGACGACTTCGGGTTGAGAAAGAGGAAACTGCGGTCGTTTAACCTGAAGAAAAAAATCATCGTGTAATTTGTTTAATACAACAAAAACTTTCTTCTTCAATTAAAGAGTTTTAATATCAACTTTCAGTGCTTAAAAACAGAAAGACGCCACTTAGAGTTAACTTTCACGCTGCCATTAGGCCTCGGTGCGATTTCTAAATCTTCAAAAGGCGTGGGAAATGCCCGTCGTTTCAGCTTTTCTTTCAATTTCAAGATTACTTTTCCAGTCATTTACAGCTCCCCCAACTTAGTTAGTTTTACATTTTAATTCTTACTAGTTGTGCAAAGTTTTGAAAATGTGGAGTCAAATTTAACTGTTTACCGGTCAGGTCTGACCAAATTGTGAAATGTATTGTCTCTGAAGGCTGAAGGAGGAACTGATGAAATTGAAAACCCAACTGTCTTATCTCTAAACTGCATTGACATGTGCTGTTTCTTTGTCATTGTTGATGGGGAGTTTACACTAAGCGAGTGTTTGATATTGATTACATTTACGGGAACAGATGATGTATAATCTGTGGATTGTTGTATGTTTTGTAAGCGGGGGGGGGGGGGGGGGGGGGGGGTGGGGGGAATTGGGAAAAATGCCCGCTAAAGGTGATGATAGCGTACCTCGCGGTATTTGCACGGATATTTGTGTTGATTAAGAAGTTATACTAAGCATGTAAATAAGATCGTAAGCGCCGATTGTAATCAGGTGAGCTATGTAAATGAATTATATTTATTCTAGCAAAGGACAATGAAAGGGAGTTAGCGTATATATGTGACCTGTTCCAACGAAACCCGGACAAAGTCGCACAATGTGTTTTGTCACAATGTACTCCTGAAGTAATTTCGGGATGGATTTTACCATTTTGAGGTTTTAGGTTTTCCTAAGTCACTCACTATTAATCTACAATCTCCTCAAATTTGAACAAAATCCGTCTACCAGAAGTGTGTTTTTTGGTCAATTTTGTGAAACATTTGTGTATAGAAATAATACGCTTTTCTGAACTTCAAAGCTGTTTATCTCATAATTAGGTTGTCAGGGTTTTATCACTAAATCCAGACCCCAGGGAAGATAGGGTGGAGGTACATATGTAAATGATACATCATTTTAAAGCTGAGAACCTAGAGAATTTGAAAAAAGCAAAATCTGAAAAACTAAAAAGTCGACTTTGTCCGGGTTTCGTTGAAACAGGTCACATATTATATAAGAACTGTCGCTTCGTATACATTCTTCCACATAATGCGACAGATCCCGGCTTTATTGTCAGAAAAACCTAACAATGGTTATGCAAATCACGATTTAAGGCAGAGCAGACTCCCGTTTGTCTCTACACTAAGACAACGGTTACCTAATGTACCCCCCCCCCCCCCCCGATAACTGAGATTCTGGGAACACAACGACCATCACAGAAGAGGATCTTATATCCAATTGCTTCATGTCTTATTGACTGCTGTTCTGTTGGCACCATTAACACGTACTGTCAGCGGTCACATCTTGCGGATATATACGCCATGGAAAAATAGATTTTGTGAAAAACAGGTGATTCCAGGAATGGATTGATCTGATCGCACAGGGACCCCAACATGGAGCAAAGTCCGTCTACCTATTATGTAATACCGTTACTTTTGAGAAGCAACATGGCTGGTTGTGGCGAAAACTGTTGGAACTTATTTATTGGATTTACGAAAACTACTCAACACCTGGTCTAGCGTGGAATACTGGAATTTGTCTCTATACTGTATGCTCAACAAAAGCTGTTTTGTCGCGTTCGGTGGAGCAGCTAATCATTTTGGTGGATAGAACAGCGAATTGACAGGAATATTTAGAAAAAGACAGGAATATATCAGGAATTACTACCGGAGTATGTATTGGTAAGTATGCGGAGAGTGTGTTGTTTTTCATTTCATTAATTTGAGCTGTTCTTTTGGCAAGAATTGCATACTTGGAAATCACTAGACACCATGTGTACAAATGTCTCCCTAAGACTGGTCTGCTTTAAAATAAAATTGTTTTCTTAGTAAATGCTTCGATATTTTCTGAGCTAAATATGACTTTTTGGGACATGTTATTGCTTTCTGGTGGCTGATAGGTCGAAATAGGAAAACAATTGGTGACGTCCGAGTATGGAATAGACCTGAGACGTAATGACGTCATGGCTTTATTTACATAATGCGCTTTCTTGTTGAAGCGAAGTCGGGACGCCTGACAACGTAGGGACAGACTCGCTTATAGGAAAGTGCACATGTAAACAACGCCTTAGGCTTATTATTTCCATAGAAGCTTGATAAATCAGTTTTACAATAAAAATAAATAAAAATGGAAGAATTCTTTCCAAAAGTTCTTACAAAGGGAAATTATAACAAGATGGGTATTCATGACGTTGTGTCGTTGTGCTGTGGCGTTCCTTAGTGATCGTCCGGGGTTGAAGTGCCAAGTGCAAATCGTGCATGATGCTATATGTGTAATTTGCCTCATATTGTTATACAAACGACACTATAATATTTGTATTTATTTATTTTTATTTTTTTTCGACCAAACCTCTATTAATGGAGAGGATAAAACACATTACACGTATGCAAATAATTATGTATGTAAGAAATACAGCCACAAATTTTCGTTAGAATACAAAAATTCATTTAAGTTAAAGTCGCGTTTAAGTTAAAATCAGGATGACCAGACAGTCGAGCATGGCTGCCCAGACCGCAGACAAACCAAATGAACTGAGCAGCCGACCAAGAGGGCCAAGATCAGCACTATGAAAAGAGATTCGTTACGATACAAAACAGTAAATAATACTAATAATAGTTACCCCTTGGTGAAAACCAATCGCGACAGACTGTCACTGCGATGCATGCACACTAAACGTCCAAGAAATTGTACAAATAAGACCGGCTTACACTTTACAAAACACGATTGTGACGCCAAGTTTTTGATGCAAAACGGGCCCATGAAAAGCAGACTGACACATAATATCGAAGTGTGCATCCTGGTAGGTCAACCAAAGTTTTATATGAAGTCTCCTGGTCAGCCAAAGTCGTTTTATTATGAGGTCTGCAAAAGCAGGAAATGGTGTGCGTTTACAATGACAGGAAGCCACAGAAGTGCAGAGTACAAATGCAATTTCCGCTTTTTTTTTTTAAAGGGAGATTAATAATTGACATCATGTTTTGTTCGTGACCTTAATACTGGTGCTGCGTGACTATAGGTTCTATGCGTAAAGCCGCCATCTTTAGATGACATCTGTCGTTAATAATTAATAAATAAACAAAATGTTTTACTCGTATCTCAGATAAACAACGGCGTGTATTATGAACAATATGTGCTGGTCTGTAAATACGCAATGAGGAATGCTATACACAGTCCAAATGTAAACGTCCTATTAAACATATATTGTACCCACTATGTTCACACGTGTGGTTGATCACACGTGTGGTACACCACAGTAAACACATTATTCACTAGGAATTGGAAATTTGACAGGTGATTCACCATTTGCAGGTATCGAATTTTGTTAAATTTACTCGCGAATTAAAAAGAAATGTCTATACTCATTTGAAGGTAAACAATGATTCTAGGCATCCAGCAAAATGATTGCGCTAGATATCCTGTAATTGTTCCGAACAATTGAATCTTAGAAGAAGAAAATACAATAGCCCAAATCCACCTATTATTTTAAGCAATTCAAGCAATTACCAATAATTCAAGCAATTACCATTAATTCAAGCAATTACCATTAATTTAAGCAATTACCAATGGTGTATCCTACCTTTAACTGCTTTACTCCGAGGTCACGGACATCTCGTAAACTGTGTATACCATCATGCACGATTTGCACGTAGCAAAACACTGGACGTATCACCAAGAAACGTCACAGCCCACAACAAAACGAAACCGGACCAGACGCGAGCTCTGTTTTTATAAGAGGAAAACTTTAACGAATCTTGAAGCTTAAAAACCAGTGTAAAATGAGGTAAATAAACTGTGATATCTGAGGTTGTAGGCTATATACCTGTCGGTATTTCGATTAGAAAATGTTGCCGTGCACACTCGTCTTCAGAAATACATCCGGTCCGACGATTCATGGTTAATTCCAGATACCAGAAAAGCACCGCGCTGCCTTTGCCTCACTTTGATGCACCGCCGTCTAAACTGGCAAGCAATTAGTTCGTCCGCTGACGTGCTATTAAGATTCGCAGCGGAAGCTTTTGAAGGCCCCCGTCGCATTATTCCATGTTTCCATATTGGCTCACTATAGTGATATTATACTGGCGGTGCTCTTGACTTTGCAAGGTGTATTTAACAATAGGCAACACCGACGTCTTTATGATTGTCGTAAGTAATCTGTGACCGTAAGGCCAGCATGCCAGCATAACATCACAGACATCGGTTGGTTTTGACACAGACTCAGTCCCAGTCGTATGTGACGTGACTCCGTTGGCGCCGTTTCTGTTCGATCGACGATTGTTTGGCGCACGTTCGCATGCAGGGCCCGTGCTGCAAATCTATAGGGAAATAAACGTGTAATTGTGTTCACTTCTCCATAAATGGACTCGATGCACGTTTACAATGAGACAGGGAAATTAGATACAAAAGAAAAGTGAATCGAGACTAAAAGCATTAGGTCGTAAAATTGATTAATGCATAGACGAATTTGCCAATAATATTATTATTAGGCTACAATATGCATGTAATACTAGGGTCATTACTTTGAAAAATGCACGATTTCTTTTGCAGATATACAATGTGTTTTTGAGTAGGCCTAATTGAATAATTTAATAATGTAGGCTAATTTAAAACGAAGTTTATTTGTCACGGTACAACAGATACCTTTTATATTTGCATATTTATTCGCCAACTCGTACGCTCTTTCGAACACCTTTGTTTTAATTAACACAAATCCACATTGTTATCTGCAAGATTGTTGAAACTTGTCGTTTCTATCGAGATGATTTTACATTAGCTAAAAATACTGTAATTAACTGCTTTAGTCAGACAAAATTGGCAGTCACTAACTTGAAGCTAACTGGCTAATAGAGTTCATTTAAAATTGTTATTTATTAATTTATTTCTTATATTTATCCAGGGTATAACCTATTCACCATAAGGTGGTCTCCCATAGGGCCCTGACTTAAAAACAATACAAAGTATACAATAACATTATAATTAAAAGGTGAAGTAAAAAGTAAAACGTACGAATACCTAAAAACACTATTTAAAAGACCATTTAAAAGACCATTTAGAGACCAAGTATAAGTTAAAAGGTTGCGTAAGAAGTAAAGACGTACAAGAAATGAAAAAAAATAAAAAAAAATAACACCACCAACATACGAAGCTCAAAATAATTAATTTAATGAATACAAGGTTAAGTCTTTAAGTTTGGTTAGAAGTGTTTGGTTAGTTGTGGTTTAATGACGTTCCAGCCGTGATGTTGATTGGTTTTAAGTCTAGTTTCGGCTAAAACCCTCCCCTTTTGTCATTGTATCCCCAGTAAAGTTCTTTTCTTCAAAATAATGGACATAATTGAGCGCTTCGTCATCATTAGATAGAGAGACCGTCGTATTAACTTCAGGAAGAACGGCGCAGTCGGTTACCGGAGCATGTTCATTGATTGTAATACAACCTTATCTGCGACTGCTGGTGTCGCTGTTTTGGTGAAACCTTAAATCATTTTATTACAAATCAAAAGAGGAATCCAGGAAGTCAAGGAATACAAATGAAACTAATGTACTTGTTTTAAATGTTCATTTATTATTTGCATTCATTAAAATGTACAGCTTTGGTATATACAATTAAAGCGCAAGTATTAAGAAACCTAACCAGAAATTCGTAAAATGATCGTCTGTGTATGATAACACATGTTCAGTTTTATTACTGTCATTATTGGGGTTTTTTTTAAATTGAAGTTGACTGTCTTAGGCTTCGTTGTAATTTGTTTTCTTTTTCTCCGTTTCCCATCATACATACGTAATAATAGACCGACGAGCTTGACCTTATTTAAAATATATAAAAAATAACAAAAACCGAAAGGTCTTTTGTTTTTATTTATTTTAGTTATTTAAGAACATAATATAATAATTAGAACTGTATTTCCAAACAGCCATGTAAATACAAGGAATATGTTGATAAACGGAGATTTGAGTACAATAATCAATAGTTGGGAAGAAAACATTTCATAATAAGAACTGATTTAAAGGTGTTACCTCCTTCAACAAAGTTTTTTGACAGATAATTATTTGTATTGCACTGGAAAGCCTATTTACATTTTATCACCTTCATCAAGATTACAGAAATTTCATCAGCGATACAAACAAAAATAACCAGACATGCCGCATGCAAATTTCACGAATGAGAACACTTCCAGACAAATCTCTATCAGGCGACTTCAAAGGTCAAAGGTTAGCAAGTATTGCATATGTTTTCCTACTTAGTGTACCGATGACGTCACGTTTTGCTTACATGCGTTTTTCCATGGAGTTACGAAACCGTCGTCCTCACCAGGCTCCCATAAAGACTCGGGTACACGTATCAAGAAATGTGACGTCATTAGTACACAGGATTATTTAATAATACAAAAAACACTTTGGTACAAAAATATCAGAGTGTCAAGCAAGATTGTAGCATTCACTCGTTGTGTTGTAGCCATGCAATTAGGGCTGTATGGCTTGTTTTACTATCAAGATCAACGTGGCCATTTATAATCTCACTGTCTGGAATACAAAGCAAAGTTGAACTATGCTCAACTGATGTAAATCGGTGTTCTGTACATGTCGCGCTTACCCTAACATCCTCAATCCTACTAAATCAATATGATTTTGCACACACCCTAGGGAGTTAGGAGTATGGTCGTATGACACGTAATTAGACGAATGAAGCAGTGACGAAGTAAGGGCTGTTTTTGTCTGCCATTGACGCGGTATAATTATTCGTGCTTTTATTAGCTTCGGCGTCCATAATCGGCAATAATTGGGGATCGGATCCGAGTACGGCCTCGACCGCAGTAAGCGACCTAATAACCCAGGTTATATTGAAACATGGATTACTGGACGTGCATCATACAGTCAAACACCTACATAACAAGGTCCCTGGGACTTTACAAATTACCTTGCCAAAACGGGTACCTTGTATTATCAGTATTAAATGGAGAAAAAAAGACTCGTTTCCTAATTTTGTCCTTGTTATAAGCAGGATGTTGTAAACAGTGTTCTTATTATCTGGGTTCAAATGTAAACACCCGTTATGTTTTCGGTCTTTCACAGTCGATAGCTGAAGCTTCGGGTAGGTATGGCCTTCGCGCATTTGAACTTGTTTGAACTCGATCTACCGTAGAATGCGGGGCTCAGTGACGCGGTTATTTTTTGCTTGAGGGGATATCTTCTCAACAGCGCCCTCTCCGACCGCAAAGGGACCAAAACACTTCGAGAAAATAAGGTTTGGTATGAGCAAAATATGCGGTCAATATGCAATTTCAATTTGTTTATAACTTATGAATGGACGCCTATACAACATTCTTTTCGAACATGCTTTTCGGGTTTTTATCACCTCCCCATACGTTTCGTTGCGCGTATTAATTTCCCTGGTATCCTTCAAACGTCTCCGTTGGTAACCGTCATATCAATCATGTGCAGACCGTTGAAGTATGTCACGTGATGGCGGTCTGTAGAAATACTTCGCTTCCGGAGAGCTGTTGTTGAAAACAAATCATTGTTTTAGGTATCATCTTGAATTGTAAATTGAAATTTCAGTTGAAACTGAAGCCAGTTACACACAGGTTTAACTATAAATTGTCATTACTTTAATTAATTTGTTTCACTAAATAAAAGCAGAAACACAGGGGGAAGCTACTACGTTGCTTCCGTTTAATAATGGATAATTGTGAATTGTATAACTATAAGCATTCTTTGTGAAGAGGGCAGACAGCTTCGGTTTCAGTCGTCTGACCTTCCTATACTATTAATTTAAGTTCAGTTAAAGTGTTTTGTCAGTGTGTGTAATTTACCTTTATGCTATGAAAATAAACCTGAACCTGTACGATTACTTCAATAAATATTGCTTCAATGTTTTGTGCCCAGAAAATGGCGTCGTATAGCGCCCTCATGCGACAACATTACCTGGTGTTCCCTGTTTGACAAGCCAGTAAGTTGGAAGCTCGTGGCATAACAGCTCAGTCCCTAAGCCCAGGGATGAGAGGTCGGCAATAGAGGGCGTCTGTACCTCCATGGTTTCCCGAATGGTGTCAATGTCCAGAGCAAAATCACCCCGCTGTAAAGCAAAACGAATGCTTATTTCAACATTGGTCAAAATGTATAGGGGCAGCTGTATTTGATGTAATAGATGGAGTGCGATCACGGAGTACAATTATGATCAATACAAAAGGTAACAATTTTTAAATATCCAGGTTAGATTCTTCTGCATATACTTTCTTTGTTCCTACCCTCTTTGTTTAATCAAATTGTGGATGTCGTTTGGTATCGTCCAGTAATGAGTAATCCAATGATTGAGGCGATTGGTGGCAGCAAATACATTAGTCCTTTTCACTTGGTTAAGTCATGAGCTAGTCTGCGCATGCTCAAAAATGACGCAGACAACCAAAAAGGCCCGATTTGTTTGCTGCCACCAAGTGTCTCTCAGTGAAAAGTCTCCCCTTGTTATGAAACTACGTTGCCTTTGTATAGACGTTTCAGTACAAACATGCAGCTACAATCTACTATACTACATAGATGGAGCTCCACGGACAGCCCTGTTGTGTAATATATGTGATTTGTCGTCATGGCGTCGAATTCGATTTCTTAAGACGCACCTTGTATCTGATGATCGCCTCCAGAAGATACTTGGGCGGCACAACCTGTGATGTATTCAGCTTCATGACAAAGCAGATATCCTCCAACCGATCCAGATACACTGTGATCTCCTGTCATTAAAAACAAACACAAAGTAACACAAACATAAATTTATTTGATTATTATGAATAAGACAAAGCAGGTTTATTACATTTAAAGCTAGTCTTCGAGTGGTGCCCTTAAAACCAACCTAGCCAATAAACAAAAAAAGACATTATGTTTGAATCACAATGAAACTTGAATTGTGACGTCATGAAATCAGGGATGTGGTCGAGTCCATCACAAGTCCCTGCAAGTCCCTGTAAGTCCTTGCAAGTCCATCACAAGTCCTTCAGTTTCAATTCAAATCGCAATCTATTCAAATGAGCTTCAACAAAGGTATTCCTTTGTCACTATTCAACCAGTTACTTATGACTGGCTTTATAAAGGGACTTGTGACTGGCTTCACGAAAGGACTTGTGAAAGGACTTGCAGGGACTCGACTACAACCCTGCATGAAATTCGCTTTGCATTCGCATGAAGTATAAACCGGAATTTAATGTGCAAAATATACACATTTTAGGGAGTGGCTCAGAAGCGCCCTCTACAGCCATCGCTCTGCCAATAATCTAAAACGGGAAACTACACGTACACGTATGTCGCAGTTCCTTTGCCAAAACATGTTTTTAATTATTGCTCGGCGCGGTTGTTCTATAGACACTGCCCTTGTCCGTGCAAAGTAGTAGTACACATTACAGTTCACGTAGGGGGCTAGCGCCCTGGAATCAGACGGCGTAGTAGGTAGATACGCCCACCCTGTCAGGCCGTGACCGCCTACTGATCTATTTGTTATATTCCCTAGGTATACATAGCCCCCCCCCCCCCCCCCCCCCCACATTTCACACACGCCCACTGCGACCAGACACTGCGAAAGTGTTCTTTCTTGCGAATTAATTTAAAAGTGCTTACCTTTATCGTTTAGGATATAATGTTACCTTTACCATTTGGGATCTAATGTTACTTTTACCGTTTAGGATCTAATGTTACCTTTACCATTGAGAATCTAAAGTCACCTTTACCGTTTGGGATATAATGTTACCTTTACCATTTAGGATCTAATGTTACCTTTACCGTTCGAGATAAATTGTTACCTTTATCGTTTGGATCTGATGTTACCTTTACCATTGAGGATCTAAAGTCACCTTTACCGTTTGGGATATAATGTTACCTTTACCGTTCGGGGTATAATGCTATCTTTACCTTTCGGGATCTAATGTTATACCTTTACCGTGTAGAATCTAATGTTACCTTTATCATTTAGGATCTAATGTTACCTTTACCATTTGGGATTTAATGTTACCTTTACCATTTAGGGTCTAATGTTACCTTTACCATTTAGGATCTAATGTTACCTTTACCATTTAGGATCTAATGTTACCTTTACCATGTAGGATCTAATGTTACCTTTACCATTTAGGATCTAATGTTACCTTTACCATTTGGGATTTAATGTTACCTTTACCATTTAGGATCTAATGTTACCCTTATCGTTTGGCACAAATGTTTTTACGTATAAAATGATTGTATTCGTTCAATATTATGACCTACTGACATCGAAAACATTCGCTATTTTCTCCGCATCTTCTTACATTGTAAAAGTCGTGCATGATGGTGGCTGGGTGGTTGGCGTTAATCACTGGGATGTCAAAGGTCTCTGTCATAGTCTTCTCATCAGCCGTTATGTATTCCTTGTAACCTGACGCCTGGCGCTCGTCGGGAAGAATGGGCACTTCGCATCCCTCAACCCCAAAGCTCTCCTGTAAATAAATCGATACACAAGAGTAAAATAAAATGTTGTTCAGTATCAAGTATAATGCCAATTATTTGAAAAATATGTAGCAAAGGCTTTCGTCTGGTAATGCGATTGGCATTTTATTGACCTCTAATTGACTTGTGATTGGTTGGGATTTACTTGTTCTTGGCTTGTGTTTAACTTGATATTTGTGATTGGCTTGTGAATGACGGATGATTTACTTATGATTAGCTTGTGATTTGGCTGGTAATTGGCTTGTGATTGGATTGTGATTAGATTGTAATTGGCTTATGATTGACTTATGATTGACTTGTGGTTTGCGAGTGCTTATCTTTTTTCTTTCTTTTTTGATTGACATGCGATTGACCAGTAATAGAGTTGTGACTAGCGTGTGATTGACCTCTGCTTAACTTATTATTTACTCGTGGTTGGCTTACAATTGACCATGTTATTGACTTGTGATTTTCTTGATAAACTCTTAAGACAAACTGGTAAATACGGAAGGTCACAGAATAAACGACACATCTACACGGGCGCTGTGATAGTAGGTATAATAAATATATCAGCTTTGGAGTAGCACTTTTTTGCTACATGATACAACCCCTTTCCTTTTGGCGTTCCCTGAATTACACGTGTAGGGGTGTGTAACATTTTGTTGGTGCACAAGTCAATGGAGTAGCACTTTTTTGCTACATGATACAACCCCTTCCTTTTGGCGTTCTCTGAATTACACGTGTAGGGGTGTGTAACATTTTGTTGGTGCACAAGTCAATGGAGTAGCACTTCTTTGCTACATGATACAACCCCTTCCCTTTGAGTTCTCTGAATTACACGTGTAGCATTGTGTAACATTTCGTTTGTGCACAAGTCAATGGAGTAGCACTTTTTTGCTACATGATACAACCCCTTCCTTTTGGCGTTCTCTGAACTACACGTGTAGGGGTGTGTAACATTTTGTTGGTGCACAAGTCAATGGAGTAGCACTTTTTTGCTACATGATACAACCCCTTTCCTTTTGGCGTTCTCTGAATTACACGTTTAGCATTGTGTAACATTTCGTTTGTGCACAAGTCAATGGAGTAGCACTTCTTTGCTACATGATACAACCCCTTCCTTTTGGCGTTCTCTGAATTACACGTTTAGCATTGTGTAACATTTCGTTTGTGCACAAGTCAATGGAGTAGCACTTTTTGTGCTACATGATACAACCCCTTCCTTTTGGCGTTCTCTGAATTACACGTGTAGCATTGTGTAACATTTCGTTTGTGCACAAGTCAATGTGGTAGCACTTTTTTGCTACATGATACAGCCCCTTCCCTTTGGCATTCTCTGAATTACACGTGTAGCATTGTGTAACATTTCGTTTGTGCACAAGTCAATGTGGTAGCACTTTTTTGCTACATGATACAGCCCCTTCCCTTTGGCATTCTCTGAATTACACGTGTAGCATTGTGTAACATTTCGTTTGTGCCCAAGTCAATGGAGTAGCACTTTTTTGCTACATGATACAGCCCCTTCCTTTTGGCGTTCTCTGAATTACACGTGTAGCATTGTGTAACATTTCGTTTGTGCCCAAGTCAATGGAGTAGCACTTTTTTGCTACATGATACAGCCCCTTCCCTTTGGCATTCTCTGAATTACACGTGTAGCATTGTGTAACATTTCGTTTGTGCCCAAGTCAATGGAGTAGCACTTCTTTGCTACATGATACAACCCCTTCCTTTTGGCGTTCTCTGAATTACACGTGTAGGGCCGGGGTGTGTAACATTTCGTTGGTGCACAAGTCAATGGAGTAGCACTTCTTTGCTACATGATACAACCCCTTCCTTTTGGCGTTCTCTGAATTACACGTGTAGCATTGTGTAACATTTCATTTGTGCACAAGTCAATGGAGTAGCACTTCTTTGCTACATGATACAACCCCTTCCTTTTGGCGTTCTCTGAATTACACGTGTAGGGGTGTGTAACATTTCGTTTGTGCACAAGTCAATGGAGTAGCACTTCTTTGCTACATGATACAACCCCTTCCTTTTGGCGTTCTCTGAACTACACGTGTAGGGGTGTGTAACATTTTGTTGGTGCACAAGTCAATGGAGTAGCACTTTTTTGCTACATGATACAACCCCTTTCCTTTTGGCGTTCTCTGAATTACACGTTTAGCATTGTGTAACATTTCGTTTGTGCACAAGTCAATGGAGTAGCACTTCTTTGCTACATGATACAACCCCTTCCTTTTGGCGTTCTCTGAATTACACGTGTAGTATTGTGTAACATTTCGTTTGTGCCCAAGTCTATATATAAGTAGCATTTTGCTACATGATACAACCCCTTCCTTTTGGCGTTCTCTGAATTACACGTGTAGCATTGTGTAACATTTCGTTTGTGCACAAGTCAATGGGGTAGCACTTTTTTGCTGCATGATACAACCAGCGGGCCTGCTAAATACCAACTCGACTATAGGTTCCAAGATGGCGGTAACAACAGCGGCTGTATCATAACACACACTTTTAAGGGGCTTGGTCATTCCTTCTCCGGAAAATATATCGCATCATGGTTTGAATAACAGTCGAAAGGGAATTGGCAGAAATGAATCACTCAGCGGTAGATAGTCACCGCTTTGCCACTCTGGCGGTTGTTGCGTTTCTGAAAAGCCTTATCCTTAGTGTGCGGAACTTGGTAATACTGACTCGTTCCGACTCGTGTGTCACGATCAAATAAACGTAACATTCACCATAACACAACAATAAGCCATTCGATCGCGAGTTAAATTTGGACATAATATTTGGTTCACTAACTTGCTCAACATGTTTGGCACGTTTTAACTTTGAATTATCCAGATTAAAGACACTGTTGCTATATCACGTGATTCGTGAAGGGGAAATTCCCATCCGGCTCCACATTATAGTGGCAACCAAGTTATAACTCCGTATAGATCAGCGCAATTGGCATAATATCTAACGGATGACATGTCGGAGCTCTGATTTAAATGTGCTTAATGAGTCCAATGTTCGCAATTGTTTGGGCAGATTATTCCAAATATTTATATCCAACGAGCAATTAGACTTTGGTTTTTATGTTACTTTAGATTATCGTATTATGCATCAGACCAACGCTGTGTGCTTCAGAGTGACTCAAGTTACCAAAGTAAAAGGTTAACGTGATTAGCTCTGATAAATAGAGTTTGTTGCCTTGCTTCTCAATTCATATTTTTAAAAGGAAACACTGATTAACGGCAATTGGGAGTCTCTCGCTCACTGTCTTGCTTCTCAGCCCGGGCGCATTACCCCGTCCCCCCCTCTCCCCCACCCACCCCAACGACATCTGGGGTGTACTCGTTATGACATTTTGGACTTGACTTCCTTGTAAACAAAATCCCCTAGAACCACGAATTAGAACAAAAATCAATAAATTCGAACCTAATAAAATTTGGGAAGCTTTGCACCAGATCGACTGAGATGCTTGGCTGAAGACGACAATTCAATGCATAGGCCTACATGCATACATAAACAATCCATCCATTCAGATGTCGTTTGGGAGAAAACAATTATTCGCGGCCCGTTTAGCTTACTTGTAGTTCTCTGCTAAATAAAAGCCACATAATTATGAAAAGTCTTTTTTTACTAACACCAGTCACTTTTCAATCTTGCCGGAGTGTCTTCCCGGTCACGTGCTTCATTCACAACATGGCGGGAAAGTTTTACTGCAATTCTCGTTGCGTGGATTATAGTGTCCGGACTATTTTTACCAGAAGAATCTAGGCTCATAGTATTTTTCTCAAGGACGGCGGGGCATTTATAAACTGTTGAGGAGTCTTGTATAAACCTATGTCTTCCTCCCTTGAGGGTTGAACTAATCTTATGCGAGGGTCTGATAAGATGACAAGTTGGCTAACATTGCAATGTATAAGACTAGCACTTGGTTATGTGAGCTCAGCTCAGCGCTGGCTATAAGGGAGAAGGGTTAAAGACAGTCTTTTTTTAGGGATAGAGCTCGGAGCTTCCTTGAGCAAAAAGGAACAGGAAATTAGCTGACAGGGGTAAATCTTCAAAATCCGTGCCCTTAATGAAATCAGTGCTGGCTTGGCACCGAGCCAACTGGACTACTACTACAACTTAGACTTCATTCCAGGCTGATCTAAGTCCAACGTAAGAACCGATACATAGGGTGTCTGTAAACCATTTAGTTTGAAATGCACAATGCACTCGCGCCCGCAACGACAGGTGCTTAAACCGTCGATGCTGAATAGACAGTCGAGATAATTATAAACAAGTTGAACCCCTGCGGCCGCGTTTCAAGTTTTAGAGTCTGTCAACTTATTCAAGGGTCGGCCATCTTAACTTGAAAGTAAAGAAAAATCATAATTTTTGCAAATAGAAATAAAAGTAATGAAATAAATGTAATTACAATGATACCAGTCTGCTATCAGACTTCAAATTGGCTTCACCGTGAATAAGGTGTATGGTCAATGAGGGATCGTGTCACGGATCGGACTTAACGAATCGAAACGCGTCTAGATGTACATGCAGCCTGGATACAGGGAGAGATACGCCTGTCACTAATCATTTCCTGATTGGTCAGATGCCTGTATCTGCACCTGCTGCCAAAATGTCAAAGGTCAATTTGTAATTGGCCTAGCGCACGGGAAGATATAACGTAACAGGATAGCGCTTTAATTCTCGCTTCCCAGTGCCTGTTGTGCTCTTAAAACCCACAAATAATTGAGAAGAACCAAATCCCGGCTTTCCGTAAACCAAAACATTCACTGAAAACCTAAAAAGATCAAGTAGGCCTAAACAAAGTATTATTCAAAATTCAAGCAAGGTCTTCAAGTCGTGCCTGGCATTCTATTTTGAAAAGTCCTAAAATCTTAATGGTATGCTTGTGATGACAAAACATAACTATCTCCAATTGTTTTTCTTTTTCTAAAATGCTAGTCTGTTGAGCACTGGTAACGCTGGAATTAAGACTACAAACCCTCTCTCATTCACTTTCAATAGCAAATTCCCACACACGCGTGAAAACCACATAGGAACTCACGTGGGTGTATTATGTGGTCTGAATGACTAGTCTTGGCTCCAGGCCCTCAACGGAAGACTGATGTTGTTAGCAATTCAGTTTTAACAAATTTAACCGATGTATGTTTTTTCCTGATTCCATTTGTCCGACCACCCTCGTTGCCGTAAAAGGCGACCTAAGGCGTTGGACTTAAAATCGTCTGATAAAACAATCTGCACTTAACTGGTAAGTGACCTCGACCTTTGTGCTCAAAGTGCCAAACTTTGATTAGTTGGGTATTTTGTCTGCAGTTCAAATATTAGCCACAGTTATCGAGTCCATTAATCGGGATTGTCAACACAAATCTTGATTTACTCTTCAAAGTGTTCAAGTCAAAACTGTTATGACCTCCCCTCCCTCTTATCATCCTATGTGACCTGTCACCACGAAACCCGGACAAAGTTGCAACCATGCATTCCATATAAACAGCGTGTGAATTAATTTTTGCATGGGATCATCGATTTTTAAGTTTCCATGTTTTTGTTATCTTAAAATATTCACGGAGCATATCCCCCAAAAAAATACAGTCTGATCACAATTAAGACGTATTTTAACCCTTTTTCCGAACGGTGGTTGTATATAATTACAAAAGCACTTCCTGCACAAAAACCTTGTTTTCTCTGTTTGGCTTATGATTGATCCTGGGTCTTAATCTCCTCGCAGGGGATTACAGGGAAGGGCTACCCACATAAGTTATATATCATTCAAAAGCTAATGAACAGGAGAATCTGAAAATATCATAAACCTGAAATTTATTTTGTCAACTTTGTCCGGGTTTCGTGGTGACAGGTCACATATTTACTCTGCCAGGAGTGTTAACATAAATCCTCTCGAAATATGTATCATTTTTAATTAAGTCGCTTGAAACTCAAGCTTATTGAAACTTTGCCGTGCAAACGTAACTGGCATAATTATGTTATTGTTTTCTTCTTCAAGGTTATGCGTAATTCTGTCACTTTTGTCACCATTGTACAATACGAACGGCCGTTGTGTAAGTTATCCTAAACTATGCAATGACTATTACAGTGTAAATAAACGGAAATATCGTGTTGAAATATTGTTTTTCGCTGCGAGTACCGTGTTTTCGGCGCCATAAAAGTTTGACCATAGTTCGACTGGAGTCGTTCGCACTGCAACTTTGTGGCGCATGCGCTAGTGACGCTACAAACCAACCACTCGTGAACCATTGGTCGGTGGTCGAACTTGCTCATAGTTGTACCAACACTGAAGAAATATAGTTTATTGCATTAGTTAGTAACTTTACTATATCTTAAACAGCTTAAAGGCATTGAACAAATTGAATTGAGCTGTAGGAATGTGTAAACTGGCGTAAATTATTTTCGATTCGCTATTGATTGAATCCCGAAATGTCATTGATACAACGCACTTTTGGTTCGATAATAAGACCTTGGGGAACAAACCTGTATTGGCACCGGCCTTGCAGCGGAGTAGAGAAGTACGAACAAACCAACCGATGCAACAATGGAGAAGATTAGACAGGCACTCAGTCCGCAGCTCCAGCAGGTAGTCTGGTGATGGTTTGGCGTGACTTTAGGATGGCAAGACTTGCTCAACTTTAGGTCTTTATCTTTGCACTGAAAACGAACAAAGAAGGATAATTCTGGCTGCGTTAAACATTAGAAAAAAGTTCATGCTTTTCAGAACCTAAATGATGACTTTGATATGTTTTTTAGTTGGCGATGTATAAATAACAAAGTTGCTTTTGTAAATATTTAACCTCTTCAATAATTTTTGAATCTCGTATAGTTTCTTATATAATATCTCCTCCATTCTCTCGGAAAATTCCGAGCGGAGTTGTGTCTCATTTGCATGCGCGTGTGATTTTGCGTGCATAATCACGTGACTTAACAGAAACTTGACCAATGAGTCAGTGATTATGAATGTTACGTCATGCGATTATTCACGCAACGTCACACGCGCATGCAAATGAAACACAATTATTCGTCTCGGAGTTTTTCCGAGCGATTGTAGGAGATAATAAGACGATCTTATCGAAGGTCATGGCGTGGTCTGCGGCGTACGTTAGATGGCGTCCGTGTCGGCGGCCTACGCGCGCTGCGTACCGCGATTAGGTCGTCTTGCAAACAAGATTAGACGTTATAGGATTAATGTTTAAACTGGCTGGATTGGAGACAAATTGTGCAGGTGAGCTCAACCAGGGAGGAGTCTCCCATTGGGTCGATAACCATGTGTTATAATGGTTGGCCGGGGGTGAGCAGGTGGGTAAGCTCTAGACCTGTCGTTCTCTGAGCCGGTGGATGGGGGATGATGTGTCACACCTTAGTAGGTTGCAACTAACATCAGTACAAACATGATACGCCTAAAGAGTTATAGCAGTGTGATAAAGTTTCTTAAAATACACCATTGACATAAAAACAACAACAGGTTTTACGTAAAAAGGGGATTTCCGTGAACCTTGCATGACAAATATAGAATAGAATGGTGAAAATGCTAGGCACCTGACCAGTCAAGTTGGCTGCATTTATTGAATTCTTGACGAGCTAGGCACCTGTTTGTTAATTACCAATCGGTTTAGCATCCTGGGCTTTTTCTAGGCTGCGATCTTTTTTCCGTTCTGATGGGTGTTTAAGCCTTGTCGGTAATTACTAGAGATCACCTTGTCAAGACTAATTATTTCACCCACTAACTGCTTCTTCCTGCCCCGTTTGTAACCCAACTTTCCGCGTGAAACCTTCTTAAAGCATCATCTTATCCCGATAATGTTTGATAACTTCATTGGGTTACCGTTTAGGTGTTAGTTACATTACCGGCTTGGCTCCAAGTTCCTGAGTTAAAATGGACGCCATCTTGCCATGTTTCCTGACGAAAACGGCTTGAGCGCTATGGAGCTCATATTTCATGCTGGTGTGGTGCAAGGCAAATTTAGTCACGTGTTTTGTTAAACATTGTATTACATTTTTGTAATACAATGTTTTTTATTACATTTTTGGCGATAGTTTATCAAAAGGACTAGAAGTATTAACTTGAAGAAATTGTGATATGCAAGCTTCATGGTGCTAACAGTTATTATAGTTTGTACCACAAAATCATTTGTTTGCGAGATTTTGTTTGGTTTTTCGTGGTCAGATTTCGTATATCACTATCAGTATCAGTTAAGAGCAGATTGTTTTTGTGTTATTCTGATTTGGTTCAACAAGGGTTGACCTACAGTGTATCAAGAGACAATCATAAGACAAGGAAACGACCTGTGTCTAAAAATAAATCCACACCAAGGCTATATTTTGCCGACTTATCTCAACCTCAGTATGACCTGGCTAAATTCTCCCTACTTTCCCAAAACCCCTCCCAGGCCGTTGGATCTCAGCCAGAATGCTACAAGTTAAATCTAAGGCGAAGGGGGCGTCTAAATATAGACGCTGTGTACTTCTGGCGCTGTTTCCCCTACGCAGTGTGGACCGGTGTTTGGTCAATTACGACGGTGGATGAAGCCACAGGTTCCCGCTAAATCTAGCTTCCTGTAGCAATCTTGTAATGAGTCCCTGACACGCGCAGCGCAGCCGGGGTTGCTAGACGTCCACCAGACGCGCCCAACCATGTTGACTGAGGAGTGCAGTCTGCTTTTGGCGGGAAACAAATAGTCCCATACTTAACATTTTGCCTGTCCCTGGGAGTTACATGCACGGGTTGAGAAACATTATGTGGCTGGTTGCCAAGACTATAGACAGGTTCATTTGTCACGAGACACTAACATGATTCGTTCGATAGTTTGTTTACAATCGGCACTACAACGAGTGTAACATAAGATCGCAGATTCTTTTCGGCGCGCGCGCATTTTTTTTTACCTTGTACGTGCGCACTTGGGCGCAACTCGCGCGCATGGGTCAATGATTTCACAACTAATTATGGCGCCGTCATAGACATCTAAATAAAACCTAGACATGACATCCGTTTTTAAAACTGTTCTGAAAATTAATCCGCGTGCGGAATGTGCAAGTACGCGAAACGCTCATCGCGGGCGGGGCGTGCGCGGGAAGGGCGCACGTTCGGAATACGCGTGTGTTCTGTGACGCGGCCTATTTTCAGAACAATGACTACAACGATAAACTTATAAACATGTCGTGTCTAGCTTTTATTAGATGTCTATGGGCGCCGTGCCTTCAATGTTTTTCCCGCGCAAATCATTTTTACGCGGAGTTGTTTTATGTGTGCATCTGTTGATGATTCATGGTGAATAATGTTCGACCTGACCCAGTCCCTAGCCAGGTGCTATTTTGGTACACATAGTCTCCTGTCAAGCTCGTTTTGTGCATCGTTCGCGTACAAGCCAGCCACAAATGTCGCTTGTTGTGGACACAAATAGCCACATCACCGATCCGAGAGGCTTAAATTGATACCCCAGGCCTCGTAGCTTCCATCGAACTCCGGATGCTGTAGTCAATAAAAATTAAACAGGGTTTGTAAGTGTCAAAGCATCGATCGCAGAATAACCACAAGCCTTGCCGCCTTTTGACTTAGTTCTGTGTGTTTTAAAATGGGAAGTGTTTATTTCCACTCGTAGCAAACTTAAACATTCAAACAATAAACAGCGCAAAGCGTTCTGGAATACCCATGTGTAGGAATTTGATTTTAAAGAATCACCTTTATTCCTACCGATACCTTCCTTCGGTAATTATGTTGGGAATTATTTGTGTACAAAGTTATTACTTAACTATTCTGCATAAGTTTCTGCCTGTCCTTTTCCATTTAAATCAGTAGAGGGCGCCATCGTGGCGACTTATTTACCAGCAATCTGGTCCCGTGGGGCATAGGTCGCGTTGACAAAACATTTATCCAAAGCAGAACACTTAATAAAACAAGCTTTATCTTTGGATACTCGAGTCGAAGGTCATCAATGCATCAACTTAAAGACGTCATTCGGTTTAGGAAGGAAAAGGCCTTAATAATCTGAACTTCCGCAGGAGGGGTAGTGGTAAGGGGTGGTTAGGGGGCAGAGATGGAAGCTCTGTCTAAATAAACCGTGGCAAACGAAGGAAGCTAGACGAAGGCTGAAATTGGTTAATCTGCGATTTGAAAATAAAGCACCAGCATTATAAGGAACTGAATGTCTTTGTTAAGGAGTTGTCGGTCTTACTTTACAACCAACACGTTCCCAAAGTAAAGATAAGATGAAGAATTACGCAATGTTACTCGAGTGGCGCGGGACGTATCGTGCGCAAGTTGCACACGCGCGCGCGTTATCAATTATCCTTCGACCAACATAAATACACCTTATTGACGGGTCGACCATCTTTGATTGAAAGTGAAGTAAAATTTTCATTTTTAGTTGGAACTTGCAATTAGAACTGAAAGCAATAAAATAAAGTTACTTACAAATTTATACCAGTCTGCTCTGATGAAAAATGAAACATTTGCGATTAATGATATGCTATTAACGAACACAATAGTGCGCGACGATTGCTAGACTTTCGTAGGGCGATAAGGCCCACGACCTTGTCGCGTATAGGCTTGTCTATAAATACGCGGGCATTATCGATCGACAAAATCCCCTGTGATTCAGGGAGCACAATCAAAAAGGCTTCATCGTAAATAAGATGTAGAATCTGTGGTCTCGCACATGCGCGCCTCAATGTAAGGCTAAAATAGTTGCCATGCAATAAATAACAATCAGGGAGTCTCACATTATTGATTACTAATTGTTTACATCATAAAATGTAGACAAGGGAGGAAAAGATAGTTCTTTGCCAGAACATTGTGTGACTCTCCTTGAAGCCAAAAGCATCTCACCTGCGAGAGATGACAACTGTGTGATACAACATCCGTTGAATACACGGGGGAGACCACGTCACACGCCCGGCACTATTCAGGCTCGAAACACGCTAGAATATCAAGGCTCCCGTAACTTGCCCCGGATTATGTGTTATTACTAAAGTGCTAGTATCCAAACGTGACTGTGATCATAATTTAGACCATCTCTTGTTGATTGGCATTAGCATTAGATTTGTTCTGCTATTAGTCATTAGGAATAACTACAACCGCCAACTCAAACGTGGTAAGGGTCGGAAGTTTGTTTAGATCGAGAAAGTTTTGTCGCATACAAAAATACACATTGACATTGCACCAAAACCTCACAATTCGGCTGAAAGGACAAGCTGGGGTTTGGAAGAACGACCCTAATATTCTAGAGTAACTCGAATCGGTCGTCGGTTGCGAATTGAGATTGTAGGTTGGCATTTAAGAGGCCCAATCTTTATTGGACACAACTATCTTTTGGAAGATTGCTATAGTTTGCGAGTATTTGCCATCAAATAACCTAAGCTAATCGATCATGATCGGTTTGTAAATGTTGCTGAAATGATCGCAAAGTTCATGTTGTTCAAGCGTTATCTCTGATTTACATACAATTAAGAAAACACGTGAAATACTGCCATTGCATCATTTGTAAAACTGATGTGCAATTCAAGAAACGAAGGGATATTTAGAGCACATGTTAAACTCCAGTTTTTCACCAAATAGACATTGTCAATTATAGAATGACAAATACTTTAAAAACGGGTAATGTTATCAGACAATAATTATACACTTTATTTATTGTATCATTCCGCAAAGTTTGTTTGTTGCGACGGATATATAAACAGACGAATGGAAATATATTGGAAAATTTAATGTAGAAACGAAACTTGTCCGCACAGTTAGTCTTCAAAGTAGGAAAAGTTAAACTCGTCCAAAATAATGGATAGCGAAGTAAATGCGCCGTAATCGGAAATCTTAAATACACTTAAATGAATTTACGCTCAGTCAAAGGTAACTTTCACGTCAGTACATACGTACATGTACATGTGGGTATACGTGCAGAATGTACTGTATAATGTACATGTACAATGTACATGTACATGTACATGTACATTGTACATGTACATGTGCAGGGTGCATTATGTGGTCTCTATCCTACCTCGCACGCATACTGCTGCCCTGCCTTGCTCGGTACAACCACTGTGGTGTACGTGTCGCCGTTGTACTCAACTTTAGCTTGTTGCTCCTTGCTGTCCGTCGCGTAAATCTTCATTATTCCACGTCTAGCTGCCCCTAAAACCGCTGAAAACACGATGGAGAATTGCAGCACAGGGGTAAACTATAACTTGAGCTTTAAACAAACTACTTTTATCGTAAACAACAACAAAACTCCGACTGTGTTTGCAGACTATACGGATCTTATCCTCGCTGTGTATTAACTTGACGTGACCCGTGAAATCGTGTATGACACTGCTGAATGGTTAGCTGGCCTCGCCTGGCCTTGCGCGCCCAAAGCCATTGTAAATAGCGCCACCTTCTGGTGATTTGAGTCATGATAATAATTATAACTGTTTAGTTCAACACTCTGTGGTGTACATTGTACCTTCAAGTCTTTTTTTAGAATGTATACTCCAGGGGTCAAATTAAGTACAAGGTTTAGCTTTATACGTTTCCTAAATTTATAAACACATGCAGTAAAGCCGGCTATCATTTTGCTATCGGCCTCAAGCTGTTATTCTTAAATTCCCCCTTTTAAACTTATGCTGTCACAAGTAAACATACTTAGAACCTAAACGTTACGTGTCCAAACATCCGATGCCCAATATATAGCTAAATATTATCCACCGTTACGCTAAACATGTTTAGTATTATAAGCATGTTGGAAAGTGATAGCACGAAAGTGCTTATAGTAGTAACTTTAGTTGCTGAACATGTTGTTTTTTTGGAGTGAATATACCCACAGGAATCAAAATAAACGAAAGGACTTAGTACAAATTTAGTAAAAATATTTAACGAGTATTTAAATGTAAAAAATGAAAACAATTGTACATATTGCTTGCAACGGTCATCTATTACAAAATTAGCTTAGTCTTGTTAAGCCAAATAATTTGAGAGTGGCACATACCGTAAACACAGCTAAAGGGGTATGTTTCACAAAACATGAAGAAAAACGATTCAACAAAATTTGTAGAAATGCATAATGTTTTTATTGTGTGGATGTTTTGGCTTCGCCTTGAGTCACTATTACGTTAACCGGTTTGAGCTAAACTTGCCTAAACCCACCCAGCATACTTGATATTTATTCCATTATTAAAATGTTAGTTTCGGACGAGAACATGCAGTCAGATACCCGTCAACTTTTAAACATTATGTTTTAACAATAACATGTGATGTCACTTCTTAGGTACTCTTCACTTCAATGCATGTCAATCAGCAGAATATTACAAGAACGTAATACTGGAGTTTATTACAATATAAGTTTACGTAATCGTGTACTACATTAAAAAAATTGTGAGGAATGTTGGTCGCTAGCTTTTAACTATAGATTTTAACTAACACTCGTCTGCGTAATAACGGCGTCACAACTCTTCAGAAGAGTCGTCAGGCGTAACTGAATACATGTTCTATACTTCTTTATTATTCGTGAGCTAATGTGGCATTAATGAAGCATGGAACAGTGAAGACCGTTTTGCCTTGAAATATGCCCAATCCCATTACGTACATTATTAGCACCGCCATGATGGGACTGACCACGATAATCAGCCAGCAGACGACTGTTTCCAGAATCCATGTTGTTCTAAAGGAAATGATACAAAATAATATGCATCGTAACTTCGTATAGTACTAACACGTTGGGACCACTTTGAGATGTGTTTCTTTTTGTGGTGTAATTCTTACACTGTAGGCCTACCGCCAATCACAAATTTATTTTGACAAGACTGGCATGATTTCCTTCACCAGAACAATCTTTGTCCGTAATGGACATAAAGGTTGAATTGATCTTGAATACAGGGTTAACCAGTTAGCCAACGGCTAATCGTTCAGTCGGTCAGAAATCATAATATAGTCGATCAGTCGACAAACACAGTGAATCGAAAGACGTCAGTCGTCCTGTCACTATTGCCGGCGTTTGGATGAGATTTGTGCTTGGTTGAGCTTTCAATCCCTATCATCTTGATTAATAAAAGCAATTGTCTGTTTAGTGCACCTGTCGTCAACCTACTTGGATTCTTTGTATTTCTCGGGTGTGTGGATGTTTCGCAGTCGCAGGTAACACATGGTGGGAGCTAAGAAAGTTATAATCGGGAAGCAGATGCCTCCTAGCAGGGTAAAAATGACTCCAAAGTGCGGTATGGTCTCGCCGATTATGAGCTGAATGGAAAACACGACAGTTCTTAATGCCACTCGCTTCCAGGTAAACTCTGGAGGAAAAACAAAATGAGAACAAAACACAAATTAGTCTTGGCTGCAAGACGACCTAATCGCGATATGCAGCGCGCGTAAGCCACCGATGCGGTCGCCCTCTAACGTACCCCGTAGACCACGCCATGACCTTCGATCAGATGGTCTTGTATATCTGCTAAATTCGCTCGGAAAACTCTGAGCAGAGCTGTGTCGCATTTGCATGCGCGTGTGACGTTGCGTAACATAAACTGGACTAATTATGCATATCAACGATCTCAAAGCGCTTTACAATATGTGACCCAGCACGAGTAAATGAGATATTTTTAGGCAAAAATGAAAATTGAGATTTTGATTTCATCGTTTAAAGCTAAACAAGCTTTAAATGATGAAATCAAAATCTCAATTTTCATTTTTGCCTCAAAGTGTCTCATTTACTCGTGCTGGGTCACATTATTATCATGGTGGTCAGGTGATGTGATCAGGTGGTGTTTGGAGAAAACATGCCATTACACCCAAAACACGCGATGTATTTCCGAAGAAATGGTGCTTTGGCTTAGGATTGAGATTTTAGTCGTGAATGCCTTTCCCTCCAAGAAAACAGCAACAAAATTAAATAAAAGAATAAAAGGTGTGTTTTTATATTACCCGCTGGTATGTCTAGTCTTTCCTCTATGGATTGATAGAGCGGATTATTGCAAGAAACTAACACCGCGATGTTACGGAGAAGAAACATCGCAGCGCACACGGACGATAGCGGTCCCGGGCTCAGCACGGCAAGCACGGTAGTGTCGGACGTCGCGTACGCCAGACGACCCCGCTGAAATACGTACGTCACCACCAGAAGGGAGATAACTAACGCAAATGTATCTGGGAAAAGAAACAAACAAGCAAAGAAATAATAGTCAGGACGTCGGTAAATCTATAGAGGCCACAATTTACACAAATTTGACGAGAGAAAATTTGTCATTGAATTGCTATTATTTACAAGCCAGATTACCGTGGGGGCGCCGTTCATTATACAAACATCTAGCCATTGCAAACTTGCACATAATTCCTAAACTTCATATCAAAAACATGAATTTAAAGCTTTTGTGGGCGATCCATTTGACTGTTGGAAAGTTACAATAAGTTCGGCATTTGGATTTCTCACCGCAAAACTATTGGTTGATCCAATATGGCACGCCCCCTGGTCAAAAGGTATTTTAACGTGATTTTGATCAATCTCTCCTGCAACCATTATTAAACTTACAGGCATACGACACAGATAGGGTCGTGGTAATTTTCTGCGGCTGTTTCATGTCGCGCTGAAGATTCAGCACAATGAAATGTGTACATGAAGCGATCTCCGCAATTCCGCAAATCTCCACTAGATGAACCAGCAAAGTGCCGTGGGCGTGTCCAACGCTTGGGGGCGCCCTCGAAAAATCGGTTAAGTTTGAGTAGTCTGCCTCTGCCTCCATGTCCTCTTCATCAAGTATTACAGCGATGCCTGTCAGTAGATACGCCAGGGTACCAGTCAAGGCGCCCGCTGCACTCAATTGCCTAAAGTTAAAGAAGAGCAATTAAAACGGGTATAACGATGAACTCACGCGTTTTAAGTACGCCCTCAACGGAGGGAGGCACCCCCACTCGCCACCACTATACAAAATGTGTTGGTCCTATATTGATGATGGTTAACGGGTTTATAACGTAAATTATTGCCCCAAGGTAATATTTAGCGCCCCCCCCCCCCCCCCCCCCCCCACGCCTCTTACTTATGGTGTGGATTTCGCTAAAACTAAGCTGTTGACTTTCTTTAGAAAGTTACCAATAACTTTCAAGTGGAAAAAATTTACTCGCGTATCACTAATGTGGACAAAACTAAAATACTGTGTTGTTATATTTAAGCTAATTTTAGCTCATTACTACAGCCAAGACTTTTCGTCAGTTAGAGCATGATTTTAAAACACCAACATAATGTTTTCCCAAATGACATTTTTGTCCGTGGTTCTTTACCATATATCTCGTGGAGTTCCAAGCCACATGAACGGACAAACGACGACTGCAATTACGACCATCAGGAGACAGAATTGACCGCGAAGCGCCTCGCGGCCAAGCGCCTGGCCGCCAAGCACGAAGAGATTCTCTGACGTCAACGTCAGAACGCCAATCGAGAGAGCAAAACAGCAAACGTTCACGGTCACATTAATGGCGGTACTATAGGAGAAAACGCAAAAAGGATGTAGTATCCTGACGTCACTTCAGCGGTTGTGTACAAAGTCTATGAAGAGTCGAACACATTTGAAGTATTTCCTAACCAAACTAGAATTGTTTTTCAGTATCGGATTCATTTCTTGTCTACATTTTTTTCTGGAGCTGATTGGCCTTCATTGAGATGATATATGAAGAAAAAGCAGCGTCAGGTTGCAACATTCTTTCCGAAAACAGAGAATTACTGGTAATCTCATACATAAATCCTTAATATATATTCTTCATTTTTGCAGCGATAGGCCTTCCATAGTGTGCCCGTGGAGCTACAGAAAGGCTAATCATTCATTGATCAATCTGCACCATGCTAACTTTAGTGGACCGTGATGGGAAGGCGCATTCCGTTTTATGTTACAAATCGCAAAAAGGGTCTAAGTATCAAGCAGCGCCCTCTTGCGTCCGTGTTTAATCCACTGACCTTGCCCATGACCCGAAAGCCTCGTAGCCAATTGCTCCGTAAGGATTACGCTCGTTCTGCCATCGTCCCTGTACGATGTTCCAGCAGCGTCCCAGCAGTACGCTAGTGTATACCACCCCGCTACATACAACAGTCGCTAGAACGAGGCCCATCCAACCTACGGAAGCCAAGAGAGACCATTTAAAAATAGGAGCAATAGCAAGGATGGCAGAAAGAAATTTATCCAAGTTCCTACTGAAGGCTAAGTTCTTAGAGCCTTTGTAAAAAACAAATGCATAAAGAAAAACATTCAAAAGTACATGTACTGTACCTGTACTGACAATCAAGGCTTCTACTGTGAGGAAGGTATAATCAACAATGAGCGCTATGGTGAACAGACATGACTGCCACACACTCAAACCACTGCTATGCTGTGCAGAAAATACAAACCAAATTCACGTGTTAGCCAATCAAAGCAAGACAATATTTCAAACTAATGAATATGCATATGCATAAAGGACAATTTTAAATTGGTTTGATTTGATCAAATAAACGATACAACCTGCAATTTTCAAAGATAAAAACATTTGTGGATGCAAATGTCACATTTATCGAAGCAAATAAATAACTGTACTTCAATCAAGTATTTAAAGACTGTAATTGTGAATAAGCTATATATGGAGTTTATTTACGATTTACGATTGTTAGTACCTAAAATAGCGTCTTTAAGGAACCCCCAGCTTAGGCTGCATCCGAATCAGATGTCTAGAGCTAGGTCTAGGTTTGCGCTCATTGAAATTACGCGGGGACACGCTGACATAGGCGTAGCCGTAGCTCTGGAATTACGTTTCGGACACTACCTAACTAAAACCAAAAACTCACGTTACTGTCATCTGGCTCGTTCAGTTCTTCGTATTTTTCGTCGCCATTTCCCTCCGATTCCTTGTGATTTATTGACGCAGGACGAGACCCCGTTCCATTTAGCGACTCGTTGTGGGGAGATAGTATAGGAGACGTTTCTAGAGGTGATTCCATTTCCATGCTGGTAACGGCTGATATGGATCACCAGACGAAATATTGATTTCACTACTGTAATAAACGAACAATATTGTGTGCAGCCAATGGTTATAATACGTTGGCATTCATACCACAACTGAGTTCATCAGGAAGTAACTGACGCTGTTTTGTAATTTACTCGGCTTGACTTACAAAACGTATGCTTCAACACTGCAATGAAACCAGAGAACCATTCACAGAACCATTCAGAGAACTACATACATGTACTACATGTACATGGTTCAGTACAATCATAATGGTGCTGACAGCGTTTTATATTTTTTTATAGGAGGATTAGGGGTGATTTCCATAAACTGTCGCATATATCACATGCATCACATATCATATATCACAACACCTGTTGTAAAAATTGTACATAATTGCAATGTGCTATAGACGATGTGCTCTCTAACGTCACGTGTTTACATCTGTATTCAAAATGTGCCCGGCAGTATGCGCTCACATCGTGTTTTTTACATAAAATTTGCTTAAAGGTCAGATCGCCTTTGAATTATGTGACCTCTGATGTCATCTCTTAACTAAATTTATGTAAAACATGATGCGTGCGCATACTGCCGGGCACATTTGAATACAGATGTAAACAGAAGGCACATCGTCTATACGAACCTGCTAATAACCCATACCTACACTCTTTAGACTATTGTTACCTAACGCACCCTCCTAAAAAACCTCAAATAAATTCCTGAGAAAGCACAAAGTTCCGCCAGTACAATGGACACCACGGAGGACTAATATCATGCGTGTATATCAAGTTGGTCCACATAGCTCCTTGGTATCACCTATATCTAGCGCATTCATTTTGCTGGATGCCTAGAATCAACATTTACTTTTAAATGAGTAAGATATTTCTTAATAATTAGGTACAGTAAATACGTTTGATATCTGCAAATGGTGTATCATACCTTTAAGGCTACGGTTTGTGCTTGAAATTTTCTCACCTTTACGCCGGCCGTGATAACTTCCTGAATAACCCCACCAGATGAGTCGGCGGGTAATTTCTTTAAATCTTCCAAATCAGTCCACAATTTCACTTCTATTTTAAGGTTCATCACGTTCACGTGTTGCCCTGCATGTGTTACGTTCACTGCAAGAACTGTGTTTAGCGAGTAAACACTTGTTAAACACTTTCTTGCTATCGGTTCGTAAACATGTTTACATGCTAATGTTTAGTAGCATAAAACTGTTTTCTCGCTAAATAAATCGTTTAGAGTTTTGTTTTGGCACATCGGATACGTACACTGACTGTGTGCACTGCGCAATAATTGGAAAGCAGTGAGGCATTTCTTCGTCAACGAAAGCATTATGTGTGCTTGAATGGAGTTCAATCCGTGGTGGGCTATATCTTTAGAAAATGTGGAAAAGTACCTGTGTTTTGTTATGTGACACTACCGGTGACCTTAAGGTTTGTATGCGCATAAACACGTCCTCATATCTAAAGCATAATTATAGACTTATTAAAAAACACCTTCGTGTACTGCATGGGGGTATAGGACGTGCTTTTCTTTTGTAAATTCAAATGGTAATATAATATATATGCTCGCACCATTGAACTTTCCCTGCAAAATCAATTACATTTCTCTGTGTTTATAAGAGTAACAAAACACCTGCTTTAGGAACATGAGAGACAGCTGTTTTTGAGTGTTTTTTGTTTTGTTTTGTTTTTTAGCAAGGTTTACGTGATTTTTGAGAGATCTTTTTTACCATGGACCTGTACGATGTCGAAGACGAGCTTACACTCATTCAGCAGTTTAAGACGCCGGCCGCTTACTGCGCGATCAGTCCTGTGCGGTTTGTTAGAGAACCAGTTCAATTGTGCTGTTTCCAGGTCCTTCTAGTCCAGGTCCTTCTAGTCCAGTTTGCTTATTTTCACCCAAGCCTTGACCGATCTGATCTCCAGTATCCTGCTGATCTTCTTGAGTGTCACGCAGATATGGCAACACCGGTCTCCCATTCGCCCCTGGCTCTACCGGTTCTGGTGTGCAGTTTGTCCTCTTCTTCTTCTCCTTCACCTTCTCCTTCAACCTGGTGTTGGTGTCCTTGGAGCGCCACTCCGCCGTTGTGCACCCACTACTCAAGTACACTCGCTGCTTCAATCGACGCAAGACCAAAATCTTCGTGGTGATACTCTGGCTGATTACGCCCGTCATGCAGTACGCCCACCCGATCTTCTGGATGACCGTAGTGAGCGGGTCGTGCAAGACGATCGCCCCGTTAAGTGACTCGTCCAAGCCTTGAACGGATCCCTGCTCTACCTCGAGTTTATCTTACCAGTCTGCGCCGTGGGATTCTGTTGCATATCCATGATGAGAGCTCTTCGCCGCCACAAGCTTGCAAGCTGGTGAATATGTCGGCTTGTAACAGATACATCACCGCGATTCTCATCATCCTCTTCGTATCTTCGTCTTATTCGTCATCTGCTGGATGCCTAATCAAACCACCTAATTCTTCCAGTTTACCCTGGGAAGTCCGCTGGACTACCAAGGTGGGTGGTACTACCTAACTACCATCCTCGCCTTCTTGAATTGCTGCGTTAATCCCTTCGTCTACGTCTTCCAGTTGAAGCAGTTCCAGAGAGAGTTCCCCCTGATTCTGTGTTGCCGTTGTGGTTCCAGGGAGGACAGGTAGCAACGTTGTCATGGTACTCGATCTGCAGTGGTCCAACCAGTACTAGTAGCGTAACTATGACCGATGCGTCAGTTTGTGAAACAATAATATTGCATTTTGCAGAGCTGGGGGAACTCTATATGAATAAACTTAATTAGCTAACTAGACCACGTATATGATTTTTAAATTTGGAAAAAATAAAGATTTCTTTTTGAATAACTAGAAAATGCTAAAAACCTAAAGTCGTCAAAAGATCAGATAGGTCAGATATCGTCGTGGTACGATCGATAAATGTTATACATGTAAATTATAGTAAGCACTTTAAACCTCAAGAAATGAACTAATATGGTTTACAGCCTAGCCCCTTTTTGTGGTAGATGGTCACAAAATAATAGTAAAAGGATTTAAACAAAAATTGCGTAATTTTCTATAAATCTTATGAATTATTGTTTTTCTAAAACTGTATTCTATAACTAAACAATTTAGATCACAATCTTTGTATAGCTCCAAAATGTTAAGAAAGCAAATAGAGCTTCAGTCGTATTTGGAGGAGATATAAATATCCTGCAATCAAATTCACGATACAACTACGTGAGCCCTCTCGCGTATTGCATCAGGTAGCCGTGCATGCCATTTTTCAACGATATGTTTTTTAGAAAATGAATTTGTTATTGTGCTCTGCATGTACAAGGTTTGGAACCTTTTATGTGACCCATGGGCAGATTATATTATTCATTATTCACACGATTAAATATCAAAACATTGCTAAAAAGGAAGTCATCGAGAGTTAAGTATCGTTCAAATCTAATAATAGTATGATATACTATTATTAGATTTGATTCAGGCAGAGTTGTAAACAGGTCACTAATGTTGGTAGCACTTTCTTTTCTTTGCTTTGAATTTAAAATTTAATAATCCAAACATTAACACAAAAGTGGATCGACATTTTAAATGCTTTTAACCGATTTTACGCATTTCTGAAAGGAAATGGTACAATGTTGTTAAGAATTAGAGTGCAGTTTTCTACGATTATAAGAATGGATATTCAGAGCTTCAAATCCTACGGCCGTTTCGTGTATGGATGCATGTTGTAAATTAAATATATTCCCTCTGTCAGTACCTGGACACATACAAATTCAGTGACATTTTTGCCACTTGGAGAGAGTGGATAATGCATGTTAGGCAAGCGGACACACAGACTGTAATTCATCTGCAACACACCTGGGAATATTAACGATGGAATAACAATGCATACATTATAGACAGGTGCATAGCCATTGTTTTATAATTAAACCAATGTGGAGGCAGGAGGCATAATGCAGGCGTGAACGGCATCAATCCTGAACGATTCTTGTATTAATGATAGCCGAGCCAAATATCCTACACGGAAGGATTTTAGTCTCCAGGATTTTAGCCGAATGATAGTGTCGACACCAGTATTCGAGAAAAAACATGATGTCCCCCCTCCAAAAAAAAACCAAACCATCTTAAGATGAACATTTGAATCTTTGATCGGTGTTTGCTTTTATCCAATTTCGCCGCAGCATTCACACACGCAAGTAGAGGTCCCGTCTGCGCAAACGAGTAGCCACAGCGCGCATGAGCGCGACTTAACGGCACACACGTAGTCGGATCAAATCGTGTCCGGGCATTCGATGACGCCGCTCCTAGAAATCACTGCTGCGGTTGCCAGGCCAACCACACTAACCGCTTTCCGAAATCTCCAATAAACGATTACGCGTCTCGTGCTCTGCGGAGATGGTCCATTCACGCAGCCCCGGGCCCCAGAGGTAATTTATCTTCAGCACCTCACTTCGAACAAAGAAAATCCAGAGGACAAGGAGCTACCGCGACGACGACAACTTGAGATTCATGATGTTACTAATCAAAGGTAGAGATTCGCCCAACCTCTGGAGCGCCATTATTTGAAGAAGGCCTGGTATGCATCTGAAGGATGTTCATACTTTCATTTCTGCCACAGACCAGCTAGGTGGTCAGACGTGTCTAAGATTGTTTCAGCAAGTGTGAGTACATCTCTGTGGATACCGGTACCGCCCACGTGCAGATGGTCGGATGGTATGCTTCCCTGTAATCCAGATGCTGGACTACCTGCGTCTTGCGCTCTTCTCTCATCTCTTGACAGTGGTCGGTAGTATCATGAATACGTACACACTGGAGGCCCTTGTACCTGTTAATTGCACATCAATTTACTCCAGCGCGTTGGCCGACGTGGCGACGGACCTGGCCGTCTTGGAAATCAACGCAGCCTCACCGCGTATCTTACCGGCAGGTGTCAGCTTGGCTGTACGCGTGTGGCAGATGCAGTGCTCCCCCTCCAAAGAGCTTCTCGCCCTGGCTGAGTTGGTCGTAGACCCGGAGCTTGATGCCATCTTGGGCCCCGTTCACTGGTTGACGTGCGACTCAGCGGCCAAACTAGCCAAAGCAAGGGACGTCCCCCTGGCGTCTTGGTCCTGCACCGATACCAGACGGGTGGATCTCAAGGCTCATCCGCCCTTCGTACGTATGAGCGTGTCAGATGCTGCGACTGCCCAGGCGTTTCGGGCCATCGTGGCACACTTTGGCTGGAAATACTCGGCGATCATTGCCAAGGACGAGCCACAGTGGAAAGTTCTGGGCCAGGAGATCAAGAACACGTTGAATGAGGAAGGGTTTGTGGTGGAACACTTTCTAACTGTAAATGACGGGGCGACAGACGAGGAACTAAAGACTGTCTTAAACAAAGTCACGTCACCCGTGAAAGGTAAAATTAAACATTCATATCGTGATAAATACTGGTCGTTATTATTACAATTTCAATACAGCATGCAGACCACTGCAATTGAATTTTATTAAATAATAAGAAAGGTTTATTCTATACTCGAAGTTGGCTATTTTGAAGATACTGCAGAGAGTAGCATTAATGGTTCAGCAGTATTCAGTTTGGATACTTAAAAGTCGTCAAATAATTGTCTAGTCTACTAAAGATGGTAATATCTCAAGAAAACAAACATCTTCGGTATTCTACCTCAATCAGTCATTTCGAGTTCATTTACAATCGCATCTCTGATTTATAAGACCAATTTAGCAGCGATATATAAACGACGGTCCCTAATTTCCAAGATTTTTTTTATAAATTATCTTTCTATAAGTTGTTTAGGTCTGCTTATTAAAATTCTCTGCAACTGCGTGCACGGCAATTTGGAAAACCTTGGCACACGATTTCAATTAAATCTGAGAAAGCGTAGTTTTTGTTATCCATATCTTTTCATCTCATCCCGCTAATCATAACGGGGAAATCGGAGATCGACGGTGGTAGTTGGGGTCGCTTGCGTGGCATTCCCGTGCTCAGGCTGCACTCAGTCCAATCGCGCATGTGCAAGACACACATAGAGCATGGGAAAACTGAGCACGGAATGAACCTCATTCCAAATCAACACCATTGCGCATTGTTGTGGGAATGCCTAGATCCAATTTCACACCACATACAACTGGTCAATACGGAACTTTTCACCCTATTTTTCTTCAATAACTATTCCTTTTGTTTGCGAGTTAGGTGTCAAACGTTTAGAATCGATACTGATTGTGTGTATAACTTGCGTGCGTGCAGAGAACACCTATAATCGATTAATTGCAAGTGACAATCAACCAGTCCAGTGTCAAACCATTTACGACCGATGGACGTTACGTCACTGAGACACAGATATTTTCCTGGACCGTGTATGGTTGAAATTCAATCATATAATGGTTACTGATCGGCACCCTAAAGATATGGTGTACCATTTTCACTCTTTATTTATTTTTTATTTTTTTAGAACAAATCTATCTTCCCAAACCTTTTTATTTTCTTATACCAAATTTACTTAAATCTGTAATTTTGGTATATAACTCAACGTGTAGCTCCACACCAGTTCAAGTTTTCACACTTCAAAATCTTCTATTATTAGTATTATTATTTTTTTATATTTTTTTTTTTGGGGGGGTGGGGGGAGTGGGGAATGATTAAAACAAATAATGGGGTATATGTTCTGACTAAAATATACAAATGTACCAAGTGCAATTAAAATGAACCCAATTAAATATTTGATCGAGCAGAATTAATTAAGAAGTACGTCACGTAAACATCGCTTGATGGGGTCCGTTATGGGTATAACCATGTAAAATGTGTAACTATGATCACGTCACCCAAACAAAATATGTATAATATAGGTCTGATGCAACCAACAATTAAATGATCTCGGTCGAGCGTAGGTTCTACTTCATCGATTTCACTTGGACCCAGCTGATCAGTATAGTGTGGCCGGAGTGGTTTGATTGGAGATTCAATCAAGAGTACGTGGGTTAATATAATTGGTTACATTATTGGCCGTGCATTCGTATCAGAGCGCGCAATGACAGGTATTTGCAGGAATCGGTTATACGTCTTGCTGATGCAATACGTGGGCCGGGTGGTTTGTTGAAGATGTCATGATAGGTAATTTGTCAGCTTTCTCTTTAAAACACAACTTACAAACGCCTTAAAACATTATTGAAAACATGCAACTAGCAAACAACATTATACAGTCAGTGGAGGCTAAGAAGGATTTGCAGTCGAATCAAAGCTTATGTTTTCTGAGAGAGAAAAACGAGGTTTACTTCCACACGAAAGATGTCCGCTCGTTTGAAACTCCAAGTCCGTGATTGTCCATGTTTAACGGGCTAGAAGGATATTCATATGTATTGATATAACGTCATCCAATGTTTACCGCATGACAATGCAGTTTTGAGTGGGGTCACCGCTCGACGCTTGCTATACTACGTTTTTGAGCAGAATACCAACGTATACGTGCAGGGGATTTTTCTCGGGAGCCACAATAAAAAAAATGAGCATGTAAAGTTGTACTGTATACCCACAAATTGTCCTGCGATGCACTAATGCGGTAAACAGTACGTACATGACATCATCAATCGCTATTACTACATTGAACTTTAATCTGTCGTAGCGGATTGCCCAACAGACTGTGAACATAGTACAATAAACTACCCAGGGCTTTGCCATCGGTGAAATGCTCGCCAATAAATTGGTACAATAATCTCCCCACGTCTATCTCTTCCTCTCGTTCCATTGTGTGGTATGTTGTGTAGTATGTTTGTTGTCCATGTTCTCATCAGAGTACAACCAGCGATTTCATTCGAGTCTCTGTTATCTCGTCTATTGAGAAGAGCGATCTATTCCTGCAGACTATGCATCTCCACTCTTGCTCGCTGTCCTGTTTGCACCACTTAAGATGTTCAATTGAACAAGTGGGTGTGTTCAATTAATTTTCTCCATTTTTTCCCCCAACTCCCATGGGTCGCTATACTTTTCAGTATAATAATCAGTATTGCCTGAGTGCTAAATAATAAGCTTGCCATTCTATAACGCAATGAAATGAACGACGACGTATGATAATAATCGCAATGTTCTTGTTGTGAGTACTGGTCGCGTATATTAAATCAAAATATATTACATTTCCGACTTTGGGTGTATCCTTTTTCTAAGACAGCCACGGTTGCTTGATTGTTGTCATGAATACCGAGAACCTTTGACATTTCATTCCATGCCGGGTTTGTATTTCATTTATCTTTAATATTTACCCAAGTTTGTTCATTAAATCCCCGATCAACCACCTGATCCCAATTCGATGTCCTCGTGAGAATGTTGATCAACTTTCGATGGAATTATGTTCAAGTGGTTACCTCTTTTTCTGTCTTTTTGAATAAACAGGTAATTTCGTCGGCTTGGTTGAATAATATTTCTGCACTATCACTGTGTATTAATGTAACCATGTTGTTTGTCGACAATTTCTAAATAAGGAGATTTTCAACATGCGAATTCATACGTTTGTAAAACTAAACGTTAGTCGAAATAATTTATAGACCATAGACAACCATAGACAAACAAACAAACATTGATCTAGATAGACAGCCACGTAATCCATGATTCTGCCAATGACATCTAAGTTGATGTAAGGAGACACTGCCGATCACAAGTGCATGACTCCGGATGAGTTTAGTCGAAGTGATGTCTCTTTTTCTTTCGTTAATGCTTTGTGTCGGCCATTTTCGCGCGTGCACACACTCTCAACTCACTCAACCTGACACAGCATTCAAAATACCGCGTACTTTCGGCGAAAGCATGGGGAAAAAACGCGGGAAAAACCCGCGGGAAAAGCAACACGCAAGCCTATGTGAGTGCATAATTCGTCACCGACACCACGAACTGGCACCCTCTGCATCACATGTGTACACAAAATTCAAAAAATTCGAAAAAACATTTATTGCTGAATATATCATTTTGTGCCATGAAGTATAACATGGCGAAGTTGTTTTTTCTTAAAAAATGTTAATTTGCTAATTTTTATTGGGGAGTTTTGCAGAAATTATTCCATTCTGTCGTTTTTCGGTTCCACGAAGTGACACTGCACTCAGTGTCAGTTCGTGAAAACGAAATTGCGGGGGCGCGCTGTGAAAAAGATTTCACGAACTGGCACTGTCTATACAACGTACCCAGGGCAATGTTGTATTACGCCGTGTATACGTATCACGTTTGTCTATGAAATAAATAGAACTCGATGTTGTCAACACGGCGGCACCCGAGCACTGTGTGCGCGCACTCCCCGAAAACGCGACAGTTTTCGTTTTCACGAACTGACACCCAGCACAGGTTACGCGCACTACCCGAAAACGCGTCAATTTTCGTTTTCACGAACTGGCACTCACTCACTGCAATGTATGCGCGCACTCTCCGAAAACGCGACAGTTTTCGTTTTCACGAACTGGCACCCGTCTTAATCATTTAATTATTAATTAACTAACCATATTTTCACAATATAAAAATTGTGTTTCAGCAGTTAACGAATTGTTACGTTTAATGATACCAAAACCCCTCAAGTAGACGGATTTGTTGACTAAGTAAACTCGTGTCAAACCTTTAAAAGCGTTTTTCTCCGAATTTTATTTTTGTAACGGCGACCACTGGGTGTCAGTTCGTGGTGTCGGTGACGAAATATTTAACCTCTTCATTATCTCTTAAAGTTTCTTATAATGAAGTGGTAAATCCACTGTTGGACTTTTGTTGGCATTTCCTTTATGTCATATACTACAAAAAGAACTTGAGTAAACTCTAGTATTTAGAACTCTTACTGCAATGGCCAAACTTGACCAATGAGTCAGTGATTATGCATGTTACGTCATGTGATTATTCACGCAACGTCACACGCGCATGCAAATGAAACACATATACAAGACGATCTTATCGAAGGTCGTGGCGTGGTTTACGGGGTACGTTAGATGGCGTCCGCGTCGGCGGCCTACGCGCGCTGCGTACCGCGATTTGGTCGTCTTGCAAACAAGATTAGACGTTATAGGATTAATGTTTAAACTGGCTGGATTGGAGACAAATTGTGCAGGTGAGCTCAACCAGGGAGGAGTCTCCCATTGGGTCGATAACCATGTGTTATAATGGTTGGCCGGGGGTGAGCAGGTGGGTAAGCTCTAGACCTGTCGTTCTCTGAGCCGGTGGATGGGGGATGATGTGTCACACCTTAGTAGGTTGCAAATGAACATCAGTACAAACATGATACGCCTAAAGAGTTATAGCAGTGTGATAAAGTTTCTTAAAATACACCATTGGCATAAAAAGAACGAGGTTAAACGTAAAAAAGGGGATTTCCGTGAACCTTGCATGACAAATATAGAATAGAATGGTGAAAATGCTAGGCACCTGACCAGTCAAGTTGGCTGCATTTATTGAATTCTTGACGAGCTAGGCACCTGTTTGTTAATTACCAATCCGTTTAGCATCCTGGGCTGTTTCTAGGCTGCGATCTTCTTTCCGTTCTGATGGGTGTTTAAGCCTTGTCGGTAATTACTAGAGATCACCTTGTCAAGACTAATTATTTTACCCACTAACTGCTACTTCCTGCTCCGTTTGTAACCCAACTTTGCGCGTGAAACCTTCTTAAAGCATCATCTCGTATCCTAATAATGTTTGATTACTTCATTGGGTTACCGTTTAGGTGTTAGTTACATTATCGGCTTGGCTCCAAGTTCCTGAGTTAAAATGGACGCCATCTTGCCATGTTTCCTGACGAAAACGGATTGAGCGCTATGCAGCTCATATTTCATGCTGGTGTGGTGCAAGGCAAATTTAGTCACGTGTTTTGTTAAACATTGTATTACATTTTTGTAATACAATGTTTTTTATTACATTTTTGGTGATAGTTTATCAAAAGGACTAGAAGATTTAACTTGAAGAAATTGTGATATGCAAGCTTCATGGTGCTAACAGTTATTATAGTTTATACCACAAAATCATTTGTTTGCGAGATTTTATTTGGTTTTTCGTGGTCAGATTTCGTATATCACTATCAGTTATAAGCAGATTGTTTTTGTGTTATTCTGATTTGGTTCAACAAGGGTTGACCTACAGTGTATCAAGAGACAATCATAAGAAAAGGAAACGACCTGTGTCTAAAAATAAATCCACACCAAGGCTATATTTTGCCGACTTATCTCAACCTCAGTATGACCTGGCTAAATTCTCCCTACTTTCCCAAAACTCCTCCCAGGCCGTTGGATCTCAGCCAGAATGCTACAAGTTAAATCTAAGGCGAAGGGGGCGTCTAAATATAGACGCTGTGTACTTCTGGCGCTGTTTCCCCTACGCAGTGCAGACCGGTGTTTGGTCAATTACGACGGTGGATGAAGCCAGAGGTTCCCGCTAAATCTAGCTTCCTGTAGCAATCTTGTAATGAGTCCCTGACACGCGCAGCGCAGCCGGGGTTGCTAGACGTCCACCGGACGCGCCCAACCATGTTGACTGAGGAGTACAGTCTGCTTTTGGCGGGAAACAAATAGTCCCATACTTAACATTTTGCCTGTCCCTGGGAGTTACATGCACGGGTTGAGAAACATTATGTGGCTGGTTGCCGAGACTATAGACAGGTTCATTTGTCACGAGACACTAACATGATTCGTTCGATAGTTTGTTTACAATCGGCACTACAACGAGTGTAACATAAGATCGCAGATTCTTTTCGGCGCGCGCGCATTTGTTTTTACCTTGTACGTGCGTACTTGGGCGCAACTCGCGCGCATGGGTCAATGATTTCACAACTAATTATGGCGCCGTCATAAGCCGTGTTCGCACTGGACTTTTTTGGGGGAAGGTTTTACTGAGACGATGGTCAAATAAAAATGGTCAAATTTGACCACTGTTCGCACTTGGACTTTCGACACAGGAAAATTTTACCGAGACCGTGGGAAAAGTAGCCGAGCTGTCATTATAATGACTCGTGAGGGCGCTTTGCGTGACCTTTCTGCATTGGATCGCGCGCGCGTTGTTTTTTTCCCGATCGCATCATTGACGCCATCGCTAGCCGTACGGTATTGCAACAACTACTTTCGTCGTAAGACGCGTTGACGTTATTTATTATCATTTGAAAATGATGCACTGGTAGCACCAATCAAACTTCCGACTGTATCAATAATAATATCTGCCATAATATTGACCAAAGGAACCCAAACTCTACGTAAACTTTTTGCAGAACCACATGCGAATGTGATCACGATGCGATTTGCATGCAGCGTGCCATCACGTAAACAATGCAAAGAGCGCATGCGCAGTTGTCTTGTTTAGCGTGACCTTGCACTGGGGGGCCGGATTAACGTTTTCCTGGGACGCTTTTACCGAGTCGCGCTGTTCGCATTGGACTTATCGTCTAGGGAAAAGCGACCAGGGACGTTTTCCCGGGCAGCAGTTGGCCGGTAGAAGTACCCACTGGACTCGGGAGAAGTACCTGAGAGGAAAACGTCCTGGGCTGTCCGCACTGGACTTAAAATGGGTAAAGGACCCATCGTCTAGGGACGTTTTATCATTTTAAGTCCAGTGCGAACAGGGCTATAGACATCGAAATAAAACCTAGACATGACATCCGTTTTTAAAACTGTTCTGAAAATTAATCCGCGTGCGGAATGTGCAAGTACGCGAAACGCTCATCGCGGGCGGGGCGTGCGCGGGGAGGGCGCACGTTCGCAATACGCGTGTGTTCTGTGACGCGGCCTATTTTCAAAACAATGACTACAACGATAAAAGTATAAACATGTCGTGTCTAGCTTTTATTAGATGTTTATGGGCGCCGTGCCTTCAATGTTTTTCCCGCGCAAATCATTTTTACGCGGAGTTGTTTTATGTGTGCATCTGTTGATGATTCATGGTGAATAATGTTCGACCTGACCCAGTCCCTAGCCAGGTGCTATTTTGGTACACATAGTCTCCTGTCAAGCTCGTTTTGTGCATCGTTCGCGTACAAGCCAGCCACAAATGTCGCTTGTTGTGGACACAAATAGCCACATCACCGATCCGAGAGGCTTAAATTGATACCCCAGGCCTCGTAGCTTCCATCGAACTCCGGATGCTGTAGTCAATAAAAATTAAACAGGGTTTGTAAGTGTCAAAGCATCGATCGCAGAATAACCACAAGCCTTGCCGCCTTTTGACTTAGTTCTGTGTGTTTTAAAATGGGAAGTGTTTATTTCCACTCGTAGCAAACTTAAACATTCAAACAATAAACAGCGCAAAGCGTTCTGGAATACCCATGTGTAGGAATTTGATTTTAAAGAATCACCTTTATTCCTACCGATACCTTCCTTCGGTAATTATGTTGGGAATTATTTGTGTACAAAGTTATTACTTAACTATTCTGCATAAGTTTCTGCCTGTCCTTTTCCATTTAAATCAGTAGAGGGCGCCATCGTGGCGACTTATTTACCAGCAATCTGGTCCCGTGGGGCATAGGTCGCGTTGACAAAACATTTATCCAAAGCAGAACACTTAATAAAACAAGCTTTATCTTTGGATACTCGAGTCGAAGGTCATCAATGCATCAACTTAAAGACGTCATTCGGTTTAGGAAGGAAAAGGCCTTAATAATCTGAACTTCCGCAGGAGGGGTAGTGGTAAGGGGTGGTTAGGGGGCAGAGATGGAAGCTCTGTCTAAATAAACCGTGGCAAACGAAGGAAGCTAGACGAAGGCTGAAATTGGTTAATCTGCGATTTGAAAATAAAGCACCAGCATTATAAGGAACTGAATGTCTTTGTTAAGGAGTTGTCGGTCTTACTTTACAACCAACACGTTCCCAAAGTAAAGATAAGATGAAGAATTACGCAATGTTACTCGAGTGGCGCGGGACGTATCGTGCGCAAGTTGCACACGCGCGCGCGTTATCAATTATCCTTCGACCAACATAAATACACCTTATTGACGGGTCGACCATCTTTGATTGAAAGTGAAGTAAAATTTTCATTTTTAGTTGGAACTTGCAATTAGAACTGAAAGCAATAAAATAAAGTTACTTACAAATTTATACCAGTCTGCTCTGATGAAAAATGAAACATTTGCGATTAATGATATGCTATTAACGAACACAATAGTGCGCGACGATTGCTAGACTTTCGTAGGGCGATAAGGCCCACGACCTTGTCGCGTATAGGCTTGTCTATAAATACGCGGGCATTATCGATCGACAAAATCCCCTGTGATTCAGGGAGCACAATCAAAAAGGCTTCATCGTAAATAAGGTGTAGAATCTGTTGTATCGCACATGCGCGCCTCAATGTAAGGCTAGTTGCCATGCAATAAATAACAATCGGGTTGTCTCACATTATTGATTACTAATTGTTTACATCATAAAATGTAGACAAGGGAGGGAAAGATAGTTCTTTGCCAGAACATTGTGTGACTCTCCTTGAAGCCAAAAGCATCTCACCTGCGAGAGATGACAACTGTGTGATACAACATCCGTTGAATACACGGGGGAGACCACGTCACACGCCCGGCACTATTCAGGCTCGAAACACGCTAGAATATCAAGGCTCCCGTAACTTGCCCCGGATTATGTGTTATTACTAAAGTGCTAGTATCCAAACGTGACTGTGATCATAATTTAGACCATCTCTTGTTGATTGGCATTAGCATTAGATTTGTTCTGCTATTAGTCATTAGGAATAACTACAACCGCCAACTCAAACGTGGTAAGGGTCGGAAGTTTGTTTAGATCGAGAAAGTTTTGTCGCATACAAAAATACACATTGACATTGCACCAAAACCTCACAATTCGGCTGAAAGGACAAGCTGGGGTTTGGAAGAACGACCCTAATATTCTAGAGTAACTCGAATCGGTCGTCGGTTGCGAATTGAGATTGTAGGTTGGCATTTAAGAGGCCCAATCTTTATTGGACACAACTATCTTTTGGAAGATTGCTATAGTTTGCGAGTATTTGCCATCAAATAACCTAAGCTAATCGATCATGATCGGTTTGTAAATGTTGCTGAAATGATCGCAAAGTTCATGTTGTTCAAGCGTTATCTCTGATTTACATACAATTAAGAAAACACGTGAAATACTGCCATTGCATCATTTGTAAAACTGATGTGCAATTCAAGAAACGAAGGGATATTTAGAGCACATGTTAAACTCCAGTTTTTCACCAAATAGACATTGTCAATTATAGAATGACAAATACTTTAAAAACGGGTAATGTTATCAGACAATAATTATACACTTTATTTATTGTATCATTCCGCAAAGTTTGTTTGTTGCGACGGATATATAAACAGACGAATGGAAATATATTGGAAAATTTAATGTAGAAACGAAACTTGTCCGCACAGTTAGTCTTCAAAGTAGGAAAAGTTAAACTCGTCCAAAATAATGGATAGCGAAGTAAATGCGCCGTAATCGGAAATCTTAAATACACTTAAATGAATTTACGCTCAGTCAAAGGTAACTTTCACGTCAGTACATACGTACATGTACATGTGGGTATACGTGCAGAATGTACTGTATAATGTACATGTACAATGTACATGTACATGTACATGTACATTGTACATGTACATGTGCAGGGTGCATTATGTGGTCTCTATCCTACCTCGCACGCATACTGCTGCCCTGCCTTGCTCGGTACAACCACTGTGGTGTACGTGTCGCCGTTGTACTCAACTTTAGCTTGTTGCTCCTTGCTGTCCGTCGCGTAAATCTTCATTATTCCACGTCTAGCTGCCCCTAAAACCGCTGAAAACACGATGGAGAATTGCAGCACAGGGGTAAACTATAACTTGAGCTTTAAACAAACTACTTTTATCGTAAACAACAACAAAACTCCGACTGTGTTTGCAGACTATACGGATCTTATCCTCGCTGTGTATTAACTTGACGTGACCCGTGAAATCGTGTATGACACTGCTGAATGGTTAGCTGGCCTCGCCTGGCCTTGCGCGCCCAAAGCCATTGTAAATAGCGCCACCTTCTGGTGATTTGAGTCATGATAATAATTATAACTGTTTAGTTCAACACTCTGTGGTGTACATTGTACCTTCAAGTCTTTTTTTAGAATGTATACTCCAGGGGTCAAATTAAGTACAAGGTTTAGCTTTATACGTTTCCTAAATTTATAAACACATGCAGTAAAGCCGGCTATCATTTTGCTATCGGCCTCAAGCTGTTATTCTTAAATTCCCCCTTTTAAACTTATGCTGTCACAAGTAAACATACTTAGAACCTAAACGTTACGTGTCCAAACATCCGATGCCCAATATATAGCTAAATATTATCCACCGTTACGCTAAACATGTTTAGTATTATAAGCATGTTGGAAAGTGATAGCACGAAAGTGCTTATAGTAGTAACTTTAGTTGCTGAACATGTTGTTTTTTTGGAGTGAATATACCCACAGGAATCAAAATAAACGAAAGGACTTAGTACAAATTTAGTAAAAATATTTAACGAGTATTTAAATGTAAAAAATGAAAACAATTGTACATATTGCTTGCAACGGTCATCTATTACAAAATTAGCTTAGTCTTGTTAAGCCAAATAATTTGAGAGTGGCACATACCGTAAACACAGCTAAAGGGGTATGTTTCACAAAACATGAAGAAAAACGATTCAACAAAATTTGTAGAAATGCATAATGTTTTTATTGTGTGGATGTTTTGGCTTCGCCTTGAGTCACTATTACGTTAACCGGTTTGAGCTAAACTTGCCTAAACCCACCCAGCATACTTGATATTTATTCCATTATTAAAATGTTAGTTTCGGACGAGAACATGCAGTCAGATACCCGTCAACTTTTAAACATTATGTTTTAACAATAACATGTGATGTCACTTCTTAGGTACTCTTCACTTCAATGCATGTCAATCAGCAGAATATTACAAGAACGTAATACTGGAGTTTATTACAATATAAGTTTACGTAATCGTGTACTACATTAAAAAAATTGTGAGGAATGTTGGTCGCTAGCTTTTAACTATAGATTTTAACTAACACTCGTCTGCGTAATAACGGCGTCACAACTCTTCAGAAGAGTCGTCAGGCGTAACTGAATACATGTTCTATACTTCTTTATTATTCGTGAGCTAATGTGGCATTAATGAAGCATGGAACAGTGAAGACCGTTTTGCCTTGAAATATGCCCAATCCCATTACGTACATTATTAGCACCGCCATGATGGGACTGACCACGATAATCAGCCAGCAGACGACTGTTTCCAGAATCCATGTTGTTCTAAAGGAAATGATACAAAATAATATGCATCGTAACTTCGTATAGTACTAACACGTTGGGACCACTTTGAGATGTGTTTCTTTTTGTGGTGTAATTCTTACACTGTAGGCCTACCGCCAATCACAAATTTATTTTGACAAGACTGGCATGATTTCCTTCACCAGAACAATCTTTGTCCGTAATGGACATAAAGGTTGAATTGATCTTGAATACAGGGTTAACCAGTTAGCCAACGGCTAATCGTTCAGTCGGTCAGAAATCATAATATAGTCGATCAGTCGACAAACACAGTGAATCGAAAGACGTCAGTCGTCCTGTCACTATTGCCGGCGTTTGGATGAGATTTGTGCTTGGTTGAGCTTTCAATCCCTATCATCTTGATTAATAAAAGCAATTGTCTGTTTAGTGCACCTGTCGTCAACCTACTTGGATTCTTTGTATTTCTCGGGTGTGTGGATGTTTCGCAGTCGCAGGTAACACATGGTGGGAGCTAAGAAAGTTATAATCGGGAAGCAGATGCCCCCTAGGAGGGTAAAAATGACTCCAAAGTGCGGTATGGTCTCGCCGATTATGAGCTGAATGGAAAACACGACAGTTCTTAATGCCACTCGCTTCCAGGTAAACTCTGGAGGAAAACAAAATGAGAACAAAACACAGATTAGTCTTGGCTGCAAGATGACCTAATCGCGGTATGCAGCGCGCGTAAGCCACCGATGCGGTCGCCCTCTAACGTACGCCGTAGACCACGTCATGACATTCGATCAGATGGTCTTGTATACTCTGCTAAAATCGCTCGGAAAACTCCGAGCAGAGCTGTGTCGCATTTGCATGCGCGTGTGACGTTGCGTAACAGAAACTGGACTAATTATGCATATCAACGATCTCAAAGCGCTTTACAATTATGATGGTGGTCAGGTGGTGTGATCAGGTGGTGTGATCAGATGGTGTTTGGAGAAAACATGCCATTACACCCAAAACACGCGATTTATTTCCGAAGAAACGGTGCTTTGGCTTAGGGATTGAGATTTTAGTCGTGAATGCCTTTCCCTCCAAGAAAACAGCAACAAAATTAAATAAAAGAATAAAAGGTGTGTTGTTATATTACCCGCTGGAATGTCTAGTCTTTCCTCTATGGATTGATAGAGCGGATTATTGCAAGAAACTAACACCGCGATGTTACGGAGAAGAAACATCGCAGCGCACACGGACGATAGCGGTCCCGGGCTCAGCACGGCAAGCACGGTAGTGTCGGACGTCGCGTACGCCAGACGACCCCGCTGAAATACGTACGTCACCACCAGAAGGGAGATAACTAACGCAAATGTATCTAGGAAAAGAAACAAACAAGCAAAGAAATAATAGTCAGGACGTCGGTAAATCTATAGGTAGAGGCCACAATTTACACAAATTTGACGAGAGAAAGATTTATCATTGAATTGCTGATATGTACAAGCCAGATTACCGTGGGGGCGCCGTTCATTATACAAACATCTAGCCATTGCAAACTTGCACGTAATTCCTAAACTTCATATCGAAAACATGAATTTAAAGCTTTTGTGGGCGATCCATTTGACTGTTGGAAAGTTACAATAAGATCGGCTTTTGGATTTCTCACCGCCAAACTATTGGTTGATCCAATATGGCACGCCCCCTGGTCAAAAAGTATTTTAACGTGATTTTAATCAATATCTCCTGCAACCATTATTAAACTTACAGGCATATGACACAGAGAGGGTCGTGGTAATTTTCTGCGGCTGTTTCATGTCGCGCTGAAGATTCAGCACAATGAAATGTGTACATGAAGAGATCTCCGCAATTCCGCAAATCTCCACTAGATGAACCAGCAAAGTGCCGTGGGCGTGTCCAACGCTTGGGGGCGCCCTCGAAAAATCGGTTAAGTTTGAGTAGTCTGCCTCTGCCTCCATGTCATCTTCATCAAGTATTACAGCGATGCCTGTCAGTAGATACGCCAGGGTACCAGTCAAGGCGCCCGCTGCACTCAATTGCCTAAAGTTAAAGAAGAGCAATCAAAACGGGTATAACGATGAACTCACGCGTTTTAAGTACGCCCTCAACGGAGGGAGGCACCCCCACTCGCCACCACTATACAAAATGTGTTGGTCCTATATTGATGATGGTTAACGGGTTTATAACGTAAATTATTGCCCCAAAGTAATATTTAGCCCCCCCCCCCCCCCCCCCCCCCCCCCACGCCTCTTACTTATGGTGTGGATTTCGATGAAACGAGCTGTTGACTTTCTTTAGAAAGTTACCAATAACTTTCAAGTGGAAAAAATTAACTCGCGTATCACTAATGTGGACAAAACTAAAATACTGTGTTGTTATATTTAAGCTATTTTAGGCTCATTAATACTGCCAAGACTTCTGCACTTTTCGTCAGTTGGAGCATCATTTTAAAACACCAACATAATGTTATCCCAAATGACAGGTTTTTGTCCGTGGTTTTTTACCATATATCTCGTGGAGTTCCAAGCCACATGAACGGACAAACGACGACTGCAATTACGACCATCAGGAGACAAAATTGACCGCGAAGCGCCTCGCGGCCAAGGGCCTGGCCGCCAAGCACGAAGAGATTCTCTGACGTCAACGTCAGAACGCCAATCGAGAGAGCGAAACAGCAAACGTTCACGGTCACATTAATGGCGGTACTATAGGAGAAAACGCAAAAAGGATGTAGTATCCTGACGTCACTTCAGCGGTTGTGTACAAAGTCTATGAAGAGTCGAACACATTTGAAGTATTTCCTAACCAAACTAGAATTGTTTTTCAGTATCGGATTCATTTTTTTTCTACATTTTTTTCTGGAGCTGATTGGCCTTCATTGAGATATATGAAGAAAAGGCAGCGTCAGGTTGCAACATTCTTTCCGAAAACAGAGAATTGATTGGTGATCTCATACATAAATTCTTAATAGATATTATTCATTTTTTGCAGCGATAGGCCTTCCATAGTGTGCCCGTGGAGCTACAGAAAGGCTAATCATTCATTTATCAATCTGCACCATGCTAACTTTAGTGGACCGTGATGGGAAGGCGCATTCCGTTTTATGTTACAAATCGCAAAAAGGGGTCTCAGTATCAAGCAGCGCCCTCTTGCGTCCGTGTTTAATCCACTGACCTTGCCCATGACCCGAAAGCCTCGTAGCCAATTGCTCCGTAAGGATTACGCTCGTTCTGCCATCTTCCCTGTACGATGTTCCAGCAGCGTCCCAGCAGTACGCTAGTGTATACCACCCCGCTACATACAACAGTCGCTAGAACGAGGCCCATCCAACCTACGGAAGCCAAGAGAGACCATTTAAAAATAGGAGCAATAGCAAGGATGGCAGAAAGAAATTTATCCAAGTTCCTACTGAAGGCTAAGTTCTTAGAGCCTTTGTAAAAAACAAATACATAAAGAAAAACATTCAAAAGTACATGTACTGTACCTGTACTGACAATCAAGGCTTCTACTGTGAGGAAGGTATAATCAACAATGAGCGCTATGGTGAACAGACATGACTGCCACACACTCAAACCACTGCTATGCTGTGCAGAAAATACAAACCAAATTCACGTGTTAGCCAATCAAAGCAAGACAATATTTCAAACTAATGAATATGCATATGCATAACGGACAATTTTAAATTGGTTTGATTTGATCAAATAAACGACACAACCTGCAAATTTCAAAGATAAAAACATTTGTGGATGCAAATGTCACATTTATCGAAGCAAATAAATAACTGTACTTAAATCAAGTATTTAAAGACTGTAATTGTGAATAAGCTATATATGGAGTTTATTTACGATTTACGATTGTTAGTACCTAAAATAGCGTCTTTAAGGAACCCCTAGCTTAGGCTGCATCCCAATCAGCTGTCTAGAGCTAGGTCTAGGTTTGCGCTCATTGCAATTACGCGGGGACACGCTGACATAAACGTAGCCGTAGCTCTGGAATTACATTTCGGACACGACCTAACTAAAACCAAAAACTCACGTTACTGTCATCTGGCTCGTTCAGTTCTTCGTATTTTTCGTCGCCATTTCTCTCCGGTTCCTTGTGATTTATAGACGCAGGACGAGACCCCGTTCCATTTAGCGACTCGTTGTGGGGAGACAGTATAGGGGACGTTTCTAGAGGTGATTCCATTTCCATGCTGGTAACGGCTGATATGGATCACCAGAAGAAATATTGATTTCAGTACTGTAATAAACGAACAATATTGTGTGCAGTTAGGCCTAATACAAAATACGTATTGGCATCATACCACTTACTGAGTTCATCAGGAAGTGAATGACGCTGTTTTGTAATTTACTCGGCTTGACTTACAAAACGTTTGCTTCAACACTGCAATGAAACCAGAGAACCATTCACAGAACCATTCAGAGAACTACATACATGTACTACATGTACATGGTTCAGTACAATCATAATGGTGCTGACAGCGTTTTATATTTTTTTATAGGAGGATTAGGGGTGATTTCCATAAACTGTCGCATATATCACATGCATCACATATCATATATTAAATACACCTGTTGTATACAATTGTACATAATTGCAATGTGCTATAGACGATGTGCTCTCTATCTAACGTCATGTGTTTACATCTGTATTCAAATGTGCCCGGCAGTATGCGCACACATCGTGTTTTACATAAAATTTGCTTAAAGAGTGACGTCGCAGGTCAGATCGCCTTTGAATTATGTGACCTCTGATGTCATCTCTTAACAAAATTTATGTAAAACATGATGCGTGCGCATACTGCCGGGCACATTTGAATACAGATGTAAACAGAAGGCACATCGTCTATACGAACCTGCTAATAACCCATACCTACACTCTTTAGACTATTGTTACCTAACGCACCCTCCTAAAAAACCTCAAATAAATTCCTGAGAAAGCACAAAGTTCCGCCAGTACAATGGACACCACGGAGGACTAATATCATGCGTGTATATCAAGTTGGTCCACATAGCTCCTTGGTATCACCTATATCTAGCGCATTCATTTTGCTGGATGCCTAGAATCAACATTTACTTTTAAATGAGTAAGATATTTCTTAATAATTAGGTACAGTAAATACGTTTGATATCTGCAAATGGTGTATCATACCTTTAAGGCTACGGTTTGTGCTTGAAATTTTCTCACCTTTACGCCGGCCGTGATAACTTCCTGAATAACCCCACCAGATGAGTCGGCGGGTAATTTCTTTAAATCTTCCAAATCAGTCCACAATTTCACTTCTATTTTAAGGTTCATCACGTTCACGTGTTGCTCTGCATGTGTTACGTTCACTGCAAGAACTGTGTTTAGCGAGTAAACACTTGTTAAACACTTTCTTGCTATCGGTTCGTAAACATGTTTACATGCTAATGTTTAGTAGCATAAAACTGTTTTCTCGCTAAATAAATCGTTTAGAGTTTTGTTTTGGCACATCGGATACGTACACTGACTGTGTGCACTGCGCAATAATTGGAAAGCAGTGAGGCATTTCTTCGTCAACGAAAGCATTATGTGTGCTTGAATGGAGTTCAATCCGTGGTGCGCTATATCTTTAGAAAATGTGGAAAAGTACCTGTGTTTTGTTATGTGACACTACCGGTGACCTTAAGGTTTGTATGCGCATAAACACGTCCTCATATCTAAAGCATAATTATAGACTTATTAAAAAACACCTTCGTGTACTGCATGGGGGTATAGGACGTGCTTTTCTTTTGTAAATTCAAATGGTAATATAATATATATGCTCGCACCATTGAACTTTCCCTGCAAAATCAATTACATTTCTCTGTGTTTATAAGAGTAACAAAACACCTGCTTTAGGAACATGAGAGACAGCTGTTTTTGAGTGTTTTTTGTTTTGTTTTGTTTTTTAGCAAGGTTTACGTGATTTTTGAGAGATCTTTTTTACCATGGACCTGTACGATGTCGAAGACGAGCTTACACTCATTCAGCAGTTTAAGACGCCGGCCGCTTACTGCGCGATCAGTCCTGTGCGGTTTGTTAGAGAACCAGTTCAATTGTGCTGTTTCCAGGTCCTTCTAGTCCAGGTCCTTCTAGTCCAGTTTGCTTATTTTCACCCAAGCCTTGACCGATCTGATCTCCAGTATCCTGCTGATCTTCTTGAGTGTCACGCAGATATGGCAACACCGGTCTCCCATTCGCCCCTGGCTCTACCGGTTCTGGTGTGCAGTTTGTCCTCTTCTTCTTCTCCTTCACCTTCCCCTTCAACCTGGTGTTGGTGTCCTTGGAGCGCCACTCCGCCGTTGTGCACCCACTACTCAAGTACACTCACTGCTTCAATCGACGCAAGACCAAAATCTTCGTGGTGATACTCTGGCTGATTACGCCCGTCATGCAGTACGCCCACCCGATCTTCTGGATGACCGTAGTGAGCGGGTCGTGCAAGACGATCGCCCCGTTAAGTGACTCGTCCAAGCCTTGAACGGATCCCTGCTCTACCTCGAGTTTATCTTACCAGTCTGCGCCGTGGGATTCTGTTGCATATCCATGATGAGAGCTCTTCGCCGCCACAAGCTTGCAAGCTGGTGAATATGTCGGCTTGTAACAGATACATCACCGCGATTCTCATCATCCTCAAGTTCGTATCTTCGTCTTATTCGTCATCTGCTGGATGCCTAATCAAACCACCTAATTCTTCCAGTTTACCCTGGGAAGTCCGCTGGACTACCAAGGTGGGTGGTACTACCTAACTACCATCCTCGCCTTCTTGAATTGCTGCGTTAATCCCTTCGTCTACGTCTTCCAGTTGAAGCAGTTCCAGAGAGAGTTCCCCCTGATTCTGTGTTGCCGTTGTGGTTCCAGGGAGGACAGGTAGCAACGTTGTCATGGTACTCGATCTGCAGTGGTCCAACCAGTACTAGTAGCGTAACTATGACCGATGCGTCAGTTTGTGAAACAATAATATTGCATTTTGCAGAGCTGGGGGAACTCTATATGAATAAACTTAATTAGCTAACTAGACCACGTATATGATTTTTAAATTTGGAAAAAATAAAGATTTCTTTTTGAATAACTAGAAAATGCTAAAAACCTAAAGTCGTCAAAAGATCAGATAGGTCAGATATCGTCGTGGTACGATCGATAAATGTTATACATGTAAATTATAGTAAGCACTTTAAACCTCAAGAAATGAACTAATATGGTTTACAGCCTAGCCCCTTTTTGTGGTAGATGGTCACAAAATAATAGTAAAAGGATTTAAACAAAAATTGCGTAATTTTCTATAAATCTTATGAATTATTGTTTTTCTAAAACTGTATTCTATAACTAAACAATTTAGATCACAATCTTTGTATAGCTCCAAAATGTTAAGAAAGCAAATAGAGCTTCAGTCGTATTTGGAGGAGATATAAATATCCTGCAATCAAATTCACGATACAACTACGTGAGCCCTCTCGCGTATTGCATCAGGTAGCCGTGCATGCCATTTTTCAACGATATGTTTTTTAGAAAATGAATTTGTTATTGTGCTCTGCATGTACAAGGTTTGGAACCTTTTATGTGACCCATGGGCAGATTATATTATTCATTATTCACACGATTAAATATCAAAACATTGCTAAAAAGGAAGTCATCGAGAGTTAAGTATCGTTCAAATCTAATAATAGTATGATATACTATTATTAGATTTGATTCAGGCAGAGTTGTAAACAGGTCACTAATGTTGGTAGCACTTTCTTTTCTTTGCTTTGAATTTAAAATTTAATAATCCAAACATTAACACAAAAGTGGATCGACATTTTAAATGCTTTTAACCGATTTTACGCATTTCTGAAAGGAAATGGTACAATGTTGTTAAGAATTAGAGTGCAGTTTTCTACGATTATAAGAATGGATATTCAGAGCTTCAAATCCTACGGCCGTTTCGTGTATGGATGCATGTTGTAAATTAAATATATTCCCTCTGTCAGTACCTGGACACATACAAATTCAGTGACATTTTTGCCACTTGGAGAGAGTGGATAATGCATGTTAGGCAAGCGGACACACAGACTGTAATTCATCTGCAACACACCTGGGAATATTAACGATGGAATAACAATGCATACATTATAGACAGGTGCATAGCCATTGTTTTATAATTAAACCAATGTGGAGGCAGGAGGCATAATGCAGGCGTGAACGGCATCAATCCTGAACGATTCTTGTATTAATGATAGCCGAGCCAAATATCCTACACGGAAGGATTTTAGTCTCCAGGATTTTAGCCGAATGATAGTGTCGACACCAGTATTCGAGAAAAAACATGATGTCCCCCCTCCAAAAAAAAACCAAACCATCTTAAGATGAACATTTGAATCTTTGATCGGTGTTTGCTTTTATCCAATTTCGCCGCAGCATTCACACACGCAAGTAGAGGTCCCGTCTGCGCAAACGAGTAGCCACAGCGCGCATGAGCGCGACTTAACGGCACACACGTAGTCGGATCAAATCGTGTCCGGGCATTCGATGACGCCGCTCCTAGAAATCACTGCTGCGGTTGCCAGGCCAACCACACTAACCGCTTTCCGAAATCTCCAATAAACGATTACGCGTCTCGTGCTCTGCGGAGATGGTCCATTCACGCAGCCCCGGGCCCCAGAGGTAATTTATCTTCAGCACCTCACTTCGAACAAAGAAAATCCAGAGGACAAGGAGCTACCGCGACGACGACAACTTGAGATTCATGATGTTACTAATCAAAGGTAGAGATTCGCCCAACCTCTGGAGCGCCATTATTTGAAGAAGGCCTGGTATGCATCTGAAGGATGTTCATACTTTCATTTCTGCCACAGACCAGCTAGGTGGTCAGACGTGTCTAAGATTGTTTCAGCAAGTGTGAGTACATCTCTGTGGATACCGGTACCGCCCACGTGCAGATGGTCGGATGGTATGCTTCCCTGTAATCCAGATGCTGGACTACCTGCGTCTTGCGCTCTTCTCTCATCTCTTGACAGTGGTCGGTAGTATCATGAATACGTACACACTGGAGGCCCTTGTACCTGTTAATTGCACATCAATTTACTCCAGCGCGTTGGCCGACGTGGCGACGGACCTGGCCGTCTTGGAAATCAACGCAGCCTCACCGCGTATCTTACCGGCAGGTGTCAGCTTGGCTGTACGCGTGTGGCAGATGCAGTGCTCCCCCTCCAAAGAGCTTCTCGCCCTGGCTGAGTTGGTCGTAGACCCGGAGCTTGATGCCATCTTGGGCCCCGTTCACTGGTTGACGTGCGACTCAGCGGCCAAACTAGCCAAAGCAAGGGACGTCCCCCTGGCGTCTTGGTCCTGCACCGATACCAGACGGGTGGATCTCAAGGCTCATCCGCCCTTCGTACGTATGAGCGTGTCAGATGCTGCGACTGCCCAGGCGTTTCGGGCCATCGTGGCACACTTTGGCTGGAAATACTCGGCGATCATTGCCAAGGACGAGCCACAGTGGAAAGTTCTGGGCCAGGAGATCAAGAACACGTTGAATGAGGAAGGGTTTGTGGTGGAACACTTTCTAACTGTAAATGACGGGGCGACAGACGAGGAACTAAAGACTGTCTTAAACAAAGTCACGTCACCCGTGAAAGGTAAAATTAAACATTCATATCGTGATAAATACTGGTCGTTATTATTACAATTTCAATACAGCATGCAGACCACTGCAATTGAATTTTATTAAATAATAAGAAAGGTTTATTCTATACTCGAAGTTGGCTATTTTGAAGATACTGCAGAGAGTAGCATTAATGGTTCAGCAGTATTCAGTTTGGATACTTAAAAGTCGTCAAATAATTGTCTAGTCTACTAAAGATGGTAATATCTCAAGAAAACAAACATCTTCGGTATTCTACCTCAATCAGTCATTTCGAGTTCATTTACAATCGCATCTCTGATTTATACGACCAATTTAGCAGCGATATATAAACGACGGTCCCTAATTTCCAAGATTTTTTTTATAAATTATCTTTCTATAAGTTGTTTAGGTCTGCTTATTAAAATTCTCTGCAACTGCGTGCACGGCAATTTGGAAAACCTTGGCACACGATTTCAATTAAATCTGAGAAAGCGTAGTTTTTGTTATCCATATCTTTTCATCTCATCCCGCTAATCATAACGGGGAAATTTGAGATCGACGGTGGTAGTTGTGGTCGCTTGCGTGGCATTCCCGTGCTAAGGCTGCACTCAGTCCAATCGCGCATGTGCAAGACACACATAGAGCGTGGGAAAACTGAGCACGGAACGAACCTCATTCCAAATCAACACCATTGCGCATTGTTGTGGGAATGCCTAGATCCAATTTCACACCACATACAACTGGTCAATACGGAACTGTTCAACCTATTTTTCTTCAATAACTATTCCTTTTGTTTGCGAGTTAGGTGTCAAACGTTTAGAATCGATACTGATTGTGCGTATAACATGCGTGCGTGCAGAGAACACCTATAATCGATTAATTGCAAGTGACAATCAACCAGTCCAGTGTCAAACCATTTTACGACTGATGGACGTTACGTCACCGAGACACAGATATTTTCCTTGACCGTGTATGGTTGAAATTCAATCGTAATGGTTACTGATCGGCACCCTAAAGTTATGGTGTACCATTTGTATACCAGTTGTGCATCAAAGTCCTCAAAATAGAATGGTGCTTGACAACTAACTCACAGGAAAACTCCAAACATCGTTGAACTTCTTGTATATTATTTCCTTCTAAATAACAGCATGCCAGAGGGAATATTATTTCACAGGGAGTTTAGATCGCTTTAAATCGAGTAAGCTTTTGAACAATTATCATGTGGTTGGTTATTTTTGTAATAGTTGCAAAAGGTATAGTACCCCTTTAATTGTAAATTCAATAATGTGTATCGTAATTTCGTTCATGGGCCGACATTAATGGTTCAATTTTTCCACGATTTCTATTCCAATGGGAATCATGACCTGATCGATATGATACGAAGGGAGACTGTGTCTTTAACTGCATGTCTAAGACCAGTTAAGATAGGAAGAGGTCAAAGAAAAGGGTCGTATTGGAGGCAAAAGACACGGTGGATTATTATTAAGGTCACAATTTCAACGTCGTTTTTAATTATTAAACAAATGTCTTTATCACTGTTCGTCGCATTTAAAAAAATTATCCACATAAAATAACCAAGTAATGTTCACATTTATTTTCTTTTTTTAGAACAAAATCTATCTTCTCAAACCTTTTTATTTTCTTATACCAAATTTACTTACATCTGTAATTTTGGTATACAACTCAACGTGTAGCTCCACACCAGTTCAAGTTTTCACACTTCAAATTAATTTTTTAATTTTTGTTGGGGGGGGGGGGGGATTTGGGAATGTTTAAAACAAATATGGGGTATATGCTTTGACTAAAATATACAAATGTACCAAGTGCAATTAAAATGAACCCAATTAAATATTTGATCGAGCAGAATTAATTAAGAAGTACGTCACGTAAACATCGCTTGATGGGGTCCGTTTTTGGGTATAACCATGTAAAATGTGTAACTATATGATCACGTCACCCAAACAAAATATATTTAATATAGGTCTGATGCAACCAACAATTAAATGATCTCGGTCGAGCGTAGGTCCTACTTCATCGATTTCACTTGGACCCAGCTGATCAGTATAGTGTGGCCGGAGCGGTTTGATTGGAGATTCAATCAAGAGTACGTGGGTTAATATAATTGGTTACATTATTGGCCGTGCATTCGTATCAGAGCGCGCAATGGCAGGTAGGCCTATTTGGTATTTGGAGGAATCGGTTATACGTCTTGCTGATGCAATACGTGGGCCGGGTGGTTTGTGGAAGATGTCATGATAGTTAATTTGTCAGCTTTCTTTTTAAAACACAACCTACAAACGACTTAAAACAATATTAAAAACATGCAACTAGCAAACAACAGCACAATCAGTGGAGGCTAAGAATGTTTTGCAGTCGAATCAAAGCTTCTGTTTTCTGAGAGAGAAAAACGAGGTTTACTTCCACACGAAAGATGTCCGCTCGTTTGAAACTCCAAGTCCATATGTCCAGGGATATCCATATGTATTGATAACGTCATCCAATGTTTACCGCATGACAATGCAGTTTTGAGTGGGGTCACCGCTCGACGCTTGCTATACTACGTTTTTGAACAGAATCCCAATGTATACGTGCAGGGGATTTTCTCGGGAGCCACAATCAAAATAATGAGCATGTAAAGTGGTACTGTACCCACAAATTGTCCTGTGATGCACTAATGCGGTAAACAGTACGTACATGACATCATCAATCGCTATTACTACATTAAACTTTAATCTGTCGTAGCGGATTGCCCAACAGACTGTGAACATAGTACATGTACAATAAACCACCCAGGGCTCTGCCATCGGGAAAATGCTCGCCAATAAATTGGTACAATAATCTCCCCACGTCTATCTCTTCATCTCGTTCCATTGTGTGGTATGTTGTGTAGTATGTTTGTTGTCCATGTTCTCATCAGAGTACAACCAGCGATTTCATTCGAGTCTCTGTTATCTCGTCTATTGAGAAGAGCGATCTATTCCTGCAGACATTGCATCCTCCACTCTTGCTCGCTGTCCTGTTCGCACCACTTAAGATGTTCAATGAACAAGTGGGTGTGTTCAATTCATTTTCTTCGCTTTTTTTTCTCCAACTCCCATGGGTCGCTATACTTTTCAATAATCAGTATAGCCTGAGTGCTAAATAATAAGCTTGCCATTTTATAACGCAATGAAATGAACGACGTATGACAATGATTGCGAAACACAAAGTCTCACTTAAATCGCCATGTTCTTGTTGTGGGTATACTGGTCGCGTATATTAAATCAAAATATATTACATTTCCGTTTTGGGGTTGTATCCTTTTTCTAAGACAGCCACGGTTGTTTGATTGTTGTCATGAATACCGAGAACCTTTGACATTTCATTCCATGCCGGGTTTGTATTTCATTTATCTTTAATATTTACTCAAGTTTGTTCATTAAATCCCCAATCAACCACCTGATCTCAATTCGATGTCCTCGTGAGAATGTTAATCACTTTCGATGGAATTATGTTCAAGTGGTTACCTCTTTTTCTGTCTTTTTTAATAAACAGGTAATCTCGTCGGCTTGGTCTGATTCTGTTGAGTGAAGACAAAATTGGTTGAATAATATTTCTGCACTATCACTGTGTATTAATGTAACCATGTTGTTTGTCGACAATTTCTAAATAAGGAGATTTTCAACATGCGAATTCCTACGTTTGTAAAACTAAACGTTAGTCGAAATAATTTATAGACCATAGACAACCATAGACAAACAAACAAACATTGATCTAGATAGACAGCCACGTAATCCATGGTTCTGCCAATGACATCTAAGTTGATGTAAGGAGACACTGCCGATCACAAGTGCATGACTCCGGATGAGTTTAGTCGAAGTGATGTCTCTTTTTCTTTCGTTAATGCTTTGTGTCGGCCATTTTCGCGCGTGCACACACTCTCAACTCACTCAACCTGACACAGCATTCAAAATACCGCGTACTTTCGGGGAAAGCGTGTGAAAAAAACGCGGGAAAAACCCGCGGGAAAAGCAACACGCAAGCCTATGTGAGTGCATAATTGTTAATCGTATTAGGTGGTTTGTCTTGTCGTTGCTTCATCACCCTCAATTAGACGTCTTCGATCAGCAGAAAATTGAGTGACCATTCTAGTGTCAACGCCCTCGGCGATGTAACGGACGCCTATTGTAGGAGCTGTTGTTCTCTGCAGCGGCAAAATCTTGGCCATTTTTTACTTTCTGGAAACGTTTGGGGCTCATAATTTGAGGCTCGTCAAAGGATATTGATTACATTACCATTTGTGTTAATTATTGTGATAAAACTCACGAAAGGTTTCCCGTTCTCGCATGGCATTTTACTGAATCGTGCTTTGTTATTGCGACCCAAACAATCGATATCTTGTACACCTGAAAATAACTTAATCCGAAGAAGATACACAAAATATCCCTTACATTTTGACCAGGGGATGGGCCATTCAATCCCCTCCCCCATTATTGTCGCGAGTACCAAACACTGATTTTAGTGTTTTTTTAATATAATAATATTTAATAATGTAATAAATAGGTTTTTCTAAATGGAGAAGACACATTTTAACATTTTGATATGAGAAGTACAATTTTAATAGCCACACAATCTTGGTGGTTTAACAGGCTATTTTTTTCTGAGTCGCATACGTTTTCCGTACGCGTATCAAATCAAATGGTCTCTGTCAGTCGCCGCAGCCCGGCTAAAAATGTGCATAAAACTCTCGCCGAATTTCACATAAAATTCGATAAATGTTGTTATCAAGATGTAATTTGACTACTTTGACTGAGAAAACAAAATTGTGCAGGCGTCAAACTGCGAGTGTATATTTGGTGTATTGTCTTGAGTAGGCCTAGCCCATATGTTGCCTAGTACCCTGTAAGTGTTTGACGGCCGAGATAAATGCGCGGAGATCCAATATTTTTCAGGTTTTGTATTAAGATTATCATATCAATCAAATCGGAACAGCAACAACTTTTGGACTGTCCAGTGTACAAAGTTCCAGTGGTTACCTTTAGGTGTATTTGTTTGGTTCATTAACTTAAGGCTTATTAATCAGGATAATTTCTTTTTCCAGTGAGATTTGGTAACCCTATGCATGGAAACTTATCGTTTTAAAATGTGTCAAAATGCACACGGCAGTAGTTAGACGTCGTGATAAGACGTCATGTTGAGATATGGCAGTTTGTGTAACTTAGGGTAATTTCTAAGGAGAACGGCACTCACATTTGTATATAATTTTACAAAAAACGGACAAAATACCTGAAAACGATAGTATTAAAGGGATCGTATATACGTTTGGTAATTGGAACCCATTGTTTGTATCAATCCTATAGAGTTATAGATATATACCATAAAACTAACCTGTAAAAATTCATTTCAAAAGGTGGTAGCGATTTTGAGATATTGCCGAAATTCTGGAGCGGTTTTGTCCACGCAGGAAGCATAATCTGCATACACACTCTGAGAAACGTCACTGCAGTAACGCTTCTCAGATTCAAATTTTTGGGAATAAAAAGTGATATCTTTTTCCATAACCGCAGTACTTCGAAGTGAAAAGTTTCTAAAAATGCATTATACTATCCAAAGCTGCTGTACTTCTTACCAAGTAAGTTTTTATTGCCATAAATATTTGGAGTGATTACCAAACGTATACGATCCCTTTAATGTAACCACGTCATGCATTTTGTATCAGCAGTGTCATCTTAAAAAATGTCTTTTCTTTTTTACTATTTTGCTGGGTTTTATGAGAGAAGCGGAACATAAAGGACAATAACTCTCATAATCAAAGAATTATTCATCAGGAAGCGGATTTCATCTTCTACAGGGTGGTCCAAAAAAAACTATACCCAACTTTGGAGGCCATTTTCTCCTAGATGATAAAATATTTTAGTAATTTGGTTTGCATATTATTAAAGCATATATCGTTGAGCATTATTGGTGAAAATAGGGAAGATTTTACATTAATATTTTTGGAGATATTCCTATTTTTAGCGAGTATGTGTAAAAATGCTCTTTCCACGGGAGCTGTCAATGCATCAACATGTTTGAATATGATATGACACAATAATGTAATGACGCGATAGTCCTTTGACAAATGTTTTTGCGAGCACTTCTTTTATTTACACTAAAATGGATAAATAATACTTTTTAATAGATAGGCTTCTGGTTTTGCAGCATGCTTGAACTGATATGTACACAGCAATGAAAGCATGCTCCAAGAGTGAATTTGAAAAGCCCGCTCTGAGCATCTTGACAATAAAGACCTCTACTACATGTACTTAGGACATTTTTACACATACTCGCTAGAAATAGGAATATCTCCAAAAATATTAATGCAATATCTTCCCTATTTTTACCAATATTGCTCAACGATATATGCTTTAATAATATGCTTTAATAATATCCAAACCAAATTAATAAAATATTTTATTATCCAGGAGAATATGGCCTCCAAAGTTGGGTATAGTTTTTTTTTGACCACCCTGTATTTGGATTGGTTATCGCGAGTAATATTTCTGTCCAGTTTGATTGAAAAATAAATCATCATTCTTGAAGTCATTCTCTAACATTCATTCACCTTTACTTCGGCTAGGACAAAGAAAGCAGCCGAAGCAAAATACTGGTAAAAAGAATGAACACAAATTATCGCATTCTTTGAAATGAGTATTTGCTTCCGAACTTCATGTGATTTAATTGGCTCTCGTTGCAGCGTTCACCGCTAATAAAGCGCCACAAAACGTGTTTTGATCGGTGACAATCCTTGCCAGGGAATTTCTCATAATGGTTGAACTAAAGAAAACAATCCAACACAATGAAAACAATGAAAACACTTTCTGCAATAGTGCTTGAGGGAGTGAGTAAGGCATTGTACTGTGTTCATTCTCACGATCCCCTTAGACTTGTCAAAATAATCGATTGAGATTGTTGTCGAAGTTGTTGAGGACAACGAGGCAGGTTATTTACCTATGGATTCATCTTGAAGACGTCTGTATTCAAGACATTGACTGCATGCCGGAGGCAGTGTACGTTCAAGGAGTACAGTGTTTCTACAACTCCAATGTAATCACCCTTGGGGGGTCATTCTTTCGCAATGGTGATTGATGAAAGTCAAGAAAATTGCAGAAGACTGCGCATCTTTTCCTCTCTTTCTCTCTCTTGGTCTTTTTGTTTTGTTCTTTTTAATTAATTTTAATTAATTCTCGGCAAGCACGCCGTGTTTCTAATTACGATGTACATGTACCTCAATGACCGAATTTATCGTTGGTTATTTATTAAATCACATTCAAAATGTAGCTTTTCACACGGTAATAGTTACATGGAAATTTATGGGGGGAAATACAATGCAAAGGTTATGAATGGCAGTTTGGTACAAACAGAGTTAAACTCATTTATACAAACATAAAGACTATGATTAAAGCTACTGACTTTTGCTTTCATAATGTAAATTGCAATAAACTATAGCTGAAACGTATACAAATAGATTTTGGGGTTCTTATACTGTGAATACAACACATTTTGTGTAAACAAAAACGGTTAAATAAATTTAAAAAAACATTGCACAAGTAACATGCATGCCATTTATAAAAATGTTTGAAAAAGTTAAATGGTTCTTGACAAACTGTGGACCGGTATATATATGACGTATTATAAATGTCGGCACGGCTTCAGCCTTCACTAATCAAGGCGCGCGTGGCTATACTCCTACAAATGACTAGCGCATGGCTCAGACTAGCATATCTCAAACTAGCAAGCCAAGAGATTTCTTCCTCTTTTCTCCTGCTTTTTCTTAAATTGATATCCTGGTAATTTAATTGTTGTTGTTTGTTTGTTTGTTGGGGTGTTTGTTGGCGTGTTTGTTGGGGTGTTGGGGTGTTGGGGTATTGGGGTGTTTTTTTGTGTTTTGTTTTTTTGTAGTGTTTGGGGGGGGGGGGGGACTAGGGAGGAGGAGGGGTTGGCAGTTGACCCAACAAAAATCAACCCCCTTCCTTTTTCTTTTTATATTGGTAACATTGTCTTAGTGGAATGACGGATGGATGGCATTTCCAGCCAGTCGTTGCAACGGCAATTATTAAATAAAACAACAACAATGTAATCGCGTGTTTCTTCCGTGATATACCATTGTCTTGACCGGTACACGGGCAGGAACTACAGCTAGCAATTACCGGTATTCCTTTCAGTTAGCTCCTTGTACCACAGATGATGATCGTTGTGCGTGGTCGGCTGGGCAAGAACGCAATTACATCCCTCTCTTCAGATAATTGTGTTGGCTGATATCCTGAGTCCTTGCCATGGGCTGCAACTATTGCATAAGTCTCAGGGTCGATTCCTTTCGCAATGCTCAGTTTATTTTGTCAAATCAGAAACGGTTTGTGTGTGAAAGAAGAAAATACACCCCCCCCCCCCCCCCCACCCCTTTCCCAACCACCCCTTTCCCAACCACCCAACAAAACCAAAACAATTTTTGTATATTCTATGCGTTTAACAGCAAAATTGTTTTGATAATTTTAATTAATGACACCGAAATTACAAACTGCCTGCGTATATTAAGATTCGCGGTTAACACAAAAAAACGCCCTCGAGTACCGGTATGTAATCCAACTAACCTGTAAATTGTGATGTTATTTATTTTATTTTATTTTTATTTATAAATACCTTTACCCATCTCCATTGGTCAAAAGCTTGCCATGTGACCAGTCTTAAACGGATGATAAAGACATGGCTGGCTGGTCTTTAGCACGTTTTTCAGTGTCACGTGGGTAATTATCAGCATCAAGACTCAAACCGGTCTTGAACATAGTGTTTAGTACCTCCCAATCTCACATTTATTTCCTGATTTATATTTGTATCTACAATTACAGCAATATTCCTGTGTATGCCTTCACCAGCGCTAGGAAGTGAGGACCAAAATAACCTGCTGCTAGCCGCGTCAGACCTCGGTATGACCGCCGGCAACTTTGCCTTCTTTCTGGTCAGTACTCTCTTCGGAGTTCGGCTGGATACCAAAGACTGGTTGAGACCGGACCAAACCGGTCTGGACCGGCTTAGAGCAGCTTACGAGGCCGCGTTTGTGCTGACTGTGCAGCCGGGTGGCCTGGGCGCGCAGTACGCGCAGGAAATGGATAGGTTTTACAAGATATTGGACGAGGAGCCATTTGCCAGTAAGGTCAAAAGTCACCGGGTAAGTGACGTCATTTAATAATGCTTTTTAATGAAAATTGGTACTATTTGGATTTGCTAAGACCAATTTCCAAGCGATGAGGCAATTAATAAGCGTCTGTCAACTTTGTCTGCAGGTATCCACGCTGTTCGGTTATGTTTACGACTCCGTGTTTCTCTATGCAAGAGCCGTCGGATCGACGTGGGCGACCGTCAAACCGTCCCCGATGGCTGTTTTGACCGCTATGCACAACCTCACCTTTGAGGGCATCTCTGGGAACGTCACCATTGACAATGAGGGTTCTCGAGTCTTTGATTTTGTCCTGTTGGACTACAAGAGGGATTCACAGAGATTTGAGGTTGTGAGAACGATTGAAAGGGTACCCGACCAAAATGACGGGGCAGCAGACAGATATGAGGTTCGGAAATTGTTGGGGAGTGCGATAATTGAGTGGCCAGGAGGCGTTGTATTGGGCCCGGACAAACAGTGCATTTTAAACGGGACTGTCTGTTCCACAGCTGACGCCCCTGACGGTAGGTAGAAATCGATTTTTATTGGTGTAATTGCCGTCCGGAGCTTTTGATCAGTTGGATCAAACCTCTGGCTTCAGCTCTGTCTCCGGCTCCAGCCCATTGCTAGCCTGCACGAGTGAAGTCTAAGTCAAAGCTGGGATTTGGAAACGGCCCAAGTCATGGGAAAAGTTTATCTGTAGGCCTATCTATATATCATGAAAATGTCCTGGAAATCGATCAGGTGTACAACATCAAGGAAGGTTTTGAAGAACTAATTTTGTAAGTTTTTTTGGAAATGACAAAACATCGTTTAACAGGAAACTCTGTATTTTGTTCTAAAGGCCCTGTGGTATCTACGATAATAGCTGGCGTAGGCGGCGCCCTAGGCGTTTGTTTGGCAATAGCTCTCGGTATAGTGGTCTTCATTTTAGTCGGGTAAGTAACATCTGGTTATTTACATTTTTTTATTTATTTTTTATGTTTAGGGGGGTGGGGGAGGGGGGGGGGGGGGGGGTTGTACTTCAACTTTTGTTCGAGCTAAGGGTTTGTAAGGACCCTAGATGATTTGTACACAATTCACGCTTGGCAATTGGTACCAATCAACCAGTCAATCATACAGTAAGATTAGTTCTTGTCTTGTAGGAGAAGAATGTTGAAGAAGGAGATGGCAAGAGGTTTGAATAAGGTCCTCATGACCGATGGAGACCTGATGTTTGAGAGATCTCCCGGGGAGTTTGGGAGCTCACGGGTAAGTCAGGAAAGAGTCACGGGAGTTTGTTTGCAATTTTTTACTTCATTTTTTTTTCGGCTTGGATTATATTTTGAGCTCTACAAGATTGATATCTTAATACTCAATTAAGCCCTGAAAGTGCTCTCGTGCGTTAACTGCTTATACTAGCCCTGTATAACATGTATGGACAGAGCATTTAAAAGTAGGATGTAAACGTCCATACAACCACTATTTAAAGGTAGTATACACCATTTGCAGATATCAAAACATTTTACTACCGAATTATTAAGAAATATCTTACTTATATGAAAGTAAATACTGATTCTAGGCATCCAGTAAAATGATTGCGCTATATATCCTGTAATTATTCTGAAAAATTGATTTTTATAAAGAAAAATTCGCGATTGCCGGACGCGACCGCGAAAAAACACAAATAACATAAGAATAACTGCTCGACGCCGGTTGAAAACAAACGCTGCTTTTCGTGCTTTTCTTGACATCCATGATTGTAAAACTTCGGACAGATCAGTTAAACGATATTTACTATAAAATACAACTCCCCAAATCTACTCATTCATGATAATTCAAGCAATTACCAATGATGTATCCTACCTTTAAACATTGGCCGTTTTGTGTTATTCCTGTGACATTCGCGCCCGCACGAGAACCAGTTTCTTACCGTACACTGCACACTTATCTTGTGCTCATTCTGTAAAATTCTCCGTACATTCTGGTGGACTTTAACTGACTTGAGAAGGGTTCATTTTTATCTTTCAGGTAATAATAATGTAGTTTTAGACTGAACATGTTGTCATCTTGTCTAGGCTCTTGTTGGCCGTATTGCCACACCGGGCCCTTCATAGGTGATTCAACTGCAGTACGCCAACTCAAGAGGCGATAATTATTTTCTCTCGGAGTGTCAACCACATCGACTCTTAGCAACTCAGCGAGTCTAGCAAATAGCACATTCTCTAATAATGTTTGATCGGTCTGGGGTTCTCGAGATCCGCTTCAAACCGATTTCATTTGTGATATTTTTCCCTTCTCTCGTCTTCATAGTTAATCCCGCCGGATTTCTTTTACTGACCTTCATGATGTTAATTTCAGATTACACCTTTCGAATGATCTGGTCGTTATTGTATTCGTACTATTCTCAAGTTGGGATTTTTTTATCCGTACCGAAAGTTTACCTAGATTTGTCTTCACCTCTGCTGATTTCTGCAGGATTCCGTGAATCCATTCAGGATCTGTAGCTGAAATGCAGAAAAATATTTATCGAAACGGGCAAAGTCGGTGTTAAATACACTTTTGGAAATTGAAAAGCAACCACTTTATAAAGTGAAAAACTGTCAGCGCTACTGGATGAAATGCTACGCTTTCGATTGCAATTATTAAATGTCTTGATTCAAATTAATTGAATTTGATTCCAATAAATAATTATAAAAGCATTAATCGCTGAGCTGTCGTAGTTAAGATGAACAAAGAAAAGCTTTTCTTAATTGCTGTCTCGTTAATTGTTCTTCACAATAGCATTCTTCTCAGCCACTCTCCTTCTGTATCGTTCTTCCGACTGTTTGAGAGATTTCTAAGACTTTTAGTTTGTCAGCGGATGAGATGCGATTGTGACGTCGTTTAATTTTATTTCAAGGGTATCCCAGATGGACGGCGCACCCACGGGAGCCAACATACGCTGAAAGAACGATCTGGTGTCCATTCGACTCATGGCAAAGAGTCGGTGCCTTCGAAGACTGAAGGCACTAAGCAATACAAAGTGGCCCGTTATAATGTAAGTACCGCCATCACTTCTTTGAAGCTAATACCCTCTCACTCTCTCGGTGTCTTTGTCTCATTTCCTCCACTAATTGCATTGAAACTCATCAGAGGCCGCCGTAATTCGCCGAGAATTAAGTGAAGACAACTTCGGCAATCTTGTCCGTGTGAGCTGTAGGTTCCAGCTGAAAATGTGCTGACCTTAAGAGGAATCTTAAAGATGTGCACAGAACAGCCAAGTCCCCTATACGTAACGAGAACAGGCTTGATACAACTTTATCAAGTTATTTGCCAAGCGCCTATCTTTAGATTTTTAAGACTTTTCAGTGGCGTAGTTCAGCGGGGGAGTGGAACCTCTTCGGCGGCATTAAGGGGACAAAAAAAACAGTAATTTTAAGACGATGTTTTGCTGGATACGCTATTGGCACTTTAGTTCAAACGAAAAGTAATGCACAAAATGAACACATTTGGTCTACTTTACATTTAAACTAACCTTTAACAACATTGACTATTGGGCTAAATCTAATTAAAAACATTACTAAAACAAAACTGTTTGCAATTTTGTGAAAAGCATTGATACAAAAACCCAAGATTTGGACAGTGCCTTTTGACGTTCCTTGTCGTTTGAAAACAAATTAAATATCTTTACAAAAGTTATCAATCTGCTTTATTTTGCAATTCCACCTAAGCGAGAAGTAATACCAGTTGAACAATCAAATGGAAAACAACAGTATAAGGATTAATACGGTTGACGAACAAAAAGACAGTTTGGTGAGCGAATGATACCAGTGAAATCCGCACGTGTTCGAACAACGAGAGTTAAACATTTTACCGTAATTTGAATATAGAACTGCGCGATATCAAACGTCAGACGCGCGTTACCGGTTACCGGTAGCATTACATGACTCGGTATGGTAGTCCGGTATCAGAGTGCGTGATCGCGCTAAAAGAAATACAATATTGCAGAAACGTGTTCTCGTGGTATGTATGTGAATTATCCGTCTGCAAAAAAAGCTCCCTGCTCGACCGAGTGACTGAGAATAATGTCGAGAAATGTATACACTAGCGGACTGGAAAACTGGCACCAATTTGGCGCGAACTAATATTTACTCAGTATGCCATTTAGACAAGAGTGTGTTTTCTTCAAGAGAGAGCGCACATACTCACAGTTTGATGCTCTACATAACACACAAACATTGCTACCCATTAAACGTCAAGGCAAAGAATAAATCACAATTTAATGGCAGCATTATTTCTTTGTGAATGTCTGTGCTTTATGATGGCTGATTATTCACAGTGTGGTGTATCGTGAGCATGGAGACGGGCCGGGGGCATGGTCCCTAACTACGAGAGGTCCTGTGGCGCGGTGGTGGTCCATGCTGTTTCTATAATCACGAAGGTGTCCCAAGTGTCCGCGGTCCCGGTTTCTGCACATTATTTCAGCCAAAGTAGACATCCCTTCACAAACTCTAATTGGATGTAATTCAAAAGGGATGTAGAGCCTTGATTTGAAACCTGTTTTTTTCCCCTTGTGGTGAATGTTTCGTGGTTGCTGTACCTTTGATTACAATGTTCATCACGTAGGCTAATTAATATTAAGCCATTTTTTTGTATTTCGAATCCGAATTTACCCTTTTATACGATCGGTTACTCGGTCTTGTTCACTTTTGAATAATGAGATTGATAATATTACGATGTGCTTGTCGGAAAAAAAACGGCTCTAGATTACGAATAGGGCCTATATCAGGCTATTTAATGTTATGTTTGAAGATTGCAATGTTTATGTTGAGACTCTCCACACTAGTTAAATGCCACTTTGTTCAGGTCAGACGAGCTTTGAATTCGTGGCTGGCTGGACAAACGAAGAAAATGTGATTTCTTTTCCAATTATGTTTTGCGATGCGTATATACAAGACCAAATGTCACATCTATTCCCTATAGACACCCGAGACTGTCTTGCCGCCTTTATTAAACCGAAGGAGAGTTCTATTCATCATGGGCGCCGTTTGCCTTTACTTTATGGACGAATAAACACCGTAAAAAAATCGAGGCTAACCACAAACTCGAGACTAATTTATCCCGATGTACGTTCGCGCAGTCAAAATAAGAGCACACGAAGGCTAAGTTATTTTGTAGGAGTAAGGGTGGGGGAGGGCTGTGGGACGATAACACCGTTTGAAGGGAAGGCTACGCGTGAATCATTAATGTTCATTGTCCTCTTCTTTTCTTTCCAGGGGGAACTGGTTTTTGCCAAGAACGTCAGGAGATCAGCGTTCGAGATAAAAAGCTCCCTGCTTCGACAGATGAAGTCGGTAAGAAGGTTTCTTATAACCAATTCAGTCCACAATCATTAATTCTCGGTCATTTTCCTTCAGATAATTGTCTGCTTGGTTAACTCGTTTAGTCACTATTTTTTAATTGAACGGTTGATTGCCTGAGATATGCAAAGGTGTATAATACTTGTATTAGTTGTATACGAATGTGCATAATTTGGACAATATTTTGTGGCGTCGATAGTTTACACAAAAGTGTCATAACTTGAGGACAATTGTTGTTTTATGGATTCTCTAACTTAATTTAAATTCTAGAGAAAACAATTAATAATTAGAAAGAGTTTTTTCTATAAATTAACATTGTTAATCCAAACGGAATAAGAATTGTAAGTAACAAATTACACATGATATTGTAAAAGCACGTATTGTGGTAACAACTTTCCATAAATGCGCTGCTGTTATAGCCCTAACAACGATGATCATGATAAACTAGCAGTTTTTGTTTTGGTCTTAACCTGATAAGTTACCAAGCAACCTTCCCGCGGCAAATCGGAGTGGTTACCAGGTGTTCGTAGATTACCCGTCACATGTCGTTATGGCTTTGATAGACCAGCCAACTTCTCCTCGATGTGATTAAGGGCGACAGCGCGGTTCATCCATCATACTTTCTGCAGACATCGCGGGACAGATAAGACCAACACTTTTAGTGCGTCCGTGCTTATCAATAGGTACACTTTCGTCTTTGGTGCAATCATAGGGATGGTACAATCGATTTTTTTCTCTTTTTAGCTAATAAGATAGGAACGTGGTTAAAGGGTTTTAAAGAGAGCGATCTTTGTAGAGTTCCATGGCAACCGCGGTGTACTTTTGGTCATAATGTAATACATGTGACAAGAGCCGATTCATCACGCAATTATTGTTTGAAGAAAAAAAAGAAAAAATTCTGAAATTTAATATGGTGGAAATTGTTTAAATTAGTAATACATTGATGTAATAAACGAAATACCGAATGCATTTTATTTGCTGTTGAATTGTCACATGGTTTTGTTATGCGGTATCAACGTTCCATTGGTATTCTAGATCTCAACCATCGTGTGCATTCCCAGACCCACGTGACATACCCCACGTGCTGCCCTCCAGTGTTCAAAGGCTGTCTAGTCCGATGTTTTTGCTGAAATTTGTATTTTGTAGATTCGCGATTTACGACATGAAAATATCAACCCGTTCGTGGGTTGCTACTCGGAGCCAGGCGAAAACTACTGGGTGTACGAGTATTGCAACAGGACCAGTCTCAGGGTGGGTATACTGAATACAAACATTCGTGTTTACCCCTGATTGATGGGCTTATTATTCTTTCCTGTATTCTCTGAGCCACACACGATTTATAGCCCTTTTCAGTCCCTTTCTTCTTGTCGTTCAAGGTACACCATTGCAGATATCGACATTGTTTAACTACCGAATTATTAAGAAATATCTTACTTATTTGAAAGTAAATTAGTATTCTAGGCATCCAGCAAAAAGGATTGCGCTTAATATCCTGTAATTGTTCCGAAAAATTGAATTTAAATTATTGCAATCAGGCAATTTACCAAACTTTGTTAAGCGCAGCTGCCGGTGTCATATACAAATCAGACTCCTATGAAAATCGGACACGTTTGCCCCTATTATTGGCTAAACCCTCTCACGTGACAGGTCACGATCCTAATTACGTCCACTTAAGCATGCGCAATACTACCAATGAGTCCAGAGTCTGACATTCACGCTACACCGGAAATGCTCCTTGTTGATCTAACTCGATAAATTATATACCTAAGCATTCAAGACGGATTTCTCCCTAGGAAGATCAATTCATTATCTTGATTCACAAAAAGAAAAAGAAACATGGAAAATTTGACGATTTGTTTCTAATTACAACATCACCTTTGGCATTGTTGTATGTGTAGGATAACAAACAGACGGTGTTATGTTTTTTCTTTAAGGATATCTATAACAATGAAAACTTAAAGTTGGACTGGACGTTTAAATCTTCTCTTCTGGTGGACTTGGTTTCCGTGAGTGCATTTTATTTGTTAAATTCCAATGTTTTTCGTCAATTTAGTTTCAAGCTAACCTGAATTATAGAAGTATGATTCAGTGTTTAGAGCTGCTACAACTAAAGACGTTTCTCAAAAATCTCTAACCAAACTTGATCTCTTAAAATACTTTAGGTAAAAATGACCTAACTTTTTGAGCCCTCCTCAACTGAACATCAAAGATAGGCGATATCTGTAAGGAACAGACTCATAAGGTCATACCAATGTTTTAACCAATTTATTAATTGGATTTAGTTAATTGTTGGTTTGATTTAATTTGATTTGATCGATTATGCTTTGGGTTTGGGGTTTTGTCAAAAAGGGTATGAGGTATTTGCATAACAGTCCCATCAAGCAACACGGCCGACTGACGTCATCGAATTGTGTCATCGACAGCCGGTGGGTCCTAAAAGTGACCGATTACGGAATAGCGGCCATGATGTCCACACAGGGACAGATCGAGGACATTGAGCAAACGCCTGAAGGTAAGAAACACCGCCCACTATAGAGATCGGACGGGAATGGCAGGCATAAAACACACCAGGTTTAGTATTTAATGAACAACCAACTTGTCAAGCTTTTCGTTACGATGTAAATGCAGTTTGCATTTAATACCAGACTGAATTTAATTGATTACAAAAAACAGATGTGGAAAAGCATTAATGTTGCAAGGTAAAATCCATACTAACGTTCGGGAAAAGGCTATATACATGTACAGAACCTCGTGCAAACATGGATGAAACAATACGGACGTCACGTTCGACAAACTAACGCCAATTATTGTCACTCCTGTAGTTTTCAATGACGTACAATCCAAAAGTCGTTATCTTGATTGCTACATAACGGCAGGTGGCAAAGTTGTTTTTTCTACCACTTTTATTGTCCATCTCTTCATGTGCAGAGTTATTATGGACAGCACCCGAGCTACTTCGTGATCCTATTTTAAGAAGGACGGGAACTCCAAAAGGAGATTTCTACAGCTTTGGCATTATCCTGTCTGAAGTCCTGACGAGAGCTGAGCCATTCTCTATGCTTAGTATCAGTCCAAAAGGTAAAAAAATGCTTACCAAAGATCAGAGATTTGAATACTATTTAGTAATCATTGAGTCCAAAAGGTAAGAAATTGCTTACCAAAGATCAGATATTTGAATACTATTTAGTAATCATTGAGTCCAAAGGATAAGAAATTGCTTACCAAAGATCAGAGATTTGAATACTATTTACTATTCATTGAGATTAACCTAATTTACATTTACTACATTTATTGTGTCTGCTGATATTAAAACGAACTTATTATGCCTGAAGGAATTAAACAACATAATATATTGCTTTGTTCGGCTCTGATCACATTATATAAACACTCGCTCGTGTGAGGTAAACTGTTGCCCAGTTTACTGCAACGCGAGGCCGTGCCGGGCAAATATAACGTCTCTTCTAAAACGCATCCAACTAAACCTAACATCTCTAAAAAATCCCTCAGAATAAACCAATTCTTACTGCTAACATTTCTCAGACTAAACCCAAAGTCTGGGCTAAAAGCTGTTTGATTTCTTTCACCTCGCGAGGCTAAAAACTCACCGTGTCAAATTGAGTTCGTGCATGCTTAGCTAACAAAAATAGACAATGAAAGCACACATACTCTGGTCACGTGATTTTAAGATGATATGTTTAGCTCAGTACATAGCTTATTTTCACACGGTGATAGTTTTTCTCCTCCGAGGCGAAAGAAATCAAACAGGTAAGACATTTACCCCACTGTCCTACGATGCAGGAAACTCAGCAAAAGCTTACCGAATGAGCTAGCTATACATGCTGAGCAAGCGGCCTCCAATGACTGTTTGCTCACCTCTTGTGTGGGGCGGGTTGTTAATGTTCGTACGTCAGTCGGACGACTATATCTAAACATTCGTTGCTACCACACGACTACACACACGTTCATGGTCACACTTAATTTCACCTTTCTTTAGGAGAAACCGAAGTGTGGATACGGCTGATAAACCATATTCAAGTGTTTACACAATACACCTCATGGCTTCACATCGGACGGGTAATAGACGGAGCGCGCGGAAATTCAAACGTGGTCGCTGTCACGTTTTGGTCGTTACGGTATTCCTTCCCGCCAAAATGTCAGAATTTAGACGTTGGAGTTACAGCCTGACCACGTGTTTTACGGATGGTTGACTAAAACACACAGTTAGCCACATGGAGACACTTTTTGTGGCTAAGTCGAGCCTAGAGTGGCGAACGTCTATTGACAATCGAATAGTTGCTACATATAACGAAATGCGATCAATCAAAGTGTGGTCCAAAAGACTGCCTTTTAGTGGGTTTAAAAAGAGAGACTAACGCCAGTAAATCAGAATTTGGAATGTAAATAAACTAGATCGTGCGATCTGTTTTATGGAAACAAACAAGATCTTCCGGTTTGTATGCAAAATATGTTACATAATTTTAAGATCTAGTTTTTTTCTAATTTGCACATGTCGTTCCTATAGCTACAACAAAGAACAATATAAGAACTGAAAAGGCATTAAAAGCTGTTTTTGTTCTTGTTCCTTTTACAGAAATCGTCGCCAAAATCCGGAAGCCACCGCCCTTGTGTCGGCCGTCCGTGTCGCAGAACGAGGCCCCGCGGGAAGTCATCGAAATCATGAAGCAGTGCTGGTCCGAATATGAGGATATGAGGCTAGATTTCGTATTCATTTATCAGGAGTTGAAAAAACTCAACAGGGGAAGGTGAACAACAATCCCAATTCTACCGCAGAGCGGTTTACTTTATCCAATTTAAAGGAGGGTGAATTGTCACCCTGGGGCAGGACTTTTAGAATGATGTTCTACTATAATTGTCTCAACAAATGTCTTTCAACCCAAAGAAGGGTTTGGTCTATACTTTCAATGAATAGTACAATTAAAATGTACTTCTGTGTGGTGCACCCTCATGCTCCTCCCCTGAAACAATATCATTGCCAAAATCGGTTTTTTTCGATAGGCAATGACTAACAAATAATTGTCATTTGCCTTTTGTTTTGCACAGACGGGCCAACATCGTGGACTCCATGTTTAAAATGCTGGAGAAATACTCCAACCATCTTGAGGATCTGATCCAAGAGAGGACAGCCGAACTGGATGAGGAGAAAGCCAAGACGGACATGCTACTTAATCGGATGCTGCCACCGTAAGAAAATCTTAAAGAAGGTGTCGTATTCAACACTTGGTGTCAAATTAACACTATGCGATATCTGTATATTAAATTAAACCCCAGTGTTGATGCATGTCGCTTTTGGTGTTAAACCAGCTTTTAATTGCTGCTTCGTTCTAGTGTATTGTAGTGCTTCGCTAGACACTCGGAGCCGGATTTACAGACAATGGAAACAATTAATTCAAGATGTAGATTTCTTTCCTTTACTGAATCTTTATTTCATCTGCTTCTTTCTTACAGGACCGTAGCAGCCGAGTTGAAGGCTGGCCGCGTGGTTCCTCCCGTAAACTTCTCTAGTGTCACCATCTTCTTCTCGGACATCGTAGGTTTCACCAACATCTCAGCTCAGAGCACCGCCTTTCAAGTAGTCGACTTTCTTAATGATCTGTACACGGCGTTTGATGACACGCTTGCCTATCACGACGTCTACAAGGTTGGTTGGTTTCCTAATGCTAATCCAATTCCGTGATACCACGCTTGCAAGCTGCTGGATTTAGCGCTCCTTTGGCCAATTGGATTCTCGAAAAGCGCGCGCGCGTAAACTTAAAGAACGCGTGCGACTTGCGCGCAGTCGTGTAGCCAATTAGAGCAGTGTATCCGGCGGCTCTTGAGCGACTTTCACACGCGCACGCACCATTGAATATTATATTAACCGCTCATTGGCTAAACGTGCAATAGCGCGTTAAGTTTCGGTTCCAGTACGGAGTGCTTGTGAGTGTGGTTCATGGTGTGGTTTAAGTTGAAATGGCGTTACACTTTATCAACCAGATAGGTAAGCTTTTTGTGTCAGACGAATTCTTCCTAAAGCTCACCAAAGATCGCTGACTTGGAGCCAGTGTAATTTCAAAGCCCCTGTATTTCCTATTGTTTTACGCACTAGGTTGAGACTATTGGGGATGCCTACATGGTCGCCAGTGGCCTCCCGATTACGAATGAGAACAGACACGCGGGCGAGATCGCCAATCTGGCGCTAGATCTCCTGCACGTGGCCGGGTTCCAGTTCACCATCAGACACATGCCGGACAAATCGCTCCGATTGCGAATCGGCATCCATTCGGGTACGGGAATTCACCGTCTGTGTTTTCATCAATTGGGCAATATAATATAAAGCAAATTTCAAATTTCAAAGTGTTTTTTTGACGATAGTCCTAATAAAATTATTCATTTAATTTCCATGCATGGGATAATGAATGGAATAATAATGTTATACGTGTAATTAGTCAAAAAGTTATAATTTGATGTCTCTTTTTTAATTCATGCACGCAGGGCAATGTGCGGCAGGCGTGGTCGGTCTAGCAATGCCACGATACTGTCTGTTTGGCGACACGGTCAACACAGCGTCTCGAATGGAGTCTAATGGCATGGGTAATGTTTTAATTTACATCAAACCTAGAAGAGATACTTATAGGTGATGGAGATACTTGATTTCAAAGCTTTTGAACAGTTTCGGAGTTTCAATTGTTCTCTTTATTTGTTTAAACGCCCACAGCGTTTCGCATCCACGTCAGTCAGTCAACCTTACAGATTCTAGAAGTACTTGGAGGATATCAAGTAGATCTTAGAGGAGAGATCTACCTCAAGGTAACTGCCATTGAATATCAATCCACTGATTATAAAACTGAAGGCCACCGATCGAGAAGGGAGACTAGCAGCGGCGGCACCAACATAGATTATGATTCGCGTGTGAATTTGTAAGCAAGGAAAGATTTACAAGATGGTATCAAATGGTTTGCTTTGACGTTCTTATTGTCTAAGGGTAAAGGTAATGCACGGACGTACTGGCTAACAGGAAGAGATGGGTTTACTAAACCACTGCCGGATTGGAAAAGTGCGGTAGACCTGTAAGTAGCCAATTAGGTCCAACAATCGGGCCACCTGTATCAAAATGATCAAGAGGAGTTATACTTGTGACGAGTATTGGCAAGGTATGCACAACTAGAGTTGGAAATTGTGTAAAAGCATTGCAGCTTGAGCGGTGGCACTTGTTTGGGTGTAGTCACTTTTTATTGTTTTCATTTTGTTTCTTCAAAATCCCGACAATTAATTATATGTGGTAATAAATATTTTGGTAGCAATTTTTTTTAAAGAATGATAACACCCAAAAAGCTGCCACCGCTGCAATGCTATTACATATTTTTTGTCCAACTACAGGGGTGCATACCTTGTCAACGAATCACCATGAGCATTATTTCCCCCTTAGCATTCCTCCCCTTATTTGATACCGACCAACCCCTCAGGCTGCCGGCCTAAATGTAACGTTTACCTTCGGAAAAGAATCGAAACCAATTCTGACAGGATTAAACCATGAAGCTTTTATAGTTCCATTGTCGAACTATGATGGTAAGTGTATATTTCTGGGTTTTTCTTTAACCATATTAAATGCACCGGCTTAGATTTGGGTCTACCGTGACGTTATTGAAATGTGTTCATTACACAGGCCAATAACTGGGGTCCTATAGAGATCCCCGTGATAAAAGTTAGGCAATGAGCCAATGGCGTAATAAGTTGACGCTTGTGTGTTGCTGGTTTTGAAGAAATTTAATTTGCTGTTTTTGTCTCCTTAATTTTCAAGAGAGACTCCTGCTATTCACCCTAATCTACCTTCGACCGTTGTAACTTCCACCATCAACCCCTCAACATCGGAGGCCCCGCCCATAGACAGTCTATTACAAGGGGATCTCGGGCACCGGCAACGTGTAGGCTCCGTGTCTAGCCTCCTGCCTGTCCCTGATGGCAGCTCCAGTGAAGTTGAGATCGAGCCAGAGGATAACTCTTCCCTCTCCAACGATGACGGCGTCCTGCCAGCCGAGGTCATGTCGACTAGTTTTCACTCTCGAAGCAAAGACTACTTCAACAACTTTCCCGGCAGCCGGCCTAATAGTGGCAACAGCTTGGGCAATCCTAGTAGTCACCCCTCCAGCCGTCCCGGCAGCGTGGTTGATCCGTCCAGTCACCCGACAAGTCGTGTCTCCAGCCGCATGTCGAACTTCCTAAGCAATAGCCGTCCTTCCAGCCGTTCGCCTTCCGCCGCGCCGATGGGGAGTAACTCGCCAAAGCCGCGAGCAGTGCACATCGTCATCACAGACTCCGATATTAGTACAAATGTCACAGCAAGCGCGTGAAATTAAAAGACCAAAGGTCACGAAACTCGTACTTCTGCATTTTGTGAAAACAATTGGTATATAACTGTAACGAGATACCACAGGTTTGATAAGTGTAATTGTTAATGTTATTGCCCATCATCTTGCCGTCCACTTAACTCTATTATAATTACATGCAACTGTAATTTTGCCATAGAACAACGAAGGTTTGGTCGTTTCGATTATGTGGCACTTTAGGTACCGCCATTTATATATTTAGGTGCATATTCCGTTATAGTTTTCCACTTTTATTATTCCTGTATGTGTTGTCCTTTATGAATTGAACTAATTCTCAAATACCTAAAACGCGATCATGGATTGGCCGTTACGCCCGACGTGTGTGGCCTCAACAACTATGTGCTAGGAAAGTTCCAAACTTAAAAGAGGGCTTAAAACAAGAGCTAAAGTTTGCGAGCTAATGATTAAGCATCAATGACACTCGCAATACAGAAAGCTTACAGAGCCCACCCACTATGGAAACAATGCCTTTAATTTCCAAATAAATGGTAGAGGTAACCCTCTTCATAGCTCCATGGTTATACGTAGCTAACCAAAATAGTATATTATATGCATGTAGGTATATCGTTTAGGCTATCCAAGAAAAATATGAGCCTTATTAATTGCACCAACAAAAACTTGCCGAAATTAAGAGTGTTCATAAAAGTTTGACACGATGTGGCTAAAGTGAGTTATAGGTGGCGAGTGTTATGCCTTATGAGTGACTGAGTTAATGAATGTATGGATTACTCAGTGAGTGAGTTACTGCTTTGACATGTGAGAGAAAAACAATGGAGGATAAATGTGACTTGCACTTTATTAACTAATTAATAAATAGGCTTGTTGGGGAGAATATTTTATCAATAACAAACAAAACTAACTTTACTTTTTTGCAGGTTCTTATGAAAACTAAATATCTATTCATAGTAAAACCAGTGTGTGTGTTTTTTAAATTAGAGTTATATATATATATATATATATAAGCAGGTAAATGTACATAATGACATAATGTATAATAAATGACGGTACCACTGTCGTTTTCTTTGGAGTTTTTATTAAATTGATTAACGTTTAGATAATCATGTAAAAAAACCGGGAGTTGGTTGTTTGTCAAACAAATGTTGCACTATTTTTATATGCACTCACGAAAACCAATTATGCATGAAAAGAACAATAACAATAAATTGTATAGTTTAATAGTTGTTGGATATTATAGTTTGATAAGATTCAATTGAATGTGATGGAACATATTGTGCAATACAATTAACCTGAAGACCATTAAAACACAATAAGAGTAGAACACATGGACGTCGTTTGGTGTATTTGAAGAGAATGTTATCTTGCTAATTTGATATAAGAAGTAAAAAGGCACAAATTAAGACTACAAACTTTGAAATAATGTATTTAGGCGAACACGGGGCTGAGACGATATCCGGCATTCCCTTATCTGGTCCTCATCCCACGCCCGGGCACAAGCTGGATCACGGGTGTTGCCTCTGGACAGAGATGTTACCGATGTAAGGGTGGATCTAGAAACAAAATCAATTTGAAAATCTATTTTTCGAGGTGCAACCCCCTAAATGACAATAACTGATGGCGCGGTCGTGTAAGACGTGGATAGACTAGTGCAAGTCTACCTAATTAGTGCCAGGAAATTATTTTTGAACAATTGGTGGCGCTGTTCATACTCTTGCATCAGCGCTAGCGTGTGTGCCGTGGAATTTTAGAAAGAAAAACCTTTGAGATTGAGTGAGAATCACATATTACCTGGTATTTTTGTTTAGTTCATACATGCGACCATGCGCCTAGCTCTATGATGCGACTAACGACGTACACTCACGAAAACGAAAGGTCAGTGGTTTTATGGGAACGAGATTCCCGTTCTAGTAGTACTAGACGACGTAGTCGTAAACTTTGTAAATTTACCCTACAAAAATGAGTGTGAAACCTAAAACATGTGTATGTTCAATATTTAACAGTTTGATAACACTTTTTCGGTAATTATTTAATCATATCACAACAGCCAAATAAAAATCTAATCATCTAAGGCAATACAATTAATTGTAAAACAGTTTAGTCTAAAATCATAACTACGTAAATACTACTACAAATGAGCAAGGGGCACCACTAGTACTAGCCCTAGTCTATGGCCCCGCACTAGACTACCTCTGTGCTATGGGCCATACGTCCATCAGTGCAAAAAACCCGGGATTTTTTTCACTTTATTCATGGAGATCATTCGGTCTCAAACTCGGCATGCAGGTTCACTTACCATAGCGCACCGATATTTCGTCAAAATTGGGACTTTTCCGTGGTTCTGTCTGGTGTATTTTGTCTCTTTTGTGCAGCATGAAATGCAGGTCAACATGAAGACTCGACTTGGCAATAATGGCGGAATCGACCTGTGCGCGCGGATACAACCGACGGTTGTTTCATGAAACACCATTAACTGCATGCGCTGCATTATGTAGCGATCACAACAGAGGGCGCTCTGCTAGCCTTTGGTATTTCATGAAACAACCGTCGGTTGTATCCGCGCGCACAGGTCGATTCAGCCATTATTGCCAAGCCGAGTCTTCATGTTGACCTGCATTTCATGCTACACAAAAGAGACAAAATACACCAGACAGAACCACGGAAAAGTCCCAATTTTGACGAAATATCGGTGCGCTATGGTAAGTGAACCTGCATGCCGAGTTTGAGACCGAATGATCTCCATGAATAAAGTGAAAAAAATCCCGGGTTTTTTGCACTGATGGACGTATGGCCCATAGCACAGAGGTAGTCTAGTGCGGGGCCATAGACTAGGGCTACACTACTACTACATGTACTTTGTGTTTCATCCAGATAACCTGTCAATTTGGCTGTGTTCGCTGGACCAAGATGATCATCAACTATTATGTTTCACTTTGTTGTTTTTCTCTTGAATTAGTGAGACTGAATTGAGTGAACGTTGACAACTGTTTCAGTGATGGAGAAAATCTTACGAGGGATTATTAAGTACAAGGCAAACGCACAGCCAAACTTCCTTAAGCGATGGGCTGCACATGCAGAGAAGCAACGTGTAAAAGTGAGTACCACATTCTAAAAAAATTGATAATTCTTAGTCATTTACTATCATAAACAGCAAACATGTTCAAAGTCGAAGATTTCTGATTTGTAACATCACCTAGACCTATTTGGTGTGGTTTTTTTTCCCACTTGAGATTATCATCCATAGGGCCAGTAGCCTCGGATTTGTTTGAAATAATTATTATAACGCGTACCCCAACTTCGTCCTGAACCAAATTTAAAGTTCTCATTCCCTCCGTTGACATATCCAGCCTCCGATTCTCTTCATCTCGTGCGTCGATTCACGCGTCCTGCCCACCCACTTCTGTCAAACGAGCCCAGGCGACATGTTCATTTTGCGCAATGCCGGTAATGTGATTCCGCGGGCCAACTACACGGAGGGCGAGCCCACGCAAATAAGCTGCGAGGTAGTCGCACTAGAGATCACCTGTAATCGTTCTAAGGTGGAACACGTCGTCGTGTGTGGACACTCCGATTGCCAAGTAAGATACCATTTTTCTGACCGACAACTTCCACAAAGATTTTCGATTTCTGTTCTAGTAATGAGTCCAGACTTAACATAAACAGTACAGTTTACATAAGACAACATTTGTAAGTTTCTCATAGTCTTAAAAAGAACCAAGTTGTATTCAAGTCCCTGCAAGTCCATTCCCAAGTAACTGGTTAAACAATGACAAAGAAATGCTTTTGTTAACAGTTGATTTAAATAGCCTTTGAATTGACTTGAGACTACTTGCAGGGCCTCAAATGCACTACAGCTTAAAATCATATGTTATTTGTTTTCTTCAAATTTATACAAAAATCATTAACTGCAGCAGGGTTTTCACCTGCCACCTCTTGATTAACGTTCCAGTGCTCTACCAACTAAGCTATTTTGTGGTGTATTAAAAAAAAAAATTAAATGGCTCAAACAAAAGTAGCTTTATTTAAAGTGCTGTCGTTTTCATTCAGTAGTATTTAAAGTCAGACACCCTATTTTGTAACAATTTGTGAATTTCAGCTCACTAAAATTGATAAGGAGATTTTAGTTGCTTTTTGTTCTTTTAACCCAAACCCCCCGCAAAATTTATTGAAATGTGTGGATTTAGCATTTTGGGGGGATATAGTAAGTTTGTATTTTTTTTTAGAGAATAAACAATTAAGCATTAAATTCACACTATATTGTAATACAGAAACAAACAAAACTACTTGTTGAACTTTTACTTTCAGGCACTGTACGCTTTCTACAATCACTACGCAGAAAAGGAAACAAAGAAACCCCCTAAGAGAGTCAGCCAGGTTATTCATCAGTGGTGCAGAACTCACGGCGTAGAGGCTAGCCTCAACAAGGTACAGGACCTCAGCACTCGGATGCCAAGAGAGGGGATCGTGACGTTTGACGTTGGAGCAACGCCGATCGAAGCCTACTTCAAGGACTTTGACTCCACTGACGAGAAGAGCTTGTTGGACAAACTCTCAAAGGTGCAGGCAAGACAAGCAAAGTTCTATGAAGATCAAGATCAATTTTCTCTAAGGGATCCATGTCAAATCAGTCAGTGAGATAGGAATAGAGATGGCACTAGACTGGCCTTCTAGGATCCAGTAGGATTCTACAGAAATGTTGGCTTTAACCCCGACCCTCCAGGGTATTTTGGCTGGATGCAGCAACTTGCACCATTTGCCAAAATGACTTTACAGCTGTCAGTAAGGATGACAGGTTCTGAGCTAAACTTGTTTAGCCTCGCATTGCTACTCTGATTGGAAATAATCCAATTGATTTTTGTCACTTCCTATAAGGTGAATGTTCTGCAGCAGTTGGAGCATTTGTCATCCTATCGCTCAATCCGAAGTCGCGTCATAGACGGCACCCTGTCCCTCCATGGCATGTGGTACGACATTGCCACCGATCAAATCTACTGGTTTAGCAGGGAGCGCAGGGTGTTCCTTGAGATCAACGAAGACAACATAGAGGAAATCGTCCAGGCGTGCCAGCCGACAGTCGCGGGTAAGACCACCCAGAACGACATTGGGTTCAAAGTTCCCAGCTGAGAGGAGTCTGTGCATTGGTACTTAAACTTCCATACCTCCGACCCTGGTTCCAATCCACCCCAACCAAAGCATGTGCAATGTTCCGAGTTGATGTTGTGTTCATCCTTGCCCCCTTTGCTCAGTGAAAATAATCCATTGTCCTGTCCACCTGCCAGAGTTGGTTATAACGCTCGATGTTTCCGAAAAGTGTCAGCTTTGTGAAAAATATTATTGAAATTTAATTTGTATTTTTGCCGAAGCACACAGGGGACTATTATAATAAAAAAACATGGAACTATTGAAATGTAAAACATTACAACTACAAGTTTGATGAGAGCGTTTAGAAGGAATAACTTATTAACTTGTAAATGTTAATATCAAAGTTTTCAAGGACAAACAGGGTGCTGAAAACTGCTTAATTTTAAACTGAAGAAATTGTGTGTTGAAATGTTAAAATACCTGCCGAATGCAAATTGTGTATACATGTATTTTGATGTTAGATCATTGGCATTTAGTTTGGTTAAACATTTCAATATTTGATCCTTGCATCTGCGATATGAGACTGTGTTTTATGTGACATGAATTACAACTAGTTTTGTGTTGCTATTACTAGTTGACTATTTGAAGCAAAAGTCAGTACTTTGGGCAAACCAGGGTTTGTTTTGTAGAGTTACACCTGTTGAATATATTAATAGGAGTTGTGACTGTAACTTTGAATTTGGCGCGGGAAATCACTTGGATACAGCAAGTGGTTATTTTATTTTCACTCCAAGAGAAAAACATCTCCGAAATTTCAGGATATTCAACTGTTGTACATAATACATTCTTTAAAGGATCACAGAAATAGAAAAATAAAAAGTACTTATATGATATAAAACATAGGTTACAGTATCAATACACCCAATAACAAAAATTGTGTGTGATTTTAGGGTTATTTGAGCCCTTGCAAATTTCAAATTTCTCTTCGATCGCCCCGCCCAGAAAAATTCCTCCTGTCGAAGTCGTGACGTCACGTAAAGAATAGCTTTCTTCGCGATTGATCGCGATCGCGTGCGTACATACGTAACCACGCGATCGCAATCAATCGCGAAGAAAGCTATTCTTTACGTGACGTCACGACTTCGACATCCAGGCATTCTGTCAAAGGAGGAATATTTCTGGGCGGGGCGATCGAAGAGAAATTTGAAATTTGTAATGGCTCAAATAACCCTAAAATCACACACAATTTTTTGTATTGGGTGTATTAATACTGTAACCTATGTTTTATATCATATAAGTACTTTTTATTTTCTATTTCTGTGATCCTTTAAGTGTGTATTGGAGGTGTGTACGTGCCAAGAAACTAAGTGTGTTTTTTACCCCAAAGCTGTGGCCAGAATTTTGGCGGTGCTTGTTACATACCAACAGTATTGAAACCTGTACTCTCTGAAAGAGGTGATCAACCGACAGAAATTAAAATCCTTCAGTGTATTATTTAGTCAAATCGTGCTCATTAATGGAAATAAATCATAGCCTTATCAGGCTTAATCTTGTGGAAATAAATGATGTTACTGGAAGTATTTGATTTTTTGTTGTTTCTCTTGCTTCCTAATAAATGTATTTTAATTATAGTAAAGATGTAACGAGTACTGTGGACTGTTGGGCTGTGACGTAAACCTTTAGCGCCCTCTGTTTCCAATAACATAAAGTCGCTGTCCTATGAAATTTGGATTCCTATGTCGCGTTTATAGTATTATTTTCCCTTAGGCATGCGCAATACAACCAAGAAGTCCAAGTCTAAATTTCACACCGCACCAAAACTACTAAACTTAAAAAATACAGTAGCTTTCTTCTTTATTCACTGCAAATGAGTGAACAGCTATCTTTTATCAACTGGTTTTACCTTTTCAAACAGAGTGTGCCGTTTTTTCCTACAAAAAGTTGTGCTGTTTTTCATTTTATTTCATTTCAACATGGTTTAATAAAAACCACGAATGACAGCCACAGCTGAATTGCATGTGATTTACATTTAAAAGAACAATCAGTTATGCCTCACAGATAATTAGATAAAATTCCATAAAACAAAAATGAAATATATAAAATATTCAAAATATGTAAAATGTTTAAATGTAAAAATAGGGCCTAATGCACTACTATTGTAATTTATTTCGTGGATCTTGTTTACCGCTAACGTAGCAAGCACAATATAAACCCCTGGCTTCAATGCTACCGGTGGTTTGCTAAAACAGGGAAGCGTTGTTTGAGTGGCAACAATTGGACAAATCTGTAATTTTCCCCATTTTAAAGGCTGTCCCAATTTTAAGGCTTTGCGCTTATAATTGCGTTTGCCACCCAAAACGGTATACCATTGTAAAATTTGACATAATGTGAACAATTGTTTTGTTACAGTATACCTTTGAAATGTTCTTGATAAACTATTAAATATACACTAAAAAATACGGAAATCAGGGAATATTAATAACTTTACTTGCGTAAAGAGGACCGTACCGACGTATATATCCGCGATTTGTCTTCGTTTCGTCGTTAGTGTTTTTTTCCTTCTTTGGATCCGAGCCGAACTCAGCTGGTCTGCATACTTCAAAGGTCTGACTGTAAATGACTCGACTGACTAAGTTTATAGGGTGAGTCGTTATTTTATCATTGTTATCATAAGAATGAACTCAAAAATTAGGCTTATATTTAGGTGTTTTGGCTTATGGCTCTGTCATAGTAAATACATATTTTGTAAATGTATATTTTGCGCATAAAGCTTATTCCATTTGAAGAGAAGCCGACGTAAAAGCATTTTACGGTCAAATAAAACCTACCGCGAATTAGATCTCGTGATACAAGCGACGCCTATGGGCCGACCTGGCAGCGTCCTGTTTTAAACCACGTAACACGTACATGTAACACTCGCTCGCTGTTAATTGTGAGCTATACAGTGGAGCTAAACAGATAGGTCTAATATAATTCCTTAATATCTCCATGAGTGGCTTTATTTATATATGTTAATAGGCATTACCGTCTATTTCTAGTCATGGAGCTCTGTCTGTGTGGGTATAGGCATACATCTTGTTGTGGAGACAGTTTATTTTGTTTGAAAAAAAGCTGACCGATCAGGCCTAATTAGTGTGGGTCTCCAATAAAGGGGTCCAGGGTGTAATGAAAGTAAATGGAGAGGAAGACATATTAGGCTGATGTTAAAAATGTTGGGTCGAAAGAAATTCTAGGATTTGAGAGAGATAATGGAGTCAGTGTCCCGTTATGTACGAAAAGAAAACGTGTGCATGTTTGTATTCGGACTGACTCAAGAGTCGGCCATGTTGGAGGTGTGCAGCACGGTGAAGTTGTTTGAATGACTGGTTCTCAAAAAAAAACCTGCAAAAAGCAGCAATACCAGAGGCATATAGACCCCCGGCGCTTTGCACTGCTGCACATTTTGAACAAACACACTAACAATAACAGACGTTTGCGGGTCTACAGAGCTAGATGCCGTGCAATTTGCCTGTTCCGAAAAGGCACATTTTGAACGGGTCACTGCGCTAGCCTTTACCACTGTCTAGCGTCATGTATCAAGCCTCTACGGATCGTTCAGATGCTAGTTTGAATCAAACCATCTACACAACATGACTTTGTGTGCACTGAGGGTACCGAATTTCAGCACATCAAATAAGACCATAAATGTATTCATAATCGTTCGTCTAGCTTTGTTGAAGGTCAGTCATTGTTATTGCCATGGGTTTTTACTTTGGTGTGTTAAATTCATTGTATGCAATACCATACGTATTCTAAAATTACACGACAGATTATCTGCAAACAAATTAACATATTTAGTGAAACGTGACTTGTGGTGCCATTTTGATCTGTATAGTACACCAGATTGAACAGTTGGCAGCAGCCATCCAAGGTAGGCTATTATTTCAAACCAATTGAAGGTATATTGTTTAGTTTGCTTCCAAAATAACCCTATCAAACAAATAGGGTTTAATCAATTTGGTTATTTGACACGGAATGACCCAACTATATTTTACTTTTTTTCACAGAAGACGTTGTCAAAATGGAAGATGGGCAAACATTAAAGCTCATTGAGCTACCACGGAGTAAAGGCGAGGAACAGAAATCAGTTGAATATGGAAGCAAAGAAACCGAAGAAGGGAAACCAATCCAGGTTAGTTTCAAGTTATAAATAGACCTCGTGCGTAGCAGCCATCTTAGAGTACAGTGACTTTGTTTTGCTGGTGTGTATACAAGAGTAATACTTGTGATCTGAAATTCGGTACCCTCTGGAGACCTGAACACAATGTGTATAATGGAGACAAACGGACGCCGGAGGGTAAATTTATATAGATGAATAGGTCGCCACAGGGAATTTCACGAATTAGATTTTTGGAGTGTGCCTCAAATTACTCAAAAACTAGGTTTAGGATGTGGGTTAGAGTTAGTGTTTGGGTTAGGGTATGATATAGGGTATACTGGGTCAAAATTTCAACCCAGGAAATTAATTGTGGTTGAAATAGGAGCATTTTGAAAAAGGTGCCCGACTTTTTAAGCAGTTTGTACACGAGAACAAATTAGAGATGTCTCCACTAGGATACAAATTTGAGAGTACATGTGCTTCCATTGCTTACTAAATAAAAAATAACAGAAAAGCCCCAACGATGGCTGATAGTACGGATATTTTGAATCACTTTGGCTTTATAAGGTCCGTTTTGGGGGGATTCTACAAAGAAGAAATACATAAGAACATCGATTAACTGCGGTTCTTGAGTTATAGGCCCACGGCCACATGTTTAGGATTGGGGGGAAATGACATGCAACTGGTCTCAATTAAGTCAAGTCATATAGCTAATTATTATTATTATTATTATTAATTTCTGGTAATGAAACCAAGGATCCTTCAAAAGTGCTCAAGGCACTGTAGCTCGTAAGCCTGAAGAAACCCGTAGACAGAGGCTGTGTCAGCCAGGAACACCGGGGCAAACCCCTTCTCTTAGCGATAAGTGTTCTGGGTTCTTTTACGTGCATTATACAATTTTATAATGTTATAATGGGAAAGATATAGGCCTATACACACATTATAAATTATACAACACACGGGACCTACAACTTTACGTCCCATCCGAAGGACGAAGCAATAGTGGTTTAATTGCCTTGCTTAAGGACACACGTGTCCACACCGAGACTCGAACTCTCGAATCAAAACGAACAAAAGCATTCCTCAATTATCAATGTAGTCACTGGGTGCGACTGGCTTTATGAAAGGACTTGTGAAAAGACAGGACTTAAATACAACTCTGCTTCTTTCACGATTATAAAAGGGGACACTGACAAGTTAATACCAGTAAGTTTATTTAAAAAAACCATTTCCGACACACAACAGGTGGACGGTATCAATTTCTGGCAGACGGCTGTTTCATTATCGGGTTCCTGTTCCGGTTTTGCTTTCTTTGCCGTGGACGTCCTCGTTGTTAGTACAGGTGAGTAATGTCATGATTAACCTTTGACCCAATATTAAATCTTCCACTTTCCCATTGTAGGTATTTTTGTTTTTAATATATATATATTTATTTGTTTCTTTTTTAGAGAATATATGTATATTTATTTGTATACATTTTTGGTATTTTTTTTTTTTATTTTATTTATTTTTTTATTTTAATTTAATTATATTTATTTATTTATTTATTATTATTACTTTATATTCGTAATTTGATTTCGTTTATGTATTTATTTATTATATATTTTTTATTATTAATTTTTAGTTTGATTTGTATTTATTTATTGCATTTATTAATTTATTGGGAGGAGGTGGTGAAGATTGCCTTAATTTGTCTTAATTTGTCTTCATCTTTCTTTCCACCTTCTCCTCTTTAGGCTGGGTTGGCTTCTTTCTGTTCTCGCTGCAGTACTTTGCGTTGGTCTACACGGGGGTAATTATGGGCCGATGTTGGAATATGGTGCGAGAAAAATGGGGCAGTGAGCGGCATCCGTACGGGGCTATCGGCTACGAGGCCTATGGCAACTGGGCACAGTGAGAACATCTCAGAAACTTGAAAAATATATGTGGTGTTTTTGTTGTAATTCTCTATTCTCTATTCTCTATTTTATTTCTCGGGAAACATCAACAAATGCACAGACCAAAATTACAAAGAAAACATAAAATAAAAGCTTTAGATGCAATGTACAAAACATAATAACCAAGACAAAGACAAAATGCCATTCAGCTCCCGAAGGATTACCCAAAAGAAACATTGTTCCTGTCGAGGGGTTCTCCAAGCTGAATGGGATTATATAACAAGATTGCAATTATAATTATAAAAAGGGAATAAGAAATAATAAGAAAATAATAAGAAAATAATAAGAAAATAATAAATAATAAATAAGTACAAAAAATAGTATAAAAATAATAATAATAATTAGGTATTTCTTTAATTAAATAAATCTTACATTCTCAAATCATTTAAAACTTTTTAGCCTTTTAGTTATTGAGTCAAATAATAACATATGAAGCAAGATATGAGACGCCAGGTTCTCAAACCTTTGATTTATCACGTTATGTGTTTTTGTTTGTAGGAAACTCATCAACGTTCTAGTGGCGACCACGTGTTTCACCAATTCCGTTGGTGTTCTGCTGTCAGTAACCGTGGCGACCTTATCCATAGGTGGTCCGGCACTACAGGGCACGCTGTGTTATTGGACGCCGATTTACGGCCTTCTTATCTGCCCGTTTCTGTGGCTTGGTACACCCAAAGATTTCTGGTAAATGGCTCATATTACGCATTGAAAACGGATAGATCAAATTGGCACGAATGGCGTCAGTTTTATTCGTCGCCTGTGCAATGCGGTGTTAAATTTTGTATCATTGGTTTTATGTCTGTGATGTTTTTTCTTGAATCGGTCAAGGACGAAACCAAATAGGCCTACGTATTCCACGTGTGTGTGGTTTTTTTATTTTTTATTAGCGACTGCGCAAATTATTTCGTCTTTCAAATCGTTTGCTTAAAGGTTAATTAGATTGTTTGTAAGTTTTTCAACCTCTTTCTGGTAAATGTTAAAGAAGATCAAAACTGCGGCCCAGCAGGTGTGTTTATGCTAAACATGTTAGCGAACTTTGACTAATGGAGGTGACCTTTGAACTTCTGCACATTTTAACAGGTGGATTTCGGCGAACAGTTTTTTCACCGTGGTCCTCTCGGTGATTCTGGTCATCTTCTCCATATTCCTGGCCGGCGATTCTTATTCCAGCGATTCTCATTCCAGCGGGTACAACACCACCGCCACAGAGAAATTGCAGGAGAGCCATAATCTGCACCTTGTTGAAATCATCGGAACGTTGATATATGTGATGGGCGTGCACAGCACTTTCCCGACCTTGCAACAAGACATGAAACAGCCGCAGGCCTTCACGCGGACTGTCATCTTTGCTGACACGAGTGAGTTTAGAGGTTTTGTTTTTATACCCAGCACGATATGTGGCAGAGGGGTACCCCCCTCTTATCCCTATACTTTATACGCACTCAACACTATTGTAACCTAACCCATCCCCCCTTGAAACCTAAAAGGAATTCCTGAGATTCCGGGAACACAATGGTCAACACAAAAGAGGGGGGGTTTTCGCTGCCACATATCGTGCTTCATATGTTTGTTTTAACCCATGTTCGTTTTTTATTTGTTGTCGATTTCTCCGGTTGTTTATCAGTGTCCCATTGTGTTTATTTAGTCAGTATCGATTGAGTGATTATATTTTGGCGCAGCGTTCTTTCCTTGCCTTCCACTGCTATGACCTGGGTTTGAATCCCGCCAATAATGTGGATTGGGTTTTCAGTCCCTGCCTGATTCCATTGGTTTTTCCCAGGTTATTATTCTGGGGTTTTCCTTCCACCTCTAAAACTGTAACTTCTTCAACCCTGTAAATACATCTCTCATTTATCCGCCCATACTGTATGGCGTCATAGCGCTGTTAAGTGTTGAATAAAATAAATAAAAATATAAATATAATAAATAAAAACAAAAATTAAATAAATAAAAATAAAAATATAATATTGATTATGAACGTGGCGACCAATACTGTAATCGTCATCGAATACAAATAGCTGTGAACACAAGTAGGTTTCTAATAAAACAAGAAAAGAAAAATGGGCAGCTTGTTAAAAATAGCAATTAAGTGTTTTCATTATTTTGTAATGATAAATTATTATTATTATTATTATTATTTTTTTTTGTTTTTGTTTTTTGTTTGTTGGGGGGAGCAATTTCTTTTATCATTTTTGTTCGTCTTACTTTGTTTTCTTACAGTGACGTTCTGTTTAGCGATTCCCGTGATGCTTGCCTTGTACATTGTTTACGGTAGCACACTGACCAACGTTACGGGTACCGCCATCGTCTTTGAGTACCTACCCGATGATGCTCTCAAGAAAGTCTCAGCCTTGCTCATCTTAGTTCATCTGATCGGGATCATTTTGATCGTTAATAACCCGCTATTTCAGTACATGGAAGAGGTTTTCAATATATCAAAAGGTCAGCAGGTTCAAGTGGTTTAAAATACTTATACCCAACAACATTGGAAAGGTTTCTCGGTCCCAGATTCATGTATTTTTAACGTTTTTGCACTGACATTTTGCACTGACATTTTGCACCTTCATTGAGATGATGGGAACAAAACAATGTCAAGATGCAACATTCTTTCCTGTCAATGACCCTAGCGCCTACGTAGCTGTAGCTGTAGACGTAGACCGTAGCTCTAGACACTCGTTTCGGACACGGCCTGATTGACTAAGATGATGGGAAAAAAACAATGTCAGGGTGCAACATTCTTTCCTGTCAATGATCTCTAGAGCATCTTTTCCCTCCCACTTCAGATTTCAGCTGGAAGCGAGTAGTTCTTCGATCGTCTATTATCATGTGTCAGGTGTTCGTCGTGGAGACATTGCCTCACTTCACCCTACTGACCTCCATCTTCGGCGGAATCATAACACCTCTTCTTTCTCTAATCATCCCTTGTCTGTGCTACGTACGTCTTAGGAATCAGCACCAGGAGAAACCCTCGTACGTATCGCTTCTAATTTTTAACGTTGTACATGTATAGAGTTTGATTATCTAAATACAGGTATAAACAAGTCTTTTCTGAGTTGTGTTTTTATTGGGGATTTGGGGAGTGTGGCTTTGTGGTTTATATGATTCATGACTTCTGACCAGAGGGTCAGAGGTTCGAATCCAGCCGCTGGCCATGTGTTGTGTCCTTGGAAAGGTCATTTAACCCCCTCCTGCCTCTCTTCAATAGCTGGGGAGTTGTTCCTGGTTTACTGAAACCATACATGCGCCAACGTAAAGAGCTATATATTATCTACATTACATGTAGAGTGCCGTGGCGTTGTGGTCAGGAGCATTGCATTTGCTGTAAGTGGGTAAAGCTGCATGTTGTGGGTTCGAGTCTAGCCTGTGACTACGGTACATGTGCCCTTGGGCAAGGCACCTTGTCACTCATTGCTTCATTCCGTATACACGAGCAAAAACCCGAATGTCATTTACTATTAAAAGAACCATATCTCGATCGTTGCAGAAAATTGTTCGTGCTGGAAACAGTCGTCTGCTTCTTCATCATCGCGGAAACTCCTGTCTTAATGGTCGCCATTTTGTACGTCACGTGGACATCGATTATCCACGGTGACACAGCGTTCACTGTGCCGTGTTATGTCAACGCGACCCAGGCCGGCCGTCTATGAATATTGAGGGAAACAAATGGTCCTCTTAGGCTTCCGTAGGTAAACTAGATAAATGGTTCCTTCTAAAGACAGACAAAAAAAATTGTCAGAGACATTTTTTTGCCAACTTTATTTGTTTTATGTGAGTATGATGTTACATTTTGCCTCTTTTTATACAATTCTCGAATACATGTACATGTCAACGTTAACGTTAATTAATCTCATGAGGGAAGTTATCGCTATTTGATTAATTCCTTTTGCTAATATGTTTATTTGCGTTGTATTTCTTCTATTATTTATTCTACACATTTTTGTTTGGGTTTTTCCATTCAGTTTTGTAAAACAGTTTTATAATTAATTGTTGGTGTAGTAACGTCAAGGCACTAAAGGCTTAACCGTGCCTCTAGCGTTTTGGAAAAGTTAGTCATTATAATTAGTACTTTTATAAGAAAACGCTTATAAATTCGTGAGTTTGTATCTCATTGTTTTGGATTTAACTTGAATTTTGTGTTTGGTATTTGTTATTGTTTACCTTTGTTCTCTCTTAAAAGAAGGTTTCTAGTCATTAATTATATTTTTACTTTACGAATAATGCGCTTGGATATGGGACTGTAGCGAAAATGTGGTACGGAAAAAATTAATCGCGGACCGCACACCAGCTGGTGCCTTTACTTGAACGTCAGCCAAGTACGCGGGTTTTCAACAGTGATCTTGTCAATGGCGTCTTGGGACAAACCGCTCACCAGCATTTTCGGTAGGACGTTAAGAAGAATGTGCGAGTAACCATGGCCGCCATATTTCATCTGAAACGGGAATAAAATCAAAACAGTTGTATCAGTGAAACTGTTGTTGGTTTACCACTGCTAAAATAGAACCCCGTGTTGTTAATAAAAAGGGGTTGATGGAGAGCTTCCCTTTCAATCGGGCGCCATCTTGCTTCGAGATCTATACTGGTACCTCAAACCGCACACGGCATGTAATGCGTGCGTGAACCTGCGAAGTGTATACATGTATGTCACACCCATTGGTCACACCAAATTGCGACATATTTTGGTTACGCACGGAGCTCAAAGTTACATGCAAAACACTTTTGCATGTAATATTTATCCTCGGTCGAGAATTACTCCTAACGTATCCGTTATTCTTTAAACAACTCGAGGAGGAATCTTATACGAACCAACTGCATCTTGCGGTGTACATCATGAGAGATGACAACCTTATCCCCAAAGCCTTCCTCCACAAGAATCTTGATAAGTCTTATCCGCTGAATGTCGCTAGGCAGGGGTAGAGTCTCGTCGTGCTGATAGTAAGACATCTCTGTGCCGAAGAAATCGAACTCCAGATAGCTGCCCATCTCGGCAAACTCCAAGACTTGCTCGCGGTTAAAGAGACAACCTAAGATTTTGGAGACGGAAAGTGGGCACCTTATCTAAAAGACCTTGGGTTGAAGGTTTGCATTGGTCAAGTTAAGGGTAAGTCTTAGCCCTAACCCTCCAGGGTATTTTGGCTAGAAACCCTGCCAGACGCAACAGATTGTATCCTTGTCACATTGACTTTTGTGCAGAGTCCAGCAAGGTCAAGCAGTCACCACAGATGCACTGTGCTGGATCTGGCAGGGTTAGGGTTAGTGGTTCTGAAAATACCAGCTGAGGAAACTTGACATGTTATATAGTCTCGGCTGCTATTTATTTATTTGTGTTAATTTTTGCTATATCAGACTTCGAACCAGCTTGCCGGGCCCGACAATCTTGGTGGGCCCGACAATCTTGGTGGTGGTCGGGTAGTAAGACATGCATTAGTAAGCTGGGGGTCATGGGTTCGAGTCCTATCCGAGTATAGGCATGTGAATTTCAGACATTGTGGACTGTGGGTACTGAGAAGGTATATACCAGAATATATGACCAATTTTAGGTTCGTCTATATATAGCAGAATCATCGAGAGAAAAATAACTGAGACAGTTTATCATATCTCAAAGATGTTGCGATTCTACTAACGGTCAATGTGAGACATGACCGTCTTGCTAGCCTCCCCTCCAGCCTCCTGAAGAACGCGAAGACTCTCAGCGGGGCATTTAGGCAGCCTGCCCGGGTGGATGAGCACGGGGCAGCCCAACTGCCGCTGAGCTTCTCCTGTCGCCTGCAGGACTTTTCTCTCGTTAGCTATAACCAACATAAATTAAAACATACTCTGAAATTACCATTGTTGCTTGATATTTGGCCAAATGTTAGATAAAATATCAAATCTCTACCATGCAAAGAAATTACATTATTCAAAAAAAATGACGAAGTTTTAACTAGCAATAACCACTTCGGTCAAACCAATTGATGTTTACAATGTTTACAAATTTTGCTAAACAAACAACAATCGAAGAGATCTCAATTCAGACGAAAAGGCAAACAAAAAATGGCATTCCGAAATCCATAAACAAACCGTATTTCTATCACAAAGCAAAACCCAAACTCGTCACCAACTAATGATGTTTTAATTCTTGCAGCTAAATACAAATTATTAAAGAAAACCACAAAAGAAAATGTGACAAAGTGGGGATTTGTTTACGCAATAATTCAGTTGAGCATCCTATCTCGCCGATAAGTCCACATTTGAGTTTAGTTCCGTCTGCTCCCTCTGTGATCTCATGAATCATTCCTTGTACGATTTCTTCCTGGGTCATGGTAATCATTTCTGGAGGGTGGGTGTGTCCCAAATAATACCCTGCCGTAAAAAATAAAAAATATAACAACATTTGCAGATTCAGTTAAATTAAAAATATTAACATTCCGTGAATTAAATTTTAAAATAAAACAATTTAATTTGTTTTTAAATCGGCACAATGACTTGCTGTAGGCCTATGTTTGTTTACAAGTCTTTTTTCTTTTTATCATATCATCTCCAAAGTTGGCTTCCTCACAAACTCAATTGGTGGTTTTTGTTTTGTTTTTAAAACAGAAAATGGATGTCTGAAACGAACTCGTGGTTTCGAAAAAAGCCTATGAGATTAGTCGGGCAACTGATGATAACCTCAAAACGGATAACAAAACGGATACAATGGACTATCAGAACACTGCACCCGTCGGAATGACCAATCAAAATATCTTACCGCCACCAGCCATGATGTTAACTCCACTCTCTTTGGACAGTTCGGCCAGTTCGGTCAAATTCCGTCCAATCCCAATCGTCGTTGCATCCACGACGGATCGACCTCCGTTCTCGTAAAAGAATTGCAGCTCGTTTTTGACATCTTTTTGGACAGACTTCAACTCGAGGTTGTCCCAAGATGAATACCTATACAAAACATTGTATGTTTATGGTTTGATTTCTGTAATAACTTGATAATGGTTTTCTCTAAAGTATATTGCAACAGGTGGTACAAATATTCTTTTGTTAAACAGCGGCTAACAGGATATATCTTGGTGGAAACTAGAAGCTCACAGTTGTTTTTAAATTTACCTATCAGGGTAAAAGCGACCAAATTAGTGTTTACCAGACCAAGAAATATCAACCTTTAACTTCTGTGGACACTAATTGAAGTTGTCGTGGGTAAACTCACGGATAGCGGTGAATCCACCACAGGTGTTCAATCGTGAGCGGCAGGTGTACATTATTCTTATACTTTGCTGGCGGCTCAACAAAGCAAGGCTTATAGTCGAGGTTGAGGTGTTCGTGCGTCAGTGTCATGCCAAGATCTGACGGATCTATGGTTCCTAGCACTGAAGAAAAACAAGCAAACGGTAAGGGATAATATTGTATTAAATTCAGGGCCCTGTACTTCTAAATAGAATAGTCGTGTCCCCCTCCCCCTCCCCAACAAAAAAAACACCCCAAAACCAAAACGTGGACCAGTCCAGCCAGTCACCTCTTCCAGTTTGATTGTAAATGTGCATGTACATATATATAATGTTGTTATCTTTAAGCGAACTTTAATTCCTTCAATAAAACCCCGCGTGTTGCCCTTTTCTAATTCCACGTATATAGTTGTATACGCAAAACGCAGTGCTGCACAAACCATTGCAAATACGAAAGCTGCGAGTTTGCGTCCCATGTGAATTGTCACAATACATATGAGAAAACCTATTGATGCGTGTGGCATATATTATAATTAATCTAGTTTGGCGCACAGTGTCGTCGTGTTCTATATTTACTGCAGACAAATAAAGTGCTCACGGACTTGGCAGCTCCATAATTTCCATAATAATGGACACAGACGCTCTATTATTCTGTGTTCCGTTATCGCGGGATAACTAATAATATTGTTTTACGTTACTCTGTCAGCTTGAACCAGAACATGTACTTACCAGTTTGTATTTTCCCACTTAATTCACTCGCCATGGTGAGTTTTTGGCTCTTTCTACTGTGACAATTATTGTGTTGTACGTCGTTCTGCCTACTGCATGCAAAATGTGACTACCGTGTTCCGCGTGTTCCAACACCCGTACCCGTACTAACCTTGTCGTCGACGCGGGAATTATGATGACAAAGTATATCGCGGGTAATCACTAAGCTAGTCTGATGCCCTGTGTAAACAAAAACCACCTATTCTGGGGCCCTTGCTCTAGGCACTTTGTACTTACTTAGTTTGTTATAAGCCCGTTTATAATAAACCGTTAAAATTGTCAACGCGTGATGCCGCATAATAAATAGGCCTACAGTGCTTTTCTTTCGGCGTAACGAGAACAAACTGTCTCTAGTAAACTCGGCAACTTTTGAATTGAAATCGAGATCTTAAAATTTTGTTTTCTCGAAATATACAACATTCGCAATAAAAATGTCATCATCGTATTTTATTCAAGCACCATTTTTTTGATTTTAAGTACTTTTGGCGGCTACATAAAACGGAAAAAATGTACGAATGACAAATAGTTTTCTCGGCCTGTAGATGTATTTAAAAACCTCTCACCACATGTCGAATTATTAACACTGCAAATTATTATTAACACTTTATTTTGTTTGAAATCAATAATATGCTGTGAATATTTGAGTTGTATGAGCTGTAAGCATATATTTATATTTCCTTCATTTGTATTCAATTGGATTTAATATTGATTAAAAAAATACGATCTTCAGAAAGCTTCAAATTTGTATAGCTGTTAGACACCTGCCGTAACAATAGAAAAACCATTGGCTTAAAGGTAGGATACACCATTGGTAATTGCTTAAATTATCATAAATGGGTGGATTTCTTTTTAGGAGGGGTGGGGGGTTGTATTTTATAGTAAATATCGTTTAACTGACTAGTCTGAAGATGTAACAATCATGGTTGCTGAGAAAAGCAAACAAAACGGCGTTGTTTGCAACCGGCGTCGGGCAGTTGTTTCTTATGGTATTCTTATTTTTGTCGTGATCGCCGTCCGGCGATCGCAATTTTTTATTTTTTTATTGAATGTTTCGAAACAATTACAGGATATCTAGCGCAAACATTTTGCTGGATGCCTAGAATCATTATTTACTTTCAAATAAGTAAGATATTTCTTATTAATTCGGTAGTAACATTTGTTGATATCTTAATGGCGTATACAACCTTTAAACAAAAGTTATTGTTCAATGCATAATTAATATTCTTATTTTGTTTAAAACTGACTGTCTGTAATGCTTTAAATACAAAAAAAAATCATTTTCGAAAAGGTTTTATTATCTGGGAAAAAACCCTTGAAACCATAAGTTTACAGAACTACGTATTTCAATTATCCTGGTAACTAATTTATTTCAGATAAGGCCTATTTAATTTCTTTCCTGATGTCCTCATTTTGTCCAGGTTATTCCTTCGGGTAGGGCAGGTTATTCTTCCTTCCCCATTCCATCCATCCACCTGGATAGTGCCTTGCCCTGTATGGGAATTTAAACAGACATGGAAGAGTTACCGGGAATTGAAATCTTGAGTTTATTTAGATGACATCTGTATTTGTTAAATGTTAACTAATGCATAACAATTAGTGTTGTGGGGATTAATTTTAAGCCACATAGTTTTAGCTTAGTAAGACCTCGTTTGACATGAAACCCAAAGTTAGACTATTTTAATTTGCTTCCATTTATTGTTGCTTCTCGAAGTGATTCAGAAGTCAGAAACCGAACCGAAGACGAAGCAAAGGTTTTTTTTTTAAATACTTAGAAATCGTACCAACAGCGATCTCTATCAGGGACAAAATGGCGCCACTTGTCTTTATTAAATGAAAGCACCCTCTATAAATATACTCACTTGGAATAACCCAAGCTCCGAGCAGTGTCCCGCGCCTTCAGGCTACGTATCCCCTTCTTGCACGTGAAGACAATGTTGCTGTCGGAGCTCTGGGGCTTGGCGCGGCCGTATTTGGCGCGAAACTCGCCGTCTGGTAGTTGCAGTGCTGCCTCTACATCTAGAACTAAAAATGGTGAACAAACACAAAGTGTCATGTTTGTTCGGGTAACGGACTAAGGGAAACGTTTAGGTCACAACAGATGCAATAACTACACTTTACTTATACCAACGAGTTCGGATTCACGCTAACTGTATCAAAATCGACCCGAATCCGGTTCAGATTTGACCCCTGATTCCTTTTAGGTTAATGGACGCTTTCAGGATTAATTTTCGTCCATTCGAGAAAGTAGTTATTTTACATGAAAAAAAGTACGAACGCTATCGATTTTGTCCCCAGAAAAAAACCCCGCATTTTTTACCCAGATCTGACCCGGATTTAGAGTCCTGTCTGACCCGGACTTTAAGAAGTGTCCTTTATACCTGGGATGTGAAATATGTCTTTGATGATTGTCCCAAACTCTTCAATCTCCGAGGCGTCTCTGACGTCAATCATCTGTATGTCTCCGCTCTCAATGCGCTTCAGCAAGCCGTCAAAATAGACATTGTCGGTGTCTTCCAACTGATCACGCGAGGAGCTCAGAGACCGGCGAATCGAAGCGGCAGCCCCGGGGATGAGGGAAGGATTCACGGTGTGGTACCGGGTAGAAAGCGAGCGTTGAGCCCACGCGATCTGGCGTCTTGGCTCATTGTCTCCATTGCCGAGAATGCTACGGAAAAATAACCCACAATGTATATAATAATATTCGTTATTTTTTAAAGCATTTCTCAGCGTTTATTTGAGATTTTGTAAAGGTTGAATCTGTGAGAATGCATCTCGATCGTCTGTCTATATATCGTTAGTAAAGCGACTAGTAAAGTAAAACGTAGAAAAATGATATGCACGGGGGACCTTTTTCCTGAACGGTTGCGGAAATAGTGAGCAGTGCACTGCGTGTAAAATGTGAATGTTACCTACATGTACTGACGGGCGACCGAAGACACACGGGCCCCGTAGCATCTGGTTGAAAGCACCACCCGATTGAGAATCGACGCCATTACCGCTGTACTTCAAACAAATTATAATGTCTACATACATATCCATATGTATACTGTTAACGACATTGCACAGTATCGTTCAAAGGAATTATTCGCGGCGCCCGTACACCCTTTGAATAAACAGTATTTCGTATGTGTACAATGAAACATCACAATATGGCATTTATCAGGACCTAGAAGTATATCATATTATGAACGCGACCCTGGATATGAGGTTATAAAGGTCAATAGGGACTTTTCGATTTGCACGTTTACTAGTCACGAGACTGCGACGTATGCGGTCATTTGTGAAGCAGTGCGCATGCGCATCGACGAACTCGTCGTTCGTAGCAGAATTCTCGAACGCGTTCAACCTTGTTTTGCCGTCGTTGGAAAACTGTGACGACATAGTGTGCATATCACTATTTTGTAGAAACGAAACACCACATCAGGAAAGAAACACCACATTCATTACCAGCACGTTGTCGTGAAAGTTGGTACCTTAATATTTCTACACAAAACCCCCGACACCAGGGGTTTTGTGTACACACCTTATTAGCTTGATCAGACGGTTATTTACGACCCCCATGACAGCGGCCAAGCCGCAAGCCTGGGAGATGCCTTTTCCAGCTCCGACTGCATGACCACAGTCTTACAATTGCATATATACATGTACATGTACATGTACTTATAAGGTGTACAAATTCTATGTACTTGTACAATTTACATGTGGTTGTAGAAACTATGCACATATGCAAGATGTACTTTGTCAAGCTTCAAGCATTGAGACTTATCCCACCCGTGAAGTCAAATACATATTTGTTATTCCCAGTGGGCAAGTTGTTACCGGTTACCGATATTACCGGTAATATCACCCCAAAATTTGACTAAGTCCAAATTTTACCGATATTACCGTGTTATTACCCAAATGATATTACCGGTGTGAAAATGAAATTGTTATAAATTCCTTAATATTTGTTTTTTTTAATATAAGGATTGGATCTAATTGATCCTTGAGACCGACAGGATCTGTTTCTGATGAAAAAAACTCTTGAAAAATGGTGCACCGGTCTAACAAATTTCAAAGTTCAAATATAACCGTTATTACCCTGTTGAAACCAACATGTTACCGAGTAACAACAGGATAATACAGGTAATATGGTGAAAGGGTTGAATTGGTTATAACATCGGGAACTTCAGTAATAACAGTAACATTTCCAAGTTCTAATATTACTGTTATTACCCTGTTGAAACCGACATTTTACCGAGTAACAACAGGGTAATACAGGTAATGTGGGTAATGATGAAAGGCTTGAATTGGTTATAACATTGGTAACTTGAGTAATAACAGTAACATTATAGCAATCCTAGCAAAATTTCCAAGTTCAAATATTACTGTTGTTACCCTGTTGAAACCAACATGTTACCGAGTAACAACAGGATAATACAGGTAATGTGGGTAATGATGTAAGGCTTGAATTGGTTATAACATTGGGAACTTGAGTAATAACAGTAAAATTAGTAGCAATTCCAGCAAAATTTTCAAGTTCAAATATTACTGTTATTACCCTGTTGAAACCGAAAATTTATCGGGTAACAACAGGATAATACAGGTAATGTGGGTAATGGTGAAACTGAAAGGCTTGAATTGGTTATAACATTGGGAACTTGAGTACCGGGGGGGTAATAACAGTAAAATTATAGCAATCCAAGCTAATAATTTCCAAGTTCAAAGATTACTGTTATTACCCTGTTGAAACCGACATTTTAGCGAGTTATAACGGGGTAATAAGAGGTGGTAATAACAATGCAATGCCAGAAATATCGGGTAAATGGGGTAATATCGGGTGGTAATCACAATGCGATGCCAGAAATATCGGGTAAAAGAGGTAATATCGGGTGGTAATAACAATGCGATGCCAGAAATATCGGGTAAATGGGGTAATATCGGGTGGTAATAACAATGCGATGCCAGAAATATCGGTAATCTCCCTGGCAATATCGGGTAAATGGGGTAATATCGGGTGGTAATAACGTGCAATGCCAGAAATATCGGTAACATTCTCCCGGGTAACAGTGGGTAAATGCGGTAATATCGGCTGGTAATAACGGGGAAATGTTCGTCTACTATTTCCCCGTTATTACTCGGTGATATTACCCGTAATAACGCGTTATTACTCGTTACAACCCGGGTAATATCGGTATGTTACCCAGTAATAACTAGCGTTATTACTCGTTACAACCCGGGTAATATCGGGTAAAATGCCCACTGGGTTGATTCTTAACAATTGTTCATTCCTTTTCATAACGTACTGTATAGCATAGAAGTCTAAATAATGAGTAGGTTCCAGAAAAAGGTCCCTAGAATGAAAACTACTTGTAAAAAACCCATTTATCTATTCTGAATTGTTCACCAAATAACTGTAGTGGCAATTGAACTGTTGCTGGCAGTACAAAGGAAACAAGTTGCACTTTTTCTGGTTGTATCCTTGAATTTCTATTACGCACTTATCAAAAGAAATAATTCTGATAACAAAGTAACGTATAGCAAACCATGATCAAAGGCAGATATCTGTAGGGAAATCACAGTTGTAAGTTTTAAGATGAATCACAGGTCCTTTGTGTTGTCAGGGACACACGCCTACGACATCTATTATAATCACAGTAGGTGAATTAAACTGCTTGAACTGAAAAGCAATGAACCTCGACCATGACGATGGCAGTTATTTATGCTTACGGGCGGGCGGTTGTAGTCGCTTTATTATTCGACTTTTTCAAAGAGGCGACTATTTATTACCTCTCGGCTCCGGTGATACCTTTGTATTTTACCAGCTATGTGAATAGTACTGCGTTGACACACTTCCCAAACGTAATATAAAGGTTTACGTCCTTTCATTTAAACTAGTCATGCTTTACACCAATTCCTGATGTTTTACTCTGCAAGATTGTTCCTTATAAAATCTAGACTGATAAAATATTATCGACGTGGCCCAAATTTCCCCTTTTTTTAAGATTAAAAAAAAATATATATTTGCGGTTCCTCGTAAGAAACTAAACTCTGCGCTGTAAAAGATTATTGCTATGAAACATTTCTGCCACTCGAAGGCAATTAATTACCCCTATTCATGTTTTTTTGATCTATTTGTTTTAGTCACTAATATCAATTTAAATTGAATTTATTTTCAAATCTGCTTTACTGCATTACGACATTAAATTAAATAAGACCAAAGTTAATCTGCGGAGACTGAAGACGCCCCAAGATTTGTACTCATTACATGTGTATAATAAATGTATGTCCAACTACAAACTTTGCAGTTTGCATCAACTCCTTACAACTTCATATCCTTGAAGCATTTGATGGGTTATCCAATATATGGTATGTGTGTGTTCACTGCATGTGGTGACTGGTAAATTAACATCAACAGTATTGGTAGATATAAACAAGCTGATTGTTGTATAAAGACAGCTGTGGTTGCTGTAGGCCAGGATGTGAAGTCCCTTGTGTAATCAGTCAGTACGCATGCAGTGCGCGTTCGTTTGGTTTGCAATGTATTGCAACGATAAAATGAATATACTTGAGATTGGATACCACATTTAAAATTGTAAGGGTCTTTAAAACAGCAATTGTATTAACAAATGAAGTACGTGTAGCCTTATCGTTTACAAGAAATTAAAAAAAAGAACTATTTTGAGAGATATAAGGATCGCGAATGTATTCTTTAACACTAGTTATCCTACACAGTGTAGATACACGCTCGAGTACGTATACTCTGGTTTGTACACAAACCGTCAGTACATATGGTTCATGCCGGGGGGGGGGGGGGGGGGGAGGGGGCCCTTCGAGGCTGCGATTGCGAAACGCTGTGATAACGTCCATTTTCAAAATAGGGGGTAACAATTTTTTCATGCGAAAAATAAAGAGTTTTTGGCATCCAATCTTAACATCTTGTCTTTTGTAGTTGAAAAAAATTGTTATTTACCTTAATTTTTATCATCCAATGACAAAAATTGTATTGAAAATGAAAAAGCAGTCGAAAAAAAATGAACATTGACGTACCGTTGATGCACGTGTTGGGCCAATATTGTTTACAATAAATCTTTGGGCATGGGCCAGGCAGGCACATGTTAAAGTCGGGCGACTTTACTCCGCGTTTACCCTACGTATAAGCCTGTGTGGAGCAGGGGACCCGACATGCGAAAGCGCCCTTGAGTTTAGTATAACAATGCATGAATGGTCAAAATTATTGGTCAACCAACCAGGTCGTTTGGGGATTTGACCAATGGGGACAGTGCAATCATGGCTTTTACGCGCTTTGATCTGAGCGGCAAGAAAACACTTTTGCGTGGGCTGTGATCTGACTAGACCGTGTGGCGCCACCCTTGACCGAAAAGCAATCAACCTCTGCTGTGACAATGATGGAAAGATGTTTACGCTTTCCAGAACTCGTGGGGCGAAACTTGTTATTCGATTTTTTTTCAAAAAGGGCAATTGTTTGCATCTTTCGACGGAAGTTGGTTGTATTGCATTGTAAAGCTGCATTGACGTAAAGTCCTTTGTTATCCCGAGCATCACTGGATATGGGACCGGCTTTCGTGTAAACTTGGCTTTCGTGTTCGAGGTCACTGCATGAAGCTTTTGTACAAAAACAGATCGACTCGATGGCAGTGGGAAAAGCAACAGGCCTTGATGGCGTAAGTGTAAAGATCCTAAAGGTTGCTTGTCCATATGTAGTTAACTCGTTAACGTATATATTAAATTTCTCAATAAGAAGTGGTCAATACCCTAATGCTTGGAAACATGCTTCTGTAAATCCAATACATAAAGGTGGAGACAAAGGTTGTGTTAATAACTATCGGCCAATTTCCATTCTTCCGATTGTCTCAAAAATTATGGAGAGGGCCGTGCACAACGATCTGTATTCCTACCTTGATGAAAACCGTTTGATCTCCCCTTGCCAATCAGGTTTCAGACCCCTGCATTCAACAGGAACCATTCTGCATGGATTAATTGATAATTGTCTCCGTGCAGTAGAGCACGGGAAAATCACTGGCACTGTTTTTATTGATCTGAGCAAGGCTTTTGATTCAGTATAGATCATAATATTTTATTGGAGAAGCTACAATTGATGAATTTGTCTGCGTCGGTTATGACTTGGTTTAAGTCATATTTAACCGATCGCAAACAATCAGTTTGCATTAAAAAACGCTACTCTGGGGATCTACCTCTCAGAACTGGCGTTCCATAAGGATCAATTTTGGGACCTTTGTTGTTCATAATTTACACAAATGATATCTCACGATGCATTCCCGAAAACTGCCAAATGCACATGTACGCAGACGACTCCACAATAACATGTAGCTCCTCCAGCCGAGATGAAATAGAACGTAGCCTTAACACAGCAATGGCAAATATTAATGATTGGGTTGCCCAAAATAGGTTAACAATTAACGCTACCAAAACTAAGTCTATGGTCATCGGCTCTAAACACAAGGTAGCTTCAACCCACCTTAACATTGTTATTAATAACGATCAGGTCGAACAGGTTACGTCATTCAAGTGTTTGGGTGGTATCATTGACGATTCACTAACATGGTCTCCTCATATTGATTATATAAAAAACAAAGTTTCTTCTAAACTAGGCATGTTAAGTAGAATCCGCCACATCATCCCGAAAAGCAGTCTGCATACTTTGGTTAAAAGTTTTGTAATACATGTACCGAGTTTGGACAATTGCTGTACGGTTTGGGGAGGCAGATACAATGCACATAATAACTTGCTCAACCGACTGTTAAAAAGAGCCGCCAGATTAATCCTTGGTTGTCCATATCTAACTGCTTCGAGTATGTTTAATGAACTGAATTGGTTACCTTTTGCCGAGAGAATCTGTTTCAAAAAAGGTATCCTAGTGTACAAATGCATACATGAGTTATGCCCAGAGTACATGGGTCATTACACGTCATTCCACACACTTTTTTGCTCGACCCCCTCCGATTTCGATGAAATTTGGTGTGTGGCTAGGTACTCATGAGAAACTCTGATACGCAAAATGTTAGCGAAATTCGGTCATTTTTTGTAGGAGCTGGAGCAGTTTGAAGTTGTAGGGTGTTTTGCCGCAAGAACCCATCAATCTACCTAAAAATGGCCAAATACCCCTACAGAATGGTTTGATCTCAGCAAGTGAGGTACCGTTGGAAAAAGCACAAAATTCTCTATCCACCTTTTTTATTCGTGAGATAGTTAACCATACATGGCGCACACGACTTCAGGAGAAAAATGACTTTAACGACCAACAAATCGTCACCGACACCACGAAGTAGCACTCGACCATACTTCCAATATATTAGTAAGACAAAAACTATTATATTTTAAATTCTACAATTTAAAAAGTTAATTATTATGGTAAATAGGTTAATGAGTGTAAGTAAAATAACGCGGTTTGGTGGATTGTTTGTTTTCACGAAGTAAAACTCTATAGAGTGTTACTTCGTGAAAACGATTCTGAGCACTTTGCATGTCTGTGTAGTTCCACGAAGTGACTCTTTACTCTCGTCCCCAGGGGTACACGCACATGTACCACCACACGGACATTTTACAGTGTACATGAATTGTACGCGCGCTCAATCAGTGCATTACGACGCTCTACGGTCATTATTGAAAACGACGTTGCATTCAAAGATTTCGTTTTCACGAAGTAGCACAAGCACTTGTGTGCGCGCACTATACGTATTTCCTGCAGATTTCGTTTCCACGAAGTAGCACTGAGTTGTATGTGCGCGCACTGTACGGTTTTCCTGCAGTTTTCGTTTTCACGAAGTGGCACTGATAATATCTTTGTGTACGCGCACTGTACGGATTTTCTGCAGATTTCGTTTTCACGAAGTAACACTCTTCTTAAATCTTTAATTAATTCGTAATTAATTAACCCATGGAAACATAAGTAACACATTCACGACGTTTTAATGTAGTACTTTATATAAATCCCAAACAGGTTTTCAATTCACATTTTATTTGCGGGATAATAACTTGCAAACATTCAAACGCGTTTATCTTCAAATCAAAACTATTCGCTGTGTGTACATGAGTGCTATACTTCGTGGTGTCGGTGACAAAATGTGTAACATCACTCCTATGAATGCGGATACAGTCACAATTATCAACTATTATGCATGTACATGTATCTCGATCTCGGTAAACCGAGGCGGGCATTGAAAATACCGAGATCGAATTCAAAAATACATGCATAATAGTTGATAATTGATACTGTATCCGCATTCATAGGAGTGATATTACACATTTGTTGGTACATGTAGTTAAAGTCATTTTTCTCCTGGAGTTGGTAATTGCCCAAGCTGATTTTTCGTGTGCGCTATGTACAGTTAACTATCTCACGACTACATCAAAACCGGAGCATATACTTTTGAGATAATTGAGGTCAAATGGCAAGGTCACCTTAAATGACCCAGATTTGGGTCAACACATGAAAGCATGTCAAGTGACATATTGGTGGATAGAGAATTTTGTGCTTTTTCCAACGATACCTCACTTGCTGAGATCGAACCATTCTGTAGGGGTATTTGGCCATTTTTAGGTAGATTGGTGGCCGGGGTTCTGGCCGCATAACCCCCTAAAACTTCAAACTGCTCCAGCTCCTACAAAAATGACCGAATTTCGCTAATATTTTGCGTATCAGAGTTTCTCATGAGTACCTAGCCACACTATAGCTTCTAAACTTACAGACTGATAGCAAGAAAAGTGTTTACTCGCTAAAACAGTTAATTGTTAATAGTGTATCAATTCTAACAAGGATTTTAAAAGCAAAATGTGTTTCTTGAATATTTGTTTGTTACGTTTGCACGAATCATCATTTATCGATGGATGATTAAAAGTGTATACACAAACAATGCATTATGATTGTATGAACAATATACTTCACGGGTGGGAAGTCTCAATGCCTTAAAGGGATCGTATACGTTTGGTAATTACTCCAAAAATTAATGGCAATAAAAACTTACTTGGTAAGAAGTACAGCAGCTTTGGATAGTATAATGCATTTTTAGAAACTTTTCACTTCGAAGTACTGCGGTTATGGAAAAAGATATCACTTTTTATCCCCAAAAATTTGAATCTGAGAAGCGTTACTGCAGTGACGTTTCTCAGAGCGTGTATTCCAAAGGAGATTATTCTTTCCGCGTGGACATAACCGCTCCAGATTTTCGGCAATATCTCAAAATCGGTACCACCTTTTGAAATGAATTTTTTACAGGTTAGTTTTATGGTATATATCTATAACTATATAGGATTAAAACAAACAATGGGTTCCAATTACCAAACGTGTACGATCCCTTTAAGCTTGACAAAGTAAAATCTTGCATGTGTGCATAGTTTCTACAGCCGCATGTAAATTGTACAGTGTACATGTAGATATACATGTACATAGAAATTGTACACCATAAGTATATGCAATATTATAAGACTGCGGTCAGCAGTCCAAGCCCGAAAAGGTCATCTCCCAGGCTTGCGGCTTGGCCGCTGTCATGGGGGTCGTAAATAACCGTCTGATCAAGCTGGTAAGGTTTGTACACAGAACCCCCGGTGTCGGGGGTTTTGTGTAGAAATATTAAGGTACCAACTTTCACGACAACGTGCTGGTAATGAGAGTCAGAAAAAAGGTGTCGTGTACACCAACCTCCATACACAGTTATGTCATAAATTCATCCACATTTTCTTCCGCGTCAGTTTATTAAATACGAATGAAATGTAATGCGAATTTTTTCACTATGTTTGCACTGACAAATCTAAATTCAATCATGGATGACTGGTTGAAGGACAACCAACATATTGGTTATGAATGACCAATAGATTGGTTGATACCTTGGTTATAAGCTCAACCAATATGACTGGTTGAAAGACAACCAGTATATTGGTTATAAATGACCAATAGATTGGTTGATACCTTCAACCAATATGACTGGTTGACGGACAACCAACGTATTGGTTACGCTTTAACCAACACGTTGGTTAAAGGGATCGTATACGTTTGGTAATTGGAACCCCACTGTTTGTTTCAATCCTATATAGATATATACCATAAAACTAACCTGTCAACATTTCATTTAAAAAGGTGGTAGCGATTTTGAGATGATTATTCCTGAAAATCTAGAGCGGTTATGTCCACGCAGAAAAAAATAATCTGCATTGGAATACACAGTCTGAGAAACGTCACTGCAGTAACGCTTCACAGATTCAATTTGTTTGGGATAAAAAGTCATATCTTTTTCCATAACCGCAGTACTTCAAAGTGAAAAGTTTCTAAAATTGCATTATACTATCCAAAGCTGCTGTACTTCTTACCAAGTAAGTTTTTATTGCCATTCATTATTGGAGTAATTACCAAACGTACACGATCCCTTTAACTTGATGAGATTGGTCGGGCAACTGATGATAACCCTGCACGCGTCGGAATGACCAATCAAAATATCTTACCGCCACCAGCCATGATGTTAACTCCACTCTCTTTGGACAGTTCGGCCAGTTCGGTCAAATTCCGTCCAATCCCAATCGTCTTTGCATCCACGACGGATCGACCTCCGTTCTCGTAAAAGAATTGCAGCTCGTTTTTGACATCTTTTTGGACCGACTTTAACTCGAGATTGTCCCAAGATGAATACCTATACAAAAACATTGTAAGTTGTGGTTTAATTTTTAAAATAACTTGATATTTGTTTTTTCTAACTGAGTATTTTGCAACAGGTGATTTTTTTTTTTAAACAGCGGCAAACAGGATATTTGTTGGTGGAAACTGGAAGCTCAGAATTCTTTTTTTTTTGTAATAAAAAAAAGGAGGTAAAATTGACCCACCAGGGTAAAAGTGACTTAGTGTTTAACAGACCTAGAAATATCAACCTTCTACTTCTGTGGACATTGTCGTGGACAAACTCACGGATAGCGGTGAATCCACCACAGGTGTTCAATCGTGAGCGGCAGGTGTACATTATTCTTATACTTTGCTGGCGGCTCAACAAAACAAGGCTTATAGTCGAGGTTCATATGAAGCACGATATGTGGCAGAGAAAACCCCCCCTCTTTTGTGTTGACCATTGTGTTCCCGGAATCTCAGGAATTCCTTTTAGGTTTCAAGGGGGGGTGGGTTAGGTTACAATAGTGTTGAGTGCGTATAAAGTATAGGGATAAGAGGGGGGTACCCCTCTGCCACATATCGTGCTGGGTATATCGAGGTTGAGGTGTTCGTGCGTTAGTGTCATGCCAAGATCTGACGGATCTATGGTTCCTAGCACTGAAGAAAAACAAGCAAACGGTAAGGGATAATATTGTATTAAATTCAGGGCCATGTACTTCTAAATAGAATATAAAACCAAAACGTGGACCAGTCCAGCCAGTCACCTCTTCCAGTTTGATTGTAAATGTGCATGTACATATATATAATGTTGTTATCTTTAAGCGAACTTTAATTCCTTCAATAAAACCCCGCGTGTTGCCCTTTTCTAATTCCACGTATATAGTTGTATACGCAAAACGCAGTGCTGCACAAACCATTGCAAATACGAAAGCTCCGAGTTTGCGTCCCATGTGAATTGTCACAATACATATGCGAAAACCTATTAATGCGTGTGGCATATATTATAATTAATCTAGTTTGGCGCACAGTGTCGTCGTGTTCTATATTTACTGCAGACAAATAAAGTGCTCACGGACTTGGCAGCTCCATAATTTCCATAATAATGGACACAGACGCTCTATTATTCTGTGTTCCGTTTATATCGCGGGATAACTAATAATATTGTTTTACGTTACTCTGCGCTTGAACCAGAACATGTATTACTTACCAGTTTGTATTTTCCCACTTAATTCACCGTGACTCGCCATGGTGAGTTTTTGGCTCTTTCTGATTATTGTGTTGTACGTCGTTCTGCCTACTGCATGCAAAATGTGACTACCGTGTTCCGCGTGTTCCAACACCCGTACCCGGACCCGTACTAACCTTGTCGTCGACGCGGGAATTATGATGACAAAGTATATCGCGGGTAATCACTAAGCTAGTCCGATCCCCTGTGTAAACAAAAACCACCTATTCTGGGGTCCTTGCTCTAGGCACTTTGTACTTAGTTTGTTATAAGCCCGTTTATAATAAACCGTTAAAATTGTCAACGCGTGATGCCGCATAATATAAATACAGTGCTTTTCTTTCGGCGGAACGAGAACAAACTGTCTCTAGTAAACTCGGCAACTTTTGAATTGAAATCGAGATCTTAAAATTTTGTTTTCTCGAAATATACAACATTCGCAATAAAAATGTCATCATCGTATTTTATTCAAGCACCATTTTTTTGATTTTAAGTACTTTTGGCGGCTACATAAAACGGAAAAAATGTACGAATGACAAATAGTTTTCTCGGCCTGTAGATGTATTTAAAAACCTCTCACCACATGTCGAATTATTAACACTGCAAATTATTATTAACACTTTATTTTGTTTGAAATCAATAATATGCTGTGAATATTTGAGTTGTATGAGCTGTAAGCATATATTTATATTTCCTTCATTTGTATTCAATTGGATTTAATATTGATTAAAAAAATACGATCTTCAGAAAGCTTCAAATTTGTATAGCTGTTAGACACCTGCCGTAACAATAGAAAAACCATTGGCTTAAAGGTAGGATACACCATTGGTAATTGCTTAAATTATCATAAATGGGTGGATTTCTTTTTAGGAGGGGTGGGGGGTTGTATTTTATAGTAAATATCGTTTAACTGACTAGTCTGAAGATGTAACAATCATGGTTGCTGAGAAAAGCAAACAAAACGGCGTTTTTTGCAACCGGCGTCGGGCAGTTGTTTCTTATGGTATTCTTATTTTTGTCGTGATCGCCGTCCGGCGATCGCAATTTTTTATTTTTTTATTGAATGTTTCGAAACAATTACAGGATATCTAGCGCAAACATTTTGCTGGATGCCTACAATCATTATTTACTTTCAAATAAGTAAGATATTTCTTATTAATTCGGTAGTAACATTTTTTGATATCTTAATGGTGTATACAACCTTTAAACAAAAGTCCTTGTTCAATGCATAACTAATATTCTTAATTTGTTTAAAACTGACTGTCTGTAATGTTTAAAATTTTAGGAAAAAAAAAATCTATTTTCGACATTATCTGGGAAGAAAACTTGAAACATAAGTTTACATCATTATGTATTTCAAATACCCCGGTAACAAATTTATTTCAGATAAGGCCTATTTAATTTTTTTTTTCAAATGCGAGTAATTCCGCGGATGTTTTTTCTGATGTCCTCATTTTGTCCATGTTATTCCTTCGGGTAGGGCAGGTTGTTCTTCCTTCCCCATTCCATCCATCCACCTGGATAGTGCCTTGCCCTGTATGGGAATTTAAACAGACATGGAATAGTTACCGGGAATCGAAATCTTGAGTTTATTGAGATGACATCTGTATTTGTTAAATGTTAACTAATGCATAACAATTAGTGTTGTGGGGATTAATTTTAAGCCACATAGTTTTAGCTTAAGACCTCGTTTGACATGAAACCCAAAGTTAGACTATTTTAATTTGCTTCCATTTATTGTTGCTTTTCGAAGTGATTCAGAAGTCAGAAACCGAACCGAAGACGAAGCAAAGGTTTAAACAAAAATTACTTAGAAATCGTACCAACAGCGGTCTCTATCAGGGACAAAATGGCGCCACTTGTCTTTATAAAATGAAAGCACCCTCTATAAATATACTCACTTGGAATAACCCAAGCTCCGAGCAGTGTCCCGCGCCTTCAGGCTACGTATCCCCTTCTTGCACGTGAAGACAATGTTGCTGTCGGAGCTCTGGGGCTTGGCGCGGCCGTATTTGGCGCGAAACTCGCCGTCTGGTAGTTGCAGTGCTGCCTCAACATCTAGAACTTAAAGTGGTGAAAAACACAAAGTGTCATGTTTGTTCGGGTAATGGACTAAGGGAAACGTTTAGGTCACAACAGATGCAATAACTACACTTTACTTATACCAACGAGTTCGGATTCACGCTAACTTTTAGGTTAATGGACGCTTTCAGGATTAATTTCCGTCCATTCGAGAAAGTAGTTATTTTACATGAAAAAAAAAGTACGAACGCTATCGATTTTGTCCCCAGAAAAAAAACCCGCATTTTTTACCCAGATCTGACCCGGATTTAGAGTCCTGTCTGACCCGGGAGTCCCCGGGACTTTAAGAAGTGTTCTTTATACCTGGGATGTGAGATATGTCTTTGATGATTGTCCCAAACTCTTCAATCTCCGAGGCGTCTCTGACGTCAATCATCTGTATGTCTCCGCTCTCAATGCGCTTTAGCAAGCCGTCAAAGTAGACATTGTCGGCGTCTTCTAGCTGGCCATGCGAGGAGCTCAGAGACCGGCGAATCGAAGCGGCAGCCCCGGGGATGAGGGAAGGATTCACGGTGTGGTACCGGGTAGAAAGCGAGCGTTGAGCCCACGCGACCTGGCGTCTTGGCTCATTGTCTCCATTGCCGAGAATGCTACGGAAAAATAACCCACAATGTATATAATAATATTCGTTATTTTTTAAAGCATTTCTCAGCGTTTATTTGAGATTTTGTAAAGGTTGAATCTGTGAGAATGCATCTCGATCGTCTGTCTATATATCGTTAGTAAAGCGACTAGTAAAGTAAAACGTAGAAAAATGATATGCACGGGGGACCTTTTTCCTGAACGGTTGCGGAAATAGTGAGCAGTGCACTGCGTGTAAAATGTGAATGTTACCTACATGTACTGACGGGCGACCGAAGACACACGGGCCCCGTAGCATCTGGTTGAAAGCACCAACCGATTGAGAATCGACGCCATTACCGCTGTACTTCGGAACAGTTATAATGTCTACAGATGTATACTGTGAGCGAGTTGCACAGTATCTATCGTTCAAAGGAGTCGGCGAAGTGCAGCTATTCGCGGCGCCCGTACATGTACACCTTTTGAGTAAACAGTTTGCCGTATGTGTACACTGAAACATCGCTATGGCATTTATCAGGACCTAGAAGTAGATCATAATGAACGCGACCGGACCCTGGATATAAGGTTATACTTATATAGGTCAATGTAATGACGTCGTAGGTCAATGTAACAACCTATAGCATTATGAAAACCTGGATAGGACCGTGTTCACCAGTTCGCGCCGTTTTCGTGAAATTCGCAGGTACATGTATTAGTAAAGTGAAGCCTCTACGCGTTCTTAATTTTTAACCCACCAATCAGCGACCGGATCATGGCGATCCCAACCAATCAAATAAACCAACACTTTGTTGAACCAACACATTGTTGATGACCGTTATATCCGTCATTTTAATACTTTAAGAGAGTGACCAATAATCTTACCCCAGCCCGCCATTCAACACTCTTAAATTCAAAATCAACCTACAAGCTTCAAACTTTTATATTTTTGATAACATTTGGTGCATATAATTTGTTTTTAAACTGATATGTTAACATTTTACCTAAAAACGGCAAAACTTATAGACTCTCTAATAAACAAATACACTGTACGAGCATAAATATTTAGTTATTACTTCTTAATAACTAAATATTTATGCTGGTACAGTTTAAACCACGCCCATCTTTAGTGGCTTCTCTGTAGGGCGCCCCCGTCTGTCGAAACCTGTCGCGTTATATTGCAGTTAGCGCCATCATCGTTTCGGCTCTGCTGTAGTTTCTTGTCGACGTCGGTGTGTTTCGGCTGCTCTTTGTGGTGGATTTTAAGAAATGGAAGAAATCCGAACCAAATCTGAACAAAAAGGAGATGTTTTAATAAACAAAGCATGTTCAGACAGCATTTTTTACCTAAAACGGAGCTAAAACGGTAAAAGTTAAAACAGTCGCTAACCACGGGTAGTCGGTCGTAAAATTAAAACACCGAGGTGTTTAGCCAGTTCGCGCCGGGATTATTTTAACATCGCCGAGCCGAGGGGCGGGATTATTTTTAACGAAACTCGATCCGAAGCGGGTTCAGGCTGATAGTGACGGGAAGCACACCCACGCATTTCCGGCCTTGCTCGCTGCTGACAGACATTTCCTAACTTGAACTTGGCGTGTTTATGCGTCATCCGTTTTGAATTTTGGGAAATTTGTGCGTTTATATACGTCATCCGGTGCGAACTGGTTAGAGTTAGACACCGTTTTTTATATTATATTATGTATTATTCTCACCCAAACCGTACAGTCTCGCCTCAAGAATGTGTTCCTCGAATAACAACTGTGGGTAAAAGAAATACAAATCGGACTCCAATTAGCCGAAAAGGGCGCTAGTATTGTGCAATTTTCTGGACAACCATCAGAAATACTTTGCTTGGTCCCGCCGCCCATAATGGGTGCTGGGAAGGTCTAATGCGCTTTGAGCTCTGATTGGATAGATTTTGTGTGACCGGTAAACTGGAGGTCACAGTTCCGTGGCTCAACTGCGCTGCGTGCAATTCGAAAGGTCGTGGTAAGCTACCTACAATGCAATGCGTTTCCTTCACATCATTCTGTGAAGCTGTGGGAGAGCTTCCCAGCGCCTATTGGCGGCGGGACCCAGCCTGTATCAGACAATGTATTCAAAATTCATGAATATTTATGATATTTGACGACTTTGAGGTTACCTGAATTGAATCTGGGCGTGGCAAGCTATTCCCACAAGCACGTGCCACCACGCGTGAAGCTGCGTCAAACCAGCCAATTGGGACGGCAGAGTATCTCGAAGCCTTCTGATTGGATCAAAGAGAAAATCATGAATATTCATCAGGTACTTTTTATTCAGACAATCAATTCAGAATATATATAAAAAGACAAATATTCGTTCAGTCATAGACTCCAAAACAGACGCAAAGTCTTTAATCATGTAAACCGTTTTAAATCGAGAAAAACGAATTAAAAAAATACAATTATTTATTTTGAAAAATTTTTAAAAATGAATCGTGGTCGTAAATGGAAAAAAAATAGTTTTGAAAAAAAATAATAACTGGTAGACTCAGGGCATTTTTGTTCTCTCTATTTTAAAGTTAAGACTTGTTTGCTAGGTAACTTACTGCACGTGTTCACAGCATAGATTGTCTATATTCCACAAAGTGAATGCAATAGCGTACAGGACCAAAGGGTACCAGACGAGGTAGCGACAACACTCTTGATTCCTGTATGAAAAAAAGAAAGGAAAAAACAATAAGAGACATAATGACGTCAGACTTTGTTTACATGTATACAAGCCTGCATATGCACAAATAAACAAACTGTGACGTCATTGTGTCTTTGGTCCATTCTATACTCTTTAAAATATGACACTTCAAAATTACATTTAAAGTGCATTTTTCTTTTAAAGGCGTCTTTTAACTCTGGTTAGTTTGTGATGGTTATTTAGTTTTACCATTATTCTACCATTATTTACCATTATTTACCAGTTTTTTTAAAACATTCTCAAGATAAACAATAAACAAAATTGCTTTACATTACTATGTAACAGCCTCGGGCAACCATGGCGACGGTAAGCGATCCAAAAGCTACCTGAAAATAAATAGTGAAATGTTTTCAAAATTAATCGATGACAAGCTAATTAGACGTTTTCCTCATTTTAACATACCCAATAAATATCGATATTTGTTTATTTCACACTCTCACTCTTAATTACATTAAATTGAACATTGAACCTCTTTCGGCACTAGTAGTAGTAGTATTATGATATATTTTAATTAGAAAATCAATAAATGAAGTGAGAGTTTTGTTATTATGTAACAAAACAAAAATTACATAAATTAACTGAACTGAGTCGTAAAAGATATGTCTTGAATAAATAATTAAATCCAAGTCAGATTTTGCGTTTAAACATAATATTTGGACTTATTTTGATTACGTTTTATTTACTGCCAGTGCTGAAAGTGGTTCAACATTTGAAGAGTTTGACGTACTTGGAAAAGCAATGGTTCTTGCAATACGATATATGAAAGACTTGCTATGGCGTTGTAGATGTATAGGATCTGTATAAGGCCAGCGTTGTTACTCCTTGGTTTAGATTTCGTTTCCATCCTTTCAAAAAAAGAGAATAATACCAAAATGAGCTATTTTCTCGTTATGCTCTTAATCTTAGCAAAAATAAAAGAATGCATATCAATTATATTTGTTCGTGTCGGGCCTATAAACTAACAAGTATCAAAGAAGTAACAAGTATCAAGTAAGCTTTACAGATTTGATACCCAGGGTATTTGCGATGGTATGTTGTTCCTTTTTTTATTCGCTTTCATACTTAAACTTTTGTTTGCCATTTTAAGAGAACATGCTGGTAGTTCTTGACAAAGTGAACGGGAGAAACGTACATGCAGTAAAGGAAAAAGGAGGTGGCCCATAACATCGACATCTCATCCAGCATCTGAAGGCCAAACAAAAACACACACAAACCAGAAATCCAATCAATTGAGTAAAATAACTAGAGGTTGTACAATAAATATGAACAGCTTGGGGCTATACAACTACCAGTATAATGGTTACTGTAAGTTACTGGTACATTGTTGCACGTTATGGTGTGTTTTTGTATACAATAGAGACTGTGGTTGCAGAGATGGTTTCTGTTTATTTTACCGTTTTCAATCAATTCGCTCAACTATTTGTAATGTTTAGATAGGTGGGCGTTACATTTGGACGTGGATAATCTTGTGCATTTTAGTAAAATGCACAATTCACAATTTTGTTGCTATTTATTTCGTAATGAAATTCGACAGTGAATGATTTAGTTTTTTAAGGAAATCTTGAAACCCACCTGTGGGAAGATATGAAGCGACAGGTGGAAGCTAATTGATCCGATGCCAATAACTGAAAGGACAATGCATAAACAAATATGATTTAGCTAGAAGCAAACACCATATAACATTTCCATTGTGTAAAGTTGGTAAAGGCGTCTTGTAAAGCGTGTTCTCAAAAACGCAAGACTTTGTTCTCGAACCGTACCCTAAAAATAAATCACCAATCGCTCAAGATGTTATGCTATAGTCATGTCTTGGTTATCTCGAAGTCATTTTTTATGAAAACAAATCGGAAAATAAATCTTGTGCAAACGACTGATTGGTATCACATCAACATTCCATCTGTAAGATGTTAAGATTTACCTCATCATAAAGAAATAAAAAGGCAACAGATAAACGTTCCTCTCTTCTGATGTGTAATGTGTATTGGTACTTAAACTAACATATTCAATTGATCACCGGTAAATCATCAACAAATTAACTTATTATATTTTTTTCAGGAAAATATGAGCTTACAGATGACTCCGAGGTAGGCTAGGACAAACCTGAGGTCGACTCGGTCCCTCAAGGCGAAGACGATACCGAACAGCGGAGGAATGATGAAGACGATGTTACTCATTGTGTTCCCTGAGGACAACAGACGGGATCGAACTCCGATAAACTGGCTGTGAATCGTAATACTCGATCGTACATTCTTGTTATTAACATGAGGCAACTATACTGTCTCTCTCTGCAATAATATGTTAGTAAAGACGTGCGACAGGCACGCCCTGTTGCGAGAGAGGAGGCATGTCCAGTGCACCCCCCCCCCCCCCCCCCCCTTCCCTGTAATTTATTATGCATGCTTTCTCCTGTATTTTCTGGCAATTTCAGAATCAATAATTCGAGTCCGAATTTCTTTTTTATTCCATGGGCAAGTTTATTAATTTCAAGTTGGGCGCGCCGCCCCGCTGGTACACGTGTTAAGGGTGCCCGCTGCATGTGTTTATAATTGGGTATAATGCCGACAATCTGCTATAATTACCGGTTGGGATGGGCTGGTCAACTTGACCTCTGAACTTTCTCGTGTCCTGTGGTGATTTGCGCGTCGGGGCATTGAAGTCTTGCCCAGTTGCAAGGATTAAATATCATCCAAGCGGCAGCAACTTAAAAACACAAAGAAATCCTCACCCGATTGCCTTTTACTGCGTGCGTAAATAACGAAAAACAAAATCTAAACTTGGCCTCAACTCGTCTTTTTACACCGAACAAAATTAGGTTAATTATTTCGTAAAGGGAAATGCCGCACACGCGCGATAGAAAGAGGAACTATCGTTTAAATTCGAAATGAAAATTGTCGTTTTTGAAAGCATATTTTGCAAGCTGTCATCGAACCGATACCCGTTAGCACTGAACAAAACAGCTGTTTTGTCTAACTGAATAAATCCTGCTTGCGTTTCAAGATTGTTCTAGATGAGTTATTTTTAGAAAACGCGCCATATATAATCTGTTCATCAAAATAAGAAATAGCATAGCGTGGAATATAATAGGCAAAACACAGTTGAATTAAGTATGCACAATGAACACACGTATTGAATTCCAATATAGCTATCGGAAGCCAGCAAGTATAATAATCCTCTTATCGAACATCCACACAAATAAATTATTATCCTAGTACTCCCTGTGTGGAAGATCATACTTAAAGGTAGGATACACCATTGGCAATTGTTTGAATTATCATGATTGGGTGGATTTGGGGGGTTGTATTTAATATAGTAAATATCGATTAACTAACCTACCTGAAGTTTTACAATCATGAATAATGAGAGAAGCAAGAAAAACAGCGTTCGTTTTGAACTGGCGTCGGGCAGTGGTTTTTATGTTGTTCTTGGTTTTTTTTCGCGATCGACGTCCGGCGATCGTAATTGTTTTTAAATTAAATTGTTTAGACAAATTACTGGATATCTAGCGCAATCATTTTGCTGGATGCCTAGAATCATGATTCACTTTCAAAATAAGTAAGATGTTTCTTAATAATTTGGTAGTAATTGTTTTATTTATCTGCAAATGGTGTATGTTACCTTTAAATTTGAGGATTTGGGACTGATGAGCAGCCTCGTTGTCCCGACGAAATCTGTTTGCAACAATTTATTTTACTCTTTTGTCGAACTAATCTAAGGCTGGTTTTCGGGTTCTTTTTAATACTTATGCGAAATATACACACAAAAAACGTGTTATCACTCCTATACTTACAGAACTCGGCGATATATGTTGTCGTGGCATAATTCCTCTCACACCAGTCCAAAGTCGAAGATTTCGGCCCCCAAAATCCTTGGGGTTCGACTTCGAAACTGCCCTCCGCCGCCACGGGAGCCATGATTGCGTGATAACCGCCTTACTTCGATCCTTGCACAAACCGCGTAATATTATTTTGTTGCTGGCGTACTAGCTAGTGGTCTGTGATAAATGACCTCGGATCATCGTCCGGCTGATTTTTACTGTTGATTTATTTTTTCAAAGAGTCATTAAAACGTATAGAATCGGTTTGAAACTATGAGGGTAATTATCGTGGGCTTAACGGCTCATTGATAAAAGTTTATAGCATGTGACGTCAGAAGCTTGGAGTTGCTCAGTAACTCCAAACCGTGCCGCCATGCTAGAGTTCTCTGAGGGGCGAGTGCACAAGTCGATTCACACATCCACCGTCATATTCACAAGATCAAGAACACACCGTTGCTTGTGTATTTCTTCAAAGGTCCAGTTACACTGTGTATTATTTTGTTCTCGCCGTGCAAATTTGGTTGACCGCCACCCCAGTGTGCGCGAGCTAATGGAAAGGTCAACCTTTCATGACCTATGTCAACCTTTCATGACCTGTGCCAACTAGCCTGGCAGCAATAGTTTGTCCATACCACATACTGTGAGTTGCAAGGCAAGTTCTCGGACTTTATTTTATTTGACAAAAAATCCTTCAAACCACAAATTAGTAACAAGAAAATGTTGCAAATGACTAACAAACCTTTAAAAAAACGAAATAACCCCCCCCCCCCCCCCCCCCCCAAAAAAAAAAAAAAACCTAAAAATAATAAAAATAAATCAAATAAAAGAAAAAGAAAACAAAAATTACATTAAATAAAATAAAATATAAAATAAATACATAAATTCCATTGGGTTTCGATCTCGGCGCGCCTGAGGCCGTGTCCGAATCTCTTGTCTATGGCTATTGTCTTGGTGTTCGCTCATTACAAATACACGTGAGCAGGCTGACAATAGACGTAGCCGTAGCGCTAGAAGCCCGTTTCGGACACGGCCTTAATTCTTTGCAGTACCACGACGTTTGAAAGTTGAACCACGACGCTTGCCTTGTCCGTTTTAGAACACTGTACTTTTGTAATGTCGCCAGTTTCCCACCCGGCGGGGAAATCCCTGTCAACTGTTTTTTAATAATGAGTGAGAAGTACACGAAACAGCCGTCGGTCGTTGTACACGTGCGTATACGTTGTTTATCATATCAGATTATCACTGCACTTCCGGGTACATACACACACCGCACCGTTCATCGACAGCAGCACCTATTTACACCGGTATGTTACTTAAGTTATACCTTCTATTCTGTGTGAATTCACCTTTAATTGTTGGGAGAATTTATATGTATGTAACCTGTATTGTCTTACTAGTGCTTATGGTTTCAATAGTATAGATCGTTAGATGTTCGTGGGCACAATTTAGTGAAATAATGTTGTAATATTGTGGACCGAGTTCTTTTCAATTACACTTTCAGTGATAGCCAAAGTATCATCAGTTATGCCAGTGCATGCTCATCAGCGGGTAATTAAGTGCCGTATGCCGATATCCAGCGAACTTTGTATGTTATTGTGGTTATTGTAAACTTCTAACATTGTCTAAGGCAAATTTAATTCTCTCCACTGGTTTTTAGCAAATATAGAAGTATTGGTGGATCTAAAATGCCATGGAGCAAAAATGCTAATTGGCTGCTTTTCAATATAAATAACAATAATACACGTTCGTGGGCACAATTCAAGTAAAATTGTGTTGACCTATTGTTCTAAATTGAGGCAAATTTATTATAGGTTAAGTCGTTTAGAGCTTAGTTCATAGAGCAGTGACTCCATACAATGTGGTTCCCTTCAGTTTCAGGATCAACCATTCATCAGCGGCAGGTCTTTTGGCTGGCCTTGATTCAAATCAATCAAGCTTAAAGGTAGGATACACCATTGGTAATTGCTTGAATTATGATGAATGGGTGGATTTGGGGGGGTTGTATTTTATAGTAGGAGGTATTTTATAGTACGGTACGCCAGACGGCGATCGCGATTTTTTTTTTATAAAATTCTATTATTTAGAATAATTACAGGATATCTAGCGCAATCATTTTGCCGAATGCCTAGAATCCTTATTTACTTTCAGATGAGTAAGATATTTCTTAATAATTTGGTAGTAAATATTTTCGATATCTGCAAATGGTGTATGAAGGTATATTAAAGCAACATCCTTAGAATATTGTGGGTAACTCTAACTGCAAAGAAACTGTTTTGCGGTGTGTTCTTGCAAGAACCTGTAACTTTACAAATGCCCAATATGCCCAAACTCAAATGTCGTATAGTTAATTTTTGTTTATATTTTTTTTTTCGTTTGAAGCATTAAATTTAAAGATGAAGTTTTAGCTTTGTGAAATCCATATTCTGAAAAAAAGAAGATATTTTAGATCTGTATTACAATGAGCCTGTGTACTGATGAGATCACACTTTGTTTACATGTGCGCTCAGGCTTTTCTATATGAAACCGTCGTCCCAAACTGACTCAGCGAACGCGTACACAAGTGTGACGCCCTCAGTACACAGGCTTTAGGCAGTCTTCAATGCGAATCTTGAACCTACCCTCCTCAAGCCTTCACTCTTATTCACTTTTTGTCTTGAACTAACATTCATCTTTTTTTCTAATAAAATTAGGTCAAGATTCATCCTGGGTTTCGGCAAGAATTCACTTGATCCTGTTGAACTACAACTTGAGCCAGCGCCAGCCATGAAGCACGAGTTGCCGCCCTACACCGACTTTGGTTCGGAGGAGGATTCTCTCTGCTCCTGCATGAGTCTGCTGCACAAGCCGCCATGAAGAGACTTCATCGAATTCATGGAGAAAGACAGGTAGGTCATAATAATGGAGAATTACAAGGAGAATGTTATCCTCTTTTACTGAGAGAACCCTTATTTTAACCTTTGCCTAGTACCGTCTCATTTTGCCAGAACCACTCACATTTTTGACCGACCCTATTTTGGGCTTCTGGCCCCAGTATAAACCTTTGTTATAATTACTGCCAAACCTTTTTTGAAACATCAACTAACTAAAAGTGAAGAAAGCAAAACATGCAGACAGGCTCTGTAAAATATGAAGATCAATTTTTAATCATATTTTGACCTTATTTATATGCAAATACAAGGCTAATAACCCCTTACAAATTATTTTGGGTGGATTTGAGACGTTTCTAGGAAAAATCATATTTTGTCCCCATTTCCATACAAATGCAAGGCAAACACATTTTAGTTAGATTTGAGACATTTTAGGACAAAATCATATTTTGACCTTATTTATATGCAAATACAAGGCTAATAACCCCTTACAAATTAATTTGGGTAGATTTGAGACGTTTTAGGAAAAATCATATTTTGTCCCTATTTTCATACAAATGCAAGGCTAACCCCTTACAAACACATTTTGGGTAGATTTGAGACATTTTAGGACAAAATCATATTTTGACCTTATTTATATGCAAATACAAGGCTAATAACCCCTTACAAATTATTTTGGGTGGATTTGAGACATTTTTGAACAAAATCATATTTTGACCTTATTTATATGCAAATACAAGGCTAATAACCCCTTACAAATTGTTTAGGGTGGATTTAAGACATTTTTGGACAAAATCATATTTTGTCCCGATTTCCAAACAAATGCAAGGCTAACCCCTTACAAACACATTTTGGGTAGATTTGAGACATTTTAGGACAAAATCTTATTTTGACCTTATTTATATGCAAATACAAGGCTAATAACCCCTTACAAATTAATTTGGGTGGATTTGAGACGTTTTAGGAAAAATCATATTTTGTCCCCATTTTCATACAAATGCAACCCCTTACAAACACATTTTGGGTGGATTTGAGACATTTTAGGACAAAATCATATTTTGACCTTATTCATATGCAAATACAAGGCTAATAACCCCTTACAAATTATTTTGGGTGGATTTAAGACAATTTTGGAAAAATCATATTTTGTCCCCATTTTCATACAAATGCAAGGCTAACCCCTTACAAACACATTTTGGGTAGGGTTGAGACATTTTTGGACAAAATCATATTCTGACCTTATTTATATGCAAATACAAGGCTAATAACCCCTTACAAATTAATTTGGGTAGATTTGAGACGTTTTAGGAAAAATCATATTTTGTCCCTATTTTCATACAAATGCAAGGCTAACCCCTTACAAACACATTTTGGGTGGATTTGAGACATTTTAGGACAAAATCATATTTTGACCTTATTTATATGCAAATACAAGGCTAATAACCCCTTACAAATTATTTTGGGTGGATTTGAGATGTTTTAGGAAAAATCATATTTTGACCTTATGCAAATGCAAGGCAAACACATTTTGGTTAGATTTGAGACATTTTAGGACAAAATCATATTTTGACCTTATTTATATGCAAATACAAGGCTAATAACCCCTTACAAATTAATTTGGGTAGATTTGAGACGTTTTAGGAAAAATCATATTTTGTCCCTATTTTCATACAAATGCAAGGCTAACCCCTTACAAACACATTTTGGGTGGATTTGAGACATTTTAGGACAAAATCATATTTTGACCTTATTTATATGCAAATACAAGGCTAATAACCCCTTACAAATTATTTTGGGTGGATTTGAGACGTTTTAGGAAAAATCATATTTTGTCCCCATTTCCATACAAATGCAAGGCTAACCCCTCACAAACACATTTTGGGTGGATTTGAGACATTTTTAGACAAAATCATATTTTGACCTTATTTATATGCAAATACAAGGCTAATAACCCCTTACAAAATATTTTGGGTGGATTTGAGACATTTTTGGACAAAATCTTATTTTGACCTTATTTATATACAAATACAAGGCTAACAAATTAATTTGGGTGGATTTGAGACGTTTTAGGAAAAATCATATTTTGTCCCCATTTCCATACAAATGCAAGGCTTACAAACACATTTTGGGTGGATTTGAGACATTTTTGGACAAAATCATATTTTGACCTTATTTATATGCAAATACAAGGCTAATAACCCCTTACAAATTATTTTGGGTGGATTTGAGACGTTTTAAGAAAAATCATATTTTGTCCCCATTTATATACAAATACAAGGCTAATAACCCCTTACAAATTAATTTGGGTGGATTTGAGACGTTTTAGGAAAAATCATATTTTGTCCCTATTTCCATACAAATGCAAGGCTAACCCCTTACAAACACATTTTGGGTGGATTTGAGACATTTTAGGACAAAATCATATTTTGACAAATAGTTCACTTCACCATTTTTTTTTTTTTTTGGTGCAGTTCATACTAGTTTCCAACATCAACTCCATCCCTTCAGATGTTGGATCATGACCAAGGCCCGTTACTACAGCGACATCCAATACCACAAGATGCCCCTGGAGGCGCTGATGTCTGTCGCCCATAGACTTTGATAACTTTGCCAAGCTGGACGAGGGCCTGCAGTCCTACCACACGGACCGCTCGGGGTTCACCTGCCACTGCCAAATGACCTGGTTGCTCTTCGGGTGTTGGCCAAGATTGTTGTTAAAAGCATAAACTAACTTTTGAGAAAATCTTTTAAAATTTGAAGCTTACTTATTTTTATTTTTAATGTAAAAAGTCATTTTGTTCTGTATTTCTGTCGATGTTTCACATTAAATTTGTGCCTTGTAGGTGCTGTAATAAAGATTTAATGTTTGAGGTCAAGCTGATTAGTCCAAAGTTTGCTGATTCATATCTCAAAAACTAACAAGCCAAATAACCCCCACCCCTCAGATCCGGTGAAAAATCATGTCGATTTGGCATTACATTTTAAGATTGGGAGATATATACTTTAATTTGGAGATAGTCTTATTTGTTTACAAACAGATAGTCTATTTTTGAAACTATAATTTGAAGATAGTCTTGTTTGTTTACAAACAGATAGTCTATTTTTTAGATAGTACATTATGTCAACCTAAGGTTTATATATAACATCCGAGAATTTATTTTTTCAAGAGCCAGTAGCTCAATCAGATAAACCCAGGATTACAGTGCGGAGGGTCCAGGGTTCTAGCCCAGGTGGTGCCACCAGAAAAAATATAATAAAATAAAATACATGGGAATATAATGAGTCAATGAGCGGAGCATAAGAAACTCAAGTGCCAAGAGGAAGATGGGGCCGGAAGATGGGGGCCGGAAGATGGGGGCCGGAAGATGGGGGCCGGAAGATGGGGGCCGGAAGATGGGGGCCGGAAGATGGGGGCCGGAAGATGGGGGCCGGAAGATGGGGGCCGGAAGATGGGGGCCGGAAGATGGGGGCCGGAAGATGGGGGCCGGAAGATGGGGGCCGGAAGATGGGGGCCGGAAGATGGGGGCCGGAAGATGGGGGCCGGAAGATGGGGGCCGGAAGATGGGGGCCGGAAGATGGGGGCCGGAAGATGGGGGCCGGAAGATGGGGGCCGGAAGATGGGGGCCGGAAGATGGGGGCCGGAAGATGGGGGCCGGAAGATGGGGGCCGGAAGATGGGGGCCGGAAGATGGGGGCCGGAAGATGGGGGCCGGAAGATGGGGGCCGGAAGATGGGGGCCGGAAGATGGGGGCCGGAAGATGGGGGCCGGAAGATGGGGGCCGGAAGATGGGGGCCGGAAGATGGGGGCCGGAAGATGGGGGCCGGAAGATGGGGGCCGGAAGATGGGGGCCGGAAGATGGGGGCCGGAAGATGGGGGCCGGAAGATGGGGGCCGGAAGAGAGGGGGAGGAGCCTCGGGGGGGGGGGGGGAGGTCCGGAATATAGACTATCTGTTAAGCCTAATTTTTTTTAATTTGAGCATAGGTCAGGTGCCTGGGAATATTTTACTTGCTTGAAAAAATTAACAGAGTCCAAAGCTAAAAAAAAAAAAATAAGAGCTTTGGACTTAGTTAATTTTTCAAACAAGATCGTACATATAAAAAAGACTGCAAAAGTTCTTACCAATACCATGGTTATGGAATTTATTTCGGCATTTTGTTACAAAACATCAGTATTAATACAGTGTATTATACATTTCCTGTTATCATTTTTACAATAGGTTTTACAAGAACACAATAAATTAAACTGACTGAAATATGCACCAGGCAATCAAATTGTAATAAACTTAAAATTAAAAAATTAAAATTGAAGTTGTTGTCCCCGTAAAATTGTTGATATACATGTACAAGAAAAATATAATTTGGCAATTTTTCATTAAAATCCATTACAATTTGTAAGTTAAGATGAATTTAAATTTGAATTCTAACCTCTTATGATTTTTGTAATTCAAATTTCAGCCAATTTGAATTAAAATGCAAGGCTAACCCCTTATAATTTTTAATTTAATAAGTTTGTTTATTTAAAACAAGGCTAATCCCTTACAAACATCTTTATTAAATTTTAATTAAAATTCTTTATTTGAAACGCAAGACTAACCCTAATATAATTTTTAATTCAAGAAAAATCAAACTTTAGCCAATTTTAATTAAAATTATTTGTTAAAATTGTTTAATTGAAATGCAAGATTAACCCTAAAACAATTTTTAATTCAAGAAAAATCAAACTTTAGCCAATTTTAATTAAAATTGTTTGTTAAAATTGTTTAATTGAAATGCAAGACTAACCCTAAAACAATTTTTAATTCAAGAAAAATCTAATTTTAGCCAATTTTAATTAAAATTGTTTGTTAAAATTGTTTAATTGAAATGCAAGACTAACCCTAAAACAATTTTTAATTCAAGAAAAATCAAATTTTAGCTAATTTTAAATAAAACAATGTTTAATTTAATAAGTTTGTTTTTATTAAAAGAAGGCTAACCCCTTACAAAAATGGTCTAATTGTTTGGTGTAATTAATTTTTTAATCTATAGCAAATATTTTATTTATTTTCATACCAAATTCTATTGTTTTTAATTTTGATTTATAACTGTGGCGGTTCACCGCTGTTAGTTTTCAGAAATAAATAAATAAAATGATTTATAATTCAAGAAAAATCAAACTTTAGCCAATTTTAATTAAAATTGTTTAATTGAAATGCAAGACTAACCTTAAAACAATTTTCAAGAAAAATCCTATTTTAGCTAATTTTAAATAAAAAGACTAACCCTAAAACAATTTTCAAGAAAAATCCTATTTTAGCTAATTTTAAATAAAAAGCCTTACAATTTTTAATTTAATAAGTTTGTTTTTATTTTTTTTTAAAGGCTAACCCCTTACAAAAAATGATTTATAATTCAAGAAAAATTAAACTTTATTAAATTTCAATCAAAATTGTTTAATTGAAATGCAAGACTAACCCTAAAACGCAAGGCTAACCCCTTAATTATTTTTTTATTTTTAAGAAATGTCAAATTTTAGCTAATTTTAATTTAACACTAACTAGACTAACCAGGTCACTCGATGATCGAAACACTAACTTCACAAGAAAATTGGTTCTGGGCCTTTGATGCCCAGGGGCTGTTGGCGCCCATTGTGTAGAATGATTAATGGTCTAGGCTGATGGTGCCTAGGGGCTTATGGTGCCCAAACTCTGACATTGGTACAGAGCTGATGGTGCTCTGGGGGCTGTTGGTGCCCCATAGCAAGTGAAGTTAAATACCTGTGGTGATACACAATTCCCGGTGGCCCCTCATAAAACGGTAGCCGGGAAAATTGTTTTGAGAACGTTTTCAATAAAATTCGTTTGGCTGAGGCGTATAACCACACAAATCGTGACTGTGTCCGTATCATTTATTTATCTGCTTATAAATTCATGTTATCCAATTTAAATTATAACACAAGGCTAACCCCTTACCATTTTTAATTTGAGAACAATTTAAATTTAGGCAATTTTAATTAAAATGCTAACCCCTTATGGTTTTTAATTTAAGAAAAATCCAATTTGAGCCAATTTTAAATGCAAGACTAACCCCTTACAATTTTTAATTTAATAAAAACAAATTAATTAAGAGGGCCTAATTTTTAATTTAAGCAAATTTAAATTTTAGCTAATTTTAAATAAAACGCAAGGCTACATGTAACTCCTTATGATTTTTAGTTTTAAAGAAATGCAAATTTCAGCAAATTTTAATTAAAACACAAGTCTAACCCCTTAATTTTTTTTAATTTTAAAGTAAAATCAAATTTTGGCCAATTTTAGACAAATCACATTTATAACAGCGAATTTTAATTAAAATGCAAGTCTAACCCCTTAAACTTTTTAATTTAAGAAAAATCTAATTTTAGCTAATTTTATTTAAAATAAAAACCTAACCTAACTCCTCACAATTTTTAATTTTTCCAAAATTCCAATTTTGCACTATTAAATTTAGTTTTACTATAAAATACAACCCCCCAAATCCACATATTCATGATATAATTCAAGCAATTACGAATGGTGTATCCTACATACCTTTAATAAAAATCAAATTTTGGCTAATTATAATTAAAATACAAAACTAACCTAACTCCTAACAATTTTTAATTTTAATTAAATTTCAAGCCTTACAATTTGTAATTAAAATATAATTTTAGCAAATTTTATTAAAATAGCATGGCTAATCAACGATTTATAATTTAAGAAAAATAACATTTTGGCTATTTTAATTAAAATGCAAGGCTAACCACTTATAACTTTTAATGTTTAAGAAATATTAATTTCTTTTGCCAATTTTTACAATCTTAAATTTTCAAGATCTATAAACAAATTGCCAATTTTTATTAAAATGCAAGGTTATACACAGTATTTACCATTAGATCAGCATTTTTTTAATTTATTGGATTACGAACCTGCCGACTCCGAATAATGCAATATTAGAAGAAAAAAGAAGAGAAAATTTACATAATTTTTTTCCCCCGGTGCAGTTTTAGTTTTTAGTTTTTAGTAAATGTCACTGTTATTTTGCAGACTTTATGACTGGTTTCAGACCCAATCGCTGCATGCAGAGCATATTATTTGCAAATTTATGTAAACCATAAAAATAGTATTTATTAGTTCAAAATTTTAACCATTAAAACATTTTGTTTTTGTTCTCCGACCCTGAATAAAATAGTTGTATGTAAAAAAACAAGAATGAACTTTAATTTCTTCCTCCTCTCTGACCCCGGTAAATTTCATGTTATATGTTCGTAATCCAATAAATAAAACAAATGCTGGCCCTACACATATTTACAATTACTTGTACATGGATTATTCTAAAAATTTAGGGACTATTTTCCTGCACTTTTTGTTTTTGTAATTAGTTGTCATTAAAAATGACTTCAAAATGACTTTGTTGACTCATTTGTTAATACGGCTGTCACAAATTGTATAGTTTGGCTGTCACAAATAATAGTCTAGCAGCCAAAGGCCAAATTTGCACCTGACCCCCAAATGTCCGATATATTTTTTTTTCTCTGCTAATTATTCATCTGTAGGGTGTTTCTAATGAGATTTAGTTAGGGTGGTGTGAACCTGTCACCCCAGAGCAATTTTAAATATTCAAGATGACGTCCAAGATGGCTGCCGCGAAGGACTAAAATTCGGCGGATGGGGAGGGTAAATGCGATGAAAAGGATTAGTGAGTTTAAAATTGTGGACGATGGACGATGGACGAGGTACCTATTGTCCCTATCATCCCCTGTTGAATAGATCAACCCTCCGCCATCTTGACAAGTCTGCTGCCGATGCGATCCGTCTGCAGATCAACCAAGTCTTTCGAACACACAAGCCAGCCAAGCCCAATCAGCAGTCACATCACTGCGCTAAGACAAGTCCATCCACATTCTTTGAGCAGACAAGGGTAACTCCACTGTCGGACAAGGCCATGTCAACATACATGTAGTAGACATCCTCAACTTGGACTGCTACCGTGAACTACAAAAAGACCCCACAACATCCATTGAGAGGAAACTGCACGGCAAGCTTCCTTCTCTCCAGCGGTCCGGCAACATCTCTCGGCCCTTGTACAGAAAGCTCTGGCCAACCAGCTCCTAGGGTTCTTCGGACAGCCCAGGATCCACAAGAAGGATATTTCCCTGCGCCCCGGTAGCTCTCGGGGAAACCTACAACACAGCCAGGCATCTCGCTAAGATACTTCACCCTCTGGTAGGCAACACTGTACACCACATTAAGAACTCCAGCCAGTTTGCCACCTTCATCCAAGGCACCACCCTCCAGCCGGACGACATCATGGTCAGCTTTGATGTCGTCTCCCTCTTCACCAATATCCCCACCTCCGATGCCTGTACCATCACTAATCACCAAGGACAGACTACAAGCAAACCTCAACCTCAAGGACCGCACCAACCTCACCCGTAACCAGCTTCATGATCTGCTCCTCATCTGTGTCAACTCATCCAGCTTCCAATGGCAAGATAAATTAGTCGAACATTCGGCTGGAACCTCCATGGGATCTTCTATATCCCCAGTTCTGGCCGACTTATTTATGGAAAGAATATGAGCATACCGCCAGCGCAACAGCAGATCACAGACCCATGGTTTGGCTCTGGGATGTGGACGACATCTTTGTCGTCTGGCAGCCCTGGCAGGATAACCTCCGGCTCTACCTGGAACACTTCTATGGGCTTCACAGCAGCATCGAGTTTACCATGGAATAATAAAGAGATGGCAACATCTCCTTTCTTGATGATGGGGTATCCAGAAAGCAGGATGGCAGTCTTACTCGCAGCGTCTAACGCAAACCGACCCACACCAACAGATACCTCTACAGCAATTCCTTTCATCACCCCAGCTTCATGGTCTGCGACAAGGAACATCTGCGACAAGGAACGTCTGCGACAAGGAACGTCTGCGACAAGGAACGTCTGCGGCAACGAAACGCCTGCGGCAACGAAACGCCTGCGGCAAGGAACGCCTGCGGCAAGGAACGCCTGCGGCAAGGAACGCCTGCGGCAAGGAACGCCTGCGACAAGGAACGCCTGCGACAAGGAACGCCTGCGACAAGGAACGCCTGCGACAAGGAACGTCTGCGACAAGGAACGTCTGCGACAAGGAACGTCTGCGACAAGGAACGTCTGCGACAAGGAACGTCTGCGACAAGGAACGACTGCGACAAGGAACGTCTGCGACAAGAAACGTCTGCGACAAGGAACGTCTGCGACAAGGAACGACTGCGACAAGGAACGACTGCGACAAGGAACGACTGCGACAAGGAACGACTGCGACAAGGAACGTCTGCGACAAGAAACGACTGCGACAAGAAACGTCTGCGACAAGAAACGTCTGCGACAAGGAACGTCTGAGACAAGGAACGTCTGCGACAAGGAACGTCTGCGACAAGGAACGTCTGCGACAAGGAACGTCTGCGACAAGGAACGTCTGCGACAAGAAACGTCTGCGACAAGAAACGTCTGCGACAAGGAACGACTGCGACAAGGAACGACTGCGACAAGGAACGACTGCGACAAGGAACGACTGCGACAAGGAACGACTGCGACAAGGAACGTCTGCGACAAGGAACGACTGCGACAAGGAACGTCTGCGACAAGGAACGTCTGCGACAAGGAACGACTGCGACAAGGAACGACTGCGACAAGGAACGACTGCGACAAGGAACGACTGCGACAAGGAACGACTGCGACAAGGAACGTCTGAGACAAGGAACGTCTGCGACAAGGAACGTCTGCGACAAGGAACGTCTGCGACAAGGAACGTCTGCGACAAGGAACGACTGCGACAAGGAACGTCTGCGACAAGAAACGTCTGCGACAAGGAACGTCTGCGACAAGGAACGTCTGCGACAAGGAACGTCTGCGACAAGGAACGACTGCGACAAGGAACGTCTGAGACAAGGAACGTCTGCGACAAGGAACGTCTGCGACAAGAAACGTCTGCGACAAGGAACGTCTGCGACAAGGAACGTCTGCGACAAGGAACGACTGCGACAAGAAACGTCTGCGACAAGGAACGTCTGAGACAAGGAACGTCTGCGACAAGGAACGTCTGCGACAAGGAACGTCTGCGACAAGGAACGTCTGCGACAAGGAACGTCTGCGACAAGGAACGTCTGCGACAAGAAACGTCTGCGACAAGAAACGTCTGCGACAAGGAACGACTGCGACAAGGAACGTCTGCGACAAGAAACGTCTGCGACAAGGAACGTCTGCGACAAGGAACGTCTGCGACAAGGAACGACTGCGACAAGAAACGTCTGCGACAAGGAACGTCTGAGACAAGGAACGTCTGCGACAAGGAACGTCTGCGACAAGGAACGTCTGCGACAAGGAACGTCTGCGACAAGGAACGTCTGCGACAAGGAACGTCTGCGACAAGGAACGTCTGCGACAAGGAACGTCTGCGACAAGGAACGACTGCGACAAGAAACGTCTGCGACAAGGAACGTCTGAGACAAGGAACGTCTGCGACAAGGAACGTCTGCGACAAGGAACGTCTGCGACAAGGAACGTCTGCGACAAGGAACGTCTGCGACAAGGAACGTCTGCGACAAGAAACGTCTGCGACAAGAAACGTCTGCGACAAGGAACGACTGCGACAAGGAACGACTGCGACAAGGAACGTCTGCGACAAGGAACGTCTGCGACAAGGAACGTCTGCGACAAGGAACGTCTGCGACAAGGAACGTCTGCGACAAGGAACGTCTGCGACAAGAAACGTCTGCGACAAGAAACGTCTGCGACAAGGAACGACTGCGACAAGGAACGACTGCGACAAGGAACGACTGCGACAAGGAACGACTGCGACAAGGAACGTCTGCGACAAGGAACGTCTGCGACAAGGAACGACTGCGACAAGGAACGTCTGAGACAAGGAACGTCTGCGACAAGGAACGTCTGCGACAAGGAACGTCTGTGACAAGGAACGTCTGCGACAAGGAACGTCTGCGACAAGGAACGTCTGCGACAAGGAACGACTGCGACAAGGAACGACTGCGACAAGGAACGACTGCGACAAGGAACGACTGCGACAAGGAACGTCTGCGACAAGGAACGTCCGAGACAAGGAACGACTGCGACAAGGAACGTCTGCGACAAGGAACGTCTGCGACAAGGAACGTCTGCGACAAGAAACGTCTGCGACAAGGAACGTCTGCGACAAGGAACGTCTGCGACAAGGAACGTCCGAGACAAGGAACGTCTGCGACAAGGAACGTCTGCGACAAGGAACGACTGCGACAAGGAACGTCTGCGACAAGGAACGTCTGCGACAAGGAACGACTGCGACAAGAAACGTCTGCGACAAGGAACGTCTGAGACAAGGAACGTCTGCGACAAGGAACGTCTGCGACAAGGAACGTCTGCGACAAGGAACGTCTGCGACAAGGAACGTCTGCGACAAGGAACGTCTGCGACAAGAAACGTCTGCGACAAGAAACGTCTGCGACAAGGAACGACTGCGACAAGGAACGACTGCGACAAGGAACGACTGCGACAAGGAACGACTGCGACAAGGAACGTCTGCGACAAGGAACGACTGCGACAAGGAACGTCTGCGACAAGAAACGTCTGCGACAAGGAACGTCCGAGACAAGGAACGTCTGAGACAAGGAACGTCTGAGACAAGGAACGTCTGCGACAAGGAACGTCTGCGACAAGGAACGTCTGTGACAAGGAACGTCATCACATCACCAATGTTGGCAGTTTTGCTTTTTTTACCATCTTTTACTGACCTAATGATAGCCATATGTTAGTTACCATAGCAACGGTACATCTAATACTTCTCAAACCCGTTCTATCAAAATTTATTGAAGGTTCCCCAAAACATACATGTATATCTTGGCCAAAAAATCATTGCTTTATAGCAGAAATATTGAAAAAGGAATCAAATGCAGTTTCCAAAATCAAATACTATAAACCTTTTGAAAACAGCTTTAATTTGATTAAAGTTTCTAGAGTGCGTTCATCCCGAATTAAAAACAAATTCATGAAAATCCGATGCCATAGGTACAGGAAAAACAGTGGACCCCAAATGTTTAGAACAAAGCATACATACAAGGGATGATTGATAAGTTTGTGGGCTTAGGAAGGAGAGGAGTTGTAGAGTTTTCACTGAATTTGAGGGAAGTTTAACTTGTTGAATGATTACACAGAAAGTTTGTAAAAGGTCACACTACATGTACATGTATCACCGGGGCCTACTTTGCAGATCTTCGGAAACATTTATGAGAGAAAATCCGTATGCTCCATGACCACTGGACTAAGTGTGTTAATGTAGGAAAGAACTATTTTGAAAAATTTAGGTTTGATTTGAACTCACTCCTAACTTAGGCCACAAACCTAACAATCACTCGTAAAAATGAGAGGTATTCTGGCAAAATGAGACAAAACTGAGCACAGGACATCGAGGAGAAAAATAATTATTTTACTATTATGAAGTCGATAAGTGCATACTCTAAACAGCCAGAACTTGTCAAGGGAATGTCCGATTGAAGTGCAACAAACGATAATGTAAGCAACATTTTATTAACAAACCCTAATTTTGACCTCGGCCCAATTCTGTCTCATTCTGCCAGAACAACTCACAAATATAAAGTGTTCACTCTCAAAAACTTAACAAATTGTACTCATCATTCCTCAAGTTTGGTGAGTAGCTGCTGCTCCGTTGTCTTCGTGTCGACAACAAGGTCTTCGTGTTCTTCAATCTTGACTTCCTGCTCAAACAAGTCTCTGCAACAAAACAGTTGACATCAGATTTTCAAATAAACCAAATGCAGCAACTCGCATGTTACCCACTGATCAGACAAAGTTTGAACGCTTTTGCACCCATTTGCGTAAATTTGTAAGAATATGTGCCTTAGAGACGCATCTTTGGAAATAACATTCTTTTATTTTCGGTTGTTACTTTTTCACATACCTGCAAAAGGTACGTTACTGTGAAAATATGTTCCTTGTGCAATCATAAACTCAAACTTCAAAGGAAGAAAATTATTTATCTAATTGATGACCGCCTCAGTCAGAACCAATAGTTGTTAGAGTTCTTACAGCAGGAGTTAAGTACTGTTTAAAAAAATGTACTTGTGTTGTTTTGGCATTAAACATGCCAAACAGTTTTCATCATTATGCGTATTCCTTTCCAGACAGCAATTTGAATTAATAACAGGGATGCCTTCAGGCTTCATTATTTAAAAATACATACTACAATGTGACCGAAAACACAAATATTATACCCAGGTCTCTCCACAATGTAGGACTAGTACAGTTTGGGAACTCACAGTCACACACTTGTCACTTAGACTAGTTACAATTCATTTTTTAGGCCAATTATTTTTTATAAATAACATTATAAAGGCATGCTGCTCGCCACTTCTTGACGTCATGCCGACCGCGAGAATTAAGATACGAAATTCAAAATGTGTAAGTTACCGATTATCTTACTTTTAACATATTTCTATTTTTCCAAATGTATACGCCGTCTCCCTTTTGTTTCAAAATTACATCGGCCTTGAAACCAATGGTCCGAATTGAACAATAGAGGGCGGGCTTCAACAACAAACTCCAGCAAACCAACTTCCGGCAGGCACAAAGCAACATTTCGGTTTCTGTTTTATACCGCAAAGTACGGCAAATAAACGTCTAGATTTCCCCAAAATACACAACATTAATCCTACAGATTTCAGGCCAAGATCCTTACCGTAGCATGCCTGATACATGCAGCGCTGTCGGTTGTAAGAATCGACGGCAGAAGAAGCGACGAACTGATGATGACGGACCGGAGTTGCATTTCTACCGGATTCCGTGGGGCCACACGCCACAGAAGACGGAGAAACGTCGGCTGTGGATGCAGGCAATATGTCGGGCCAAACTACCTCTGCACGCTCGGATCTGTAGTGCACATTTTATATCTGGTCAGTTTTAGATTATTTTGATAAAGCCTACCGACTGTATCAGGTAGTTGTTGTAAACGCAGTTGCTATCTTTTTGTGGCTTTTGTGTAAAATGGTAAAAAGATTTTTGTGTATTTTACCAAATATATTTTGTGTAAATACCATATATTTATATTTATATATTTATATATTTAGGTTTAATTGTTTTGTCATCCAATCAGTTTGGAGAGCCCCCTGACAGAAATTAGTTTCTTTTGGGCAATCCTGCGAGAGCTAATTGGATGTTGTTCTTATTTTTTGTTAATTTGGTATGTTAATTATGTTAATTGGAACTGAAGTTCCTTTTATTCTCACAGGTGCAGCTTCTGATGATCCCAAAGATCCGGATTATGTCCCGAGTCTTTTTTCCTACAACGGCCATCACCGGCAGCTTACACAGGCACGCATGAACAAGTGTTGCATATCAAACTGCTGCAACGATTCTCGCTACAACCAAACTAGGAGTCTGTCCTTCCATCCTTTTCCCAAGAGTCCCGAACTAAGGAACCAATGGATAAAAAAAATTGTCAAGACATTTGGCAAGGATCTTCAGGTATTATTTTTGTACACAGTGGTTATTGTTTCAGGAAAGAGCCATCTGGTTCCTTGATCTGACAATATTCAACATCAAGTTTATTGGCTCTTGTAATCAGTATCAACCGAATGGTTCCCAGAACGTTGGAAATCACATGATAACATTTGTTTATATTACATATTCCTTTTTCTCATTCCTTAATTAACAAATTACTTTGTCCTCCTGTTTTTTTACATTTTGTTTTCAATTGGCAAAAATTCTAGAATCAATGTTTATCTGGTTATTAAATATTTTGTTGCCGCAGGTAACCAAAAATACCAGGATTTGCTCCAGGCATTTCCGAAAGTCTGACCTGATTAGTGACGAGAGGGGTGTGAAAGTCGTGAAGCCACGAGTCTTGCCGTCTAAGTTCCAGCTATCTACGGGTAGGGGGTTCCCAGTTATGGAAAAAGACAGTACCGACGTGTAAGCATCTTTGATTAATACATGTACCTAATTATTTCTGGTAATGAAACCAAGGATTTCTCAAAAGTGCCCTAGGCACTGTAGCTCGGAAGCCGGAAGAAACCTGTAGAGAGAAGACAATGAGAAGAAGGTACAGTTTTAGAGGTGGGAGGGAAAACCCCAGAAGAATATCCTGGAGGAAAATCACAGAATCAGGCAGGGACTGAAAACCCAACCCATGTTGGTCCAGGCGGGATTCTAACCTGGGTCATAGCAGTGGAAGGGGAGGAAAGTACCGCTACACTTTTTTCAAATGCCTTTGTCAAAGCTCATTATGAATAGCTTGAGAAAATTAAATTTAGACTTGCAGGAACTTGTGATGTACTTAGCTACCGTACATCTCTGAATCAGATTTTGTTTCAAATCCTTCTTTTATTGGTACCAGCTTCATTTTACATCACTGCCCTCTTTCTCTCAATAAGAATTTTAACAATCTGAAGTTTTTGTATTCAAAACTGGAGTTCCTACCTGTAGTAGGACGCCTCAGTCTTCGACAGGTACAATACGAACCAGATGCTTATAAAATCTCAATTTTGATTGTATTGCAGCAGCCTCCCTGAAGGCAAGGTACAAGAGAGAACTGGTCCCAGCGTTCGCAAGCAGGAGCTTTCAGAGGAGGAGCAGTCGGATGAGATGCCGACACCAAGCTCAACGTGCGATCTTTCGTCCAGTGTTGACGAGCCTCAAGCTGTGCAGACCCGGCTACATCTTGCCAACGACAGGATTAACGCCCTGGAGTCACAGTGCAGAATACTGCACAGCAAACTCTTCTCCCTGGAAAGGTTTTCCAGCGAATCTGAGTGCATCGAGTACTATACCGGCTTCGCCAATTACGAGACTCTTATGGCCATCTATCTGGCCCTGGAACCCCTGAGTAAAAGCAATTCCTTGAGATGGACAGAGGTACAGAGATATTGTAAGCTGGCAATGGGGTCAAGCGAAGATCACAGTGTGTCGTTACCACTGATTGATCAGTTCTTCTTGTTCCTGTGCTACGTGAAGCAAGGCTTCTGTGAACAAGATCTTGCTGTAAGGTTCAACCAGCCAGTCAAGTCTATCCCCTACATTTTGTTGGTGTGGATCAACTACCTCTTCGTCTCGCTGCGGAAGTTCCAAATCTGGCCGAGCAAAAAGGCCGTCGACGTAACTATGCCCGCGTGCTTCCAGACGACCTATCCAAACACAAGGGTCATCCTGGACTGCACAGAGGTCATGGTTCAAATGCCCGGAGTTGAGATTCCAGGACACCAGAGCTCGGACGTCGTCCTAAACTTCAAGGGCCTTCTTGGCATTAGCCCTAACGGTACCGTCACATTTGTAAGTGACTTGTACAACGGTTGTATGTCAAACTGCCATATTGTCAAGTCGTCTAGAATCTTGAATCTAATCTCGGACCCTTGTACCGTCATGGCGCATGCAAGCTTCCAGGTTTCTGATGCCCCTAATGCCTACATGTACAATTCGCCCCTCATTGTCCCACCGTTTTGGGCTCTTGACGTAAAAACTCAACCGGCGCAAATGAGCGAGTTGAAACGGCACATTGAGCGAGCACTCGCTCACGTCAAGAATTATCGCGTGTTTCAAACCATTATTCCCAGGAGCTTGGCGGAATCCGCCAATGAGATGTGGATGGTGTGCGCACTTCTGGCCAACTTCAAGACAAGTCTCGGTTCCGACAGAGACTTTGGCTCTTGGTGCACAGTTTAGGATACAGTGTACTTTAAAACACAATATTTCACAATTTGTTGACTTGTGTGAATTAAACACTTGTTCTTTTTAATAGTGCAAGTACATGTATGCATTTGATTGTCACAATTTGGTGTAAAATTGATACATCTACAACATGTATTGTTATTTATCAATTCCAAAATTCATAATTTTGGGTCGTTTACAAAAAAAAAGGATTAAACATGGACAATTATTCTCAAGGTCAGTTGTGTGTCATTTGTAACAAGTCATTTGTAAATTAACGTTCTGCGAATTACACCCCTATGAAAAAGCTCATAACAAGCTGAATTTTTCAGAAAATAAATTATGAGAATATTATAAGTCCCCGAAAATCCCTCTGGAGCTCTCTTCAAGTTGGCGTCCAAAATGGCTTCATTGTCCAATTTTATAGTAATTTTGCAACCAGACAAGTTTTAAAGAAGTGTCTAAACATTATGTTTTAAGGTACAAGGAATCTAATAAAATCATTTTTTAGAATATATCAAAAGTATCTAAAACTCATAATGGCGTCAATCTTGTTAGTATTGTTATTTGTAGTATCTTGACATACAAAATTAAACTAAAGTGTCTGAATAGGCCTACACTATTGTTTTTTGGCATAAACAATCTAAAGAAAACAGGAAATTTAAAAGCAGCAAATTTTACAGATTTTTGCCCTAAATCAATTGCAATATTGAAAGTTAATGAGGGAGGCCCTTTGGAGTATAACGTTGATATATTATGATGAGTTTCATCATTATTTCATTTCAAATCTTAAAATAAAGAACTTTAGGAACCTATGACAATGAACCTTGTTGATAAACTAGTAAATAACAGTACAGTCTTTCCAAATGTTACACTGGATTTATGTAACGTGTGGATGTATAAACCTACCATGCTCACTGTGGACCTGCAAACATGATGTCCACAGGATGCAGTAATACGGATTGTGAACTTTCACAAATCCAGTCCTTATACCTTACCACAACTATCACCATTTTGGAAGAGAGAATTTTCTCTTCTGTTAACTTTATGCTTCGACGTTTTCTACATCGCATCCAATCTTGGTGGCACTTTTTACCTCTGTATCAATCCCATCAGTTTTTTCTTTCTTGTAAGTGAGGACTACATCTGTCCCAATTTCATATTCTATTTTGCTACTGTCATCTTTTTCAGTTTCTTTCTCATTGGACTCTTCGTTCAAAATGCCGCCAACATCTTCAGAATTTCTGCTCATATCTGGTGACTCCACTTTAACCGATTCCTTCAAGATCCCTTCAGATACCTCCAAGATCCCTTCAGATACCTCCAAGATTCCTTCAGATACCTCCAAGCTTCCTCTGGATTTCTCCAAGGTTCTGCTAGATTCCTCCACGGTTCCTCCAGATTCCTCCACGGTTTCTCCGGATTCTTGCAAGGTTTCTCCGGATTCCTCCAAGATTCTGCCAGATTCCTTCACGGTTCCTCCAGATTCCCCCACGGTTCCTCCAGATTCCCCCACGGTTCCTCCAGATTCCCCCACGGTTCCTCCAGATTCCCCCACGGTTCCTCCAGATTCCCCCACGGTTCCTCCAGATTCCCCCACGGTTCCTCCAGATTCCCCCACGGTTCCTCCAGATTCCCCCACGGTTCCTCCAGATTCCCCCACGGTTCCTCCAGATTCCCCCACGGTTCCTACAGATTCCTCCAAGGTCCCTCCAGATTCCTCCACGGTTCCCCTGGATTCCTCCTCGGTTCCTCCGGATCCCTCCACGGTTCCTCCGGATCCCTCCACGGTTCCTCCAGACTCCTCCAAGGTTCCATCGGATTTCTCCAAGGTTCCTACAGTTTTCTCCAAGATTCCTCCAGACTCCTCCATGATTCCTCCAGACTCCTCCAGGTTTCCTCCAGACTTCTCCAAGATTCCTCCTGATTCTTCCAACATTCTTCCGGATTCCTTTAAGGTTCCTTTAGATTTCTCTAAGATTTCTCCAGTTTCCTCCAAGATTCCTTCAGATTCCTCCAAGCCTGGCGGAAGTCTTCTGTCCAACTCCTGTTTTGTCTCTTTTGTTCGATTCACGCCAAAGAAGTCATTTTGGATCACGTGTCGTACGCATTGTAAAATGATGTTACGTTCCCGACGAATCTCTTGTGCCAGAAGCTGAATATAAAAAGTTGAAAATGCACTCAGTGGAAGTTCTACAATGTATTGCTTCTATTAACTCAGAATTTTCACACAATAACAAATCCTTTATTTCCAACAACTGATTTCGTACCAGATGTGTTCGCAAGTTATAGTACATGTACTGTAGTCTACTCCCTATTCTGTTTTTCTTACACATAACCTGAATCCTGCACAATCCTGCAATTCTAAAGAGTTAAAAATTGTATGTAACCTGAATCCTGCAAAATTCTTCAATATTTATTACCGGTGACCCTTGACTTAATTCTGCAAAATCCTGCAGTGGGTGTTATACCATTGACCAATAAAGCAGCCCCGAGTCCTGAGCATTCCAGTTGTGAGTAAGGATGACTAGCCTCCTAAATTGTATTGTTATTATTATTATTACCATTTCCAACAAGTTGGGTCTTTTCTTCAGTCTTTGTTGGACCTCGTTTTCTTGTCTCTTCTTAACTCTCTGGTCTGCCTTTGCAGATCTCGCCATCTTATTCCCTTTAAAACCCTTCCAACCCGGCTTGCGTCCTTCATTTCTTCTTCTGAAGCTTGTGAATGGCTTCTGCGGGGGCGAGACAACTTCTGGCTCGGGGGCGTCGTCTTTAAGAGAACAAAACAGGTGAAATATGGATGAGCGTATTTCAACTTGGGTGATAAAAGCTGTCTAAAATTCTGATAACAATTCCAATTATTGTCCGAGAATAGCAAATTGTTATCAGGATGCGACTCCAGGGAGGAACTACCTTTGATTTCTCCTTCCTCTTCCTCACTGGAATCCCCATAGTCAATCAGAGCAGACAGAGAACCAAGATGTCCGCATGACGCCACCACCCCTTGGTGATGAGTTGATGCGGGTGATGCGACGGTCTCACTCTTGGTATCTAAGAACAGGAAAAGATAAAAAGGACTTAAACAGAATGAATCTTAAAGCAAAGCAAATGCGAATACAAATTTCAACTCTTCGTCAAACAACCCAGTGACAGTCACATGACAGTCAGAGAGAAGACACTGGGTTGGCCCTCTGTAACTACCCCAGCAGCTCAAATTCAAGTCTGTGTAATGACAAAAGTGACCCTGTGAATGAAACCTATACAAAGTCTATGGGATTTGTGTTGCCAAAACAAGAAGAGAAAAAAAGAAGAAACAAAAGTAGAAGAAACAAAAAAGAACAAAAACAAAGGGTTTTTCGCAACATTGCAAAAAAGCTAAAATTCTAACCTTTGTGAGACTCGTTGCTTTTAGTAAAGATGCCTCCTTTGTTTTGGTTGGCTTCCACTCTCGCTTTCTTTTCATCTATCCCATCATGCCCCTGGGAATTATTGTGTCTCTGCCACCTTCGCTTTGGCCGTCGCATCTTGCTAGAAATTAAATTTACAAACAAATAATAATGAGAAATAAAAAGATTAAACAATATTATCTAAATTTTGTTTATATATTCATCGGAAAAATTTGTTTAAAACAATTTGTCATCCATTTATGGATTCTTGTGACGGAAAATGACGAACATATGTTGTTTCGCTTTTTTTTGGCTTACCCAAAGTAATTGTTCTCGAGGACCGCACCTTTCTCTTTGTTGCATTGCATGGCTTCGGTTTTCTTGGTGATGTTGCAGAGAGATGGGTAGTTTCTGTCGATCAGTTCAGTAAAAAATGTACATGTTCATTCATCTGTAATTGTATTGACAATAACAATGGGTACCCCTACACCCAAGCAGCAACTTAATTATTCAAGAACACTTTGTTTGAGGTCCATTTACATTAAAGTTTACAGGTGTCTCGCTATTGGAAGATTATAAGCATCAGAATTTTTACTACTTTTTTCATTAACAAATTTTGAGCAGAAGAGTTCAACTCAAGCTACAACCATTTGATGATAGCACATGAACAGATCCACTACTAGTTACTAAAAATGTTATTTAATTTTTGAGAAATTTCCTCTGGTATTAATTAGTGGCACATGTTGTCACCTTTTTCTCTGGTCTTTCCATTTATTAATCTCAGCAGGTGTTTCCAACCAAGCCACCTTTTTACAGCCTGGGTTGTGCTGTAACTTGCTATGAAGCTTGACCACCTTTGAGTGAGCTTCAAACTTGCAGCCTTCGTGTTGACACTGGAAGAACAGTTTAGTCAAATTTATTTCCACAGTTTATTTTAAAATTGTATGCTGTAACTGACAAACTGTGTTCCACAGTCTTGCGACTTTGAACAATTGGTTTGTTTTTTAAACGGAGCCAAAATGAAGCCAATTGTTAACTGTAATACCGGTATAACAAAATAGCAAATGATAGGTTGCAACTCAAAGCTACAATGTATTAAAGAAGAAGAGGTGGGTTGTGATAGTTATCACATTTGGAATTTAGGAAGGTTAAAATGTGTGAATTATTGAATGCATAAAGCTCACATCACATAGGTACAGTGTACTTGTTTCTAGAATTGAGTTAATAACATCAGACGAAACCAAGGAAAAATGCAACCCAAAAAGGGCAAGCTACATTGATGTACAGAAGAGAATGTCTTTTTAACTTTGGTATTTAAATTTGTACCGGTATATCTTGCTTCATTCAATGTGATTGAGCGAGTGAAAGTACAACTTGGGTAAATTATAAATATTTCTTACCTTGACGTGTCCTGCGATGTGTTCATCTAGCAATTCCTTCAACTTGAAACCCCGGTCACACACATCACAACAGTGCTCTAATTGGCTCGATCCCATCTGAATAAACATGACCATTTTAGCATAAATTAATACATGTAGGCCTATATATGTGAATAAATTATGGCTTGGGAAACAATCGTGGACACAGAACAAGAGAAATAGAATCTGACAAACTGTTGTTTTATTTTGGTGTTTATTTTTGTTGGGGGGGGGGTAAAGGGAAGATTTCTGGATGCACCAAACTCGATAGTAAAGGTCTGCAATGAATCCAGGAATTTTCCAAAAAGAAGGGGGGGGGGGGGGGAGTGAAATATACCGAGCAGCTAATGGAAATTTTAAGTTGAAGCGCGTGCCCTACTGCCCTGCTAGAGGGGTCTGGGTGAATTTTTCTAAAATCTACATAATTTTTAATATTGTTTAGTCTCTTTTCTCCTCCTTCTTGCTTTTTTTCTTCTCTTTTTTTTTTCTGAAGGAAAAGGGGGGCTTTGTGTAGATTGTAGAACTAGAATGATTTTACAAAATAATTTCTTCATCTTTTTTAGCAAACCTGATTTGCAACACTGCATCCCTTTCCGCGCCGTGTCTTTTTGGAGGGTTTGTTTTTCCAAGTCGGAGGAGGTCGGCCTTTTGTACAGTTCTGGGGTTGATTTGTCCGTTTGCTTGTGTGTTGCCCATCGCTTGGAAAATTCTGCAGATTCTAAATGCCATAAACAGGATGAATTTAAAGTAAACACAATTAAATTACAGAGTTACAAACAAAAAGATTGAAAAGTCAAAAATAAACAAAATATCAGCGTATCTAACCATGGAGAAATAAGATTCTCCATGATCTAACTTACGGGTGGGTGGTGAAACCTCGCTGGTTTATGGCCGGGATGTCTCTGCCCCGGTGCCGCCTCGGGCTCAGCGGCGCGCACACCGGTCGCCATCAGCATGCCTCGCTCGCTCGGTCTCCGAGAACCGTCATGACCGTGTGCGTTCGGATGGGGAAATCTTCCGCGGACTTGCGGTTCAAACTGTGGTCCTCCACCGGGGAATGGAGGCATGTCAGGCCCGGCTGAATAGTCCCACGGTGGTCTTAAAGAAGCTTGGGGTGACTGACAAGGAGGCGGGAATAGTTGGAAATTTGGTGGAAATGGTTGATTGTTCCATGGAGGAATAAGAAGGAAACCTCGTGGGGGAAAGGAGTACGCCATTTTTTTACCTTGATAACCTCCTCCCCGGGTGATATGATTTGTTTTGAACACCACGTGTACTCCGTACGGGCCTTTTTCAAATCCATGGCATCGTTTCATCAGAGGCTTAAAGAGATTTTAGGCTCTCAACTGCGAAAAATCCAAATTTTGGTTCATGTTGTGCTTCATAAATTGTTGACCAAATGATATAAAGTTTTATGAACCCAAATTCGAATAATTTCCAAACTGCTTCCATTTTTTATTGCTTTTTAAGTCAGAGGCAAATCCAAGTTTGTAACAAAGCAAAGGTTTCATAAAGGGTCAAAATGTTTTTTTAAACACTAGACTTCTCACAAGTCTATCGGGGACTTTAGTCTATCCCAGACTTTGTTTTTCGACCCAGATATCAGATTAATTTAATGTATTTAGTTTAAAAGGCTTCTAAATAATTAAATAGCGAGTAATGTAGGCGAACCAGCAGCAAATTACAATTTTTATAATGATATTTCTGCTGGCGTAATATTTAAAACAAATATGATGAAATGGCGCCCTCCTTTGTTATACTACTTCATACAACATGGCGACGATCAGTAGAGTCGACCGTGCTCGGGAACTCGGCTCATACAGGGATCAACATTTTAGGGTGAATAACTACGTTTTTAGGAATCTTCTAATATTTGTTATATATTCTATAATGTTGACATCATTACTAGATCAAAATCTACAAATAATAAATTTTGTTTGGCTTGAAAATGGACGGTTACAAAGTGCAGTTTTGGGGTAACGTACAGCGCCTTGTGAAGTTGTGTACGTTTTTTGGACGAGGCCTACAATTTGTTTTTTTTCAAAAAATCTTTAACTCTAACAAACGATTTTAATATTTTTTGCACACACCCAATATACAAAGTTTAATAGGTACAGTAGTATGTGGCGGCAATTAATAATATTATGCGGAATATTAATAATTTCTCTATCTCCACACTTCACTCTTTTTGACAGGGAACCGTTAATCTGCAAGAGAAACGTCTTAAGGACAGCACCACACTTTACATCGGCAACTTATCCTTCTTCACGACAGAGGAGCAAATCTACGAGCTGTTCTCTAAATGTGGTGACCTCAAGCGAATTGTCATGGGCCTGGACAAAGTCCAGAAAACCCCCTGCGGGTTCTGCTTCGTAGAGTATCCTTTGGATTTAAGAGACTCTTGGGAATTGGTTTCAGCCATTTTCAGGATTCAACATTCTTATCAAATATCAATTTTTAAAATGAAAATATCAACAAATTTTGCTCGCCTAACAATAAAATAAACACAAATTTAAAATAAACAAAGACAAACAGCATCCTTCCCAAATCCTGATCATGATATTTTGATAAAGTGTCTATTCACAGCACAGTTCTCTCAAAACTACTTCCACTCAAATTACACCTTGTTTTGCCGAACCTATTGAATTCAAGAGAGATAAAGTTCCTTGATCAGTTCATTAACTTAGATATTATCTCAAAGAAGATGCCTCCAATGCACTGAGGTTTATCAGTGGTACCCGACTTGACGATCGCATCATCAGAACAGACTGGGATGCTGGATTCATCGAGGGGAGGCAGTACGGTAGAGGGAAGAGCGGTGGACAGGTTGGTAATAGTAGAGCCCAACTGCTGTTCCATTTCCAGTAGTGGAAAGGCTTATTTTCTAGTGACCAACTCTGACAATTTTTATTAGTCTTTTTTTTCACAACTTTTTCTGACCATTTCATTGTCCTATGGTATTTCACCTTGTAAAATTAATTGCAATTATGAACTAAAAGTGTTACTTTTCCCAAAAGAAAACGGTGTGCGTTCCTCATTAAATCATAGTATTATACATAAATTGATTAGTTGCTTTGGCCTAACCGCTATATATAGTTATATTTATTGTTATTTATTTGTATATATTTGTTTGTATAACGGATTCATATTTTTTTTTTTTTTTTTTTCTTAGGTTAGAGACGAGTACCGGACAGATTTTGACAGCGATCGGGGAGGATACGGAAAAGCCGCCTTGCGGCAGCTACAGACGCTGGATCAGAAGATGTTCTGAGAGGGATTTTTTGGACTTGATGAGGAAGCTGAAGTGTTTGGACAAACATTCCAACATTGTAGATTGTGAAGTGGCTATAAAAGACCGGGCCCAGGTGCTGGGCTATTTTTTACAAACCTCGACCCAGATATTTCTGGCCTCATTCGCTGTGAGCTGGTTGCTGACAGATTTTCGGCATTTGTTATAACTTTTATTTGTTATTTTTATGTGTTAAACAAATGACCTAATTTATCTCTGTTTTGGTTTATGATGTAAATAAAGTCGTACAGAAGTAGTTAAGAGAAAACTGTTTTTATTTAGTTATTGGGAATTCTTGTCGTTTTGCAGGGTTGTAGTCGAGTCCCTGCAAGTCCTTTCACAAGTCCTTTCATAAAGGCAGTCACAAGTAACTGGTTGAACAATGACAAAGGAATGCCTTTGTCAAAGCTGATTTGAATAGCTTGTGATTTAAAGGACTTGTGGTGGACTTGCAGGGACTTGCAGGGACTTGCAGGGACTTGCAGGGACTTTTGATGGACTCGACTACATCCCTGTCGTTTTGCAGTCACTAATGCTAGTCGCGCTTAATCTGGTGTTCATCTCGAATAGACCTTTTGGTTGAAATTTGTTATTTTATTTTTTTAAATAATGGTGGGTTTTATTTAATTAGCGGCCACCGTAGCAAGGGTTGCTAAGTTACAGTAACGCTTGGCTGGTTTACCGTCCCTGCATAATATCATTGGTATCCGTTTTATCACCACATAATTACCAGTAGTAATGGGATCAGCGAAAGTCTAATTGCAACAGTCCTTACTCCTCCAAAATCAATATGATTGATTGTCCCTTCTTATTCCCCCATAGTATAATTAATGAGCATTACGTTGAACACATGAAGATGAAATTGTGTACATGTTGAGCAAACCTGTTAAACAAATTGTATAAAGACCCTATGGACATTTTTTCTAAGATTGGTACTTTTTGCATAGTATGCAAGCAAATAAAGTGCCAGGAATTTTTTTGAAATACCTGTAGAAAATAAAGAAGAGATTTGCCCGTTCTCCGTCTGTATTTATGGTAACCTATGGTGGGTTATAATTGATTTGTATATGTTACTCGCAAATTACGTCATCATAGAAAAATTTAGAAATTAGAAAGAGCGCCCATTGTTTAACCCCTTATAGTTTAATTGTTTTTAAATTTCGTTTGAGGATAATAAAATTGTTCACCCCAACGTTAGGACGTAATGTGAAGCAGTAGTTTACAGCACCCTTGCTATTCATCATGAATTATGAATAAGCGAGGCCAGTCATTATAACAGGGGCCAGGGGGGATCGATCGGAACTAACGCTATACGCTGAAAATGGCCTTGAACTTCCCCTGACAACGACATGGTTGCTAGGTTACAGAGAGACGCTTTTCTATAGACCTTTTCATCCACGGCAGCTACGCATAGCAACGGCTAAACCCGTTTTTTTAGCTCGCCCGAATCGCAAGGGAACCAACTCTATAGAGTCTATACACGCACACACCATGTACACAATGACAATAATTATGTACATTGTATACAGAACTGGTATACTTGTTGCTGGTTGTGGAAATTTGCGGCCATTTTCTGATCAGGCCTTAGCTATGCTAAAGACACCAGGGTAGATTTAATAGTTTTTGATGTCGACTATTTCAGGCTTGCAATTTTTCAAACGGCGACTTGTTTACTGTTTGGATTTTTTGGAGGGATAATTTTTGTCGATTCTATTTACTCCAACTTGAACGGATTTGTCGATCAGACAAGACTGCGTGTTTGAGGTAAGTGTTGGTAGTGTGTGGCAGAGGTATGATGATGGAGTTGATTATGGTGACGTGTGATGACGAAAATGTTGTTGATGACGATGAAAACTTGATGATTTTAGGAAAATCTGTTTATTGCTGCAGATTGATATTGTTGGCTCATGTTGGAAGCATACATTGATTATAAACCTCTTTCATTTGTCCTGTGTTGTAGTCCAGAAAAATGGGTAGCGGTTCAAGCACCGCACGAAACAAAAACCAGCCACCGAAACCACAGGCCAGCGGCCAACCGGCTATCGCTAGCCAACCGATTAGCCAACCGGCCAGCCGAACGATTGGCCAACCGGCCAGCAAACCGGCCAGCACATCGGCCAGCAAACCGGCCAGCAAACCGACCAGCACACCGGCCAGCACACCGGCCAGCACACCGGCCAGCACACCGGCCAGCACACCGGCCAGCACATCGGCCAGCACATCGGCCAGCACACCGGCCAGCACATCGGCCAGCACACCGGCCAGCACATCGGCCAACAAACCGGCCAGCAAACTGGCTAGTGGCCAACGTGTTACCGGTCAAACGGCCACAAGTCCATCCAAAACCGGCCAACCCACAACTGGCAAAAGTGTCACCGACCAACCGGCCAACGGCCAAACTGCTACAGGCCAATCCCAAACTGGAAAAACAGCCACCGGCCAAATGGTTGGCGGCCAAACTACCAACCGGATCACCGCCGACTCATCGGCCAAAGCTACTGGCCAAGAGAACACGGACAGCGGGAAATTAGATCCTGTCAAACAAGACAGCAATGCATCAAGCAGCCAACCCGCTCAGCAGCCACCGAAGGGTACATCGGATGAACCAACCGGCCAACCACAAGCCACTGGCGATGTCGATGCCGCACCACCAGAAGAAGGCAACTCATCCAAAAGTGATGAGATCCTGGCCGAATGCGTCAAGTTCCTGGAAGTGGCAACCAAGACTGGCGGTAAACCTGCCTCGTGCAGCCCCGGTGACGCGGCAGCATTCACACCAAACTCCGAAGCCAGAGAAGCTCTCCGCTCGGAGTTTCTCAAATCGTTGGAACGGCTCGGCAAAACAGAGACCCACACGAACGACGCTTCGATGGAAGACCTTCTGAAGGTCTGCAATATGAGTAACCTAACAGACCCTGACACTGCGGATGAAATGGTAGAGAAGGGATTCCCCGACCTGTTCGTGAAAATCTGGAACGCGGTCTATCACGAGGATATTTACACCTCGAAAGAACTCTGGAAGCAGTTTGTCGTCTATAGTCTCATCCAGCAAGCCAGCATTAATTTCACCCACGTCAGTCGCAAGTTGTGTGCGGCCATGGGCAGCGCCGATCAGGGCATCGTAGTTCTCCTTGCCAAGGTGCTGCAACATCCCTTGATGACGGTGGAAGCCTTAAAGAATGATACCGTCAAGCAGGCTGTCTGGTACACGCCAAGAGAAACACTCAAGACAACAATCAGAGTCTTAGCTAACATCATCCGAGGGGATATCGACAGTAAGCCGGTCTTTCGAGAAGCGGACGTCATGCCTCATCTTAAAGGTAAGAAACAAAACGCTGTTTGAATCAACAATGAATATTATTAATAAATACCTAGAAGAGTTGATGGCTTCTGATTGGTCGAAACTCGATCACGTGGAAGACGTTATTTTGTAGTAATGTCCCGGCTTTCAAAAAGAAGCGAATAAAAGTCCCCTGAACCAGCATTAATAAATACCTAGGAGAGTTGATGGCTTCTGATTGGTCGAGAATCGATCACGTGGAGGGCATTATTTAGGGAATAAAAGTGCGAGGACCCGGTTTTTACTGCGTGATAATGATCGGGTTGGAAAACAATCACGATTGCCGGACGGCGATCCCGAAAAAAACACCAAGAACAACATAAGAACCACTGCCCGACGCCGGTTGAAAACGAACGCCGTTTTTTTGCTTTTCTCGGCATCCATGAATGTAAAACTTCGGACAGACCAGTTAAACTATATCTACTATAAAATACAACCCCCCAAATTCACCCATTCATGATAATTCAAGCAATTACCAATGGTGTATCCTACCTTCAACTGTCGTTTCATCCAAATTACACATGTCAATGCTTTACATTATTTTGTTTGTAGCCCTTATTCTCGGATGTCGCTATCTGATCATGCGTGCCAAAGCCCTTTTCTGCCTGGTGTATCTTCTCAATGAGGACGAAAACGAGGCTTTAAACGCAACAGATGACAACATAGATTTCGTTTTAAAGGTGATCACAGACACATGATCATTTTGAAGAAAAAAACACCTAATATGACATCCTTGTTTTATTTGACTAAATTTAAAACGACACCATCAAGTTTGTCACAGATTAATCAAGCACGCCGTCTCAAATGGATATATATATATATATAAAAATTCCTTTTGACTTTTATAGCTCATCATCATTTTCTTCCCACACTGCAAAACCAAACACGATGTGAATTGAACAGGTTCTTGGCAAGTGCCTTGATGAAAAGGGCCACTACTCTAAGCATTACACCTTCTCGGCCGAGGTCGTTGTGGATGGCATAGTTCACCTAGCACTCAACGACGCCAATAAAGTCATACTAGTCAAGGTAGGTATTGTTAAATCAGAACAATTGGCACCGATGTAGATCCAATTCCTTGGCCCAAGACCACAACCTATCTTATGTGATCACCTCTCGTTGTGCACATCTTGCAACCACACACTTTACTTTCGTGTTTTTATCCGAGATTCAAATGTGTCCGTGTGGTGTAATGAAACTGCAGGCCGGTGGCGGTCTTTCAGAACCGCATTCTAAGTAGGTTTTTATTTTATTTTTACTCGTTTTTGACTCGATTGTATTTTTAAAAGGACTAACAAGTTCTGCCGTGTACTTAAACAATTAACCCTCTTTTGGGTACCAACAGAAAGGTGTCATCGATTTACTGATCAAAATGTTGAAGACGGACAGCGTGGCGGAGAAACGAATCGCCGCACGAGCGGTGTGGAAACTGGCATTCCACGAAGATAACAAGAAGAAATTCAAGGAAAATACCGACTTAATCAAAGGTATGTTTAGCTATCTTCACTTACCATCTATCTATCTATCTTCTAAGGTTATTTGCATTGCGTACGATGTGAAATCATGCCCTGAAATCACTACACGAGATCAGCTCACATCAAAGCCAACTGAATACTTCTCGCATTCTTCTGTGGCAGTTTCTTTAAATGAAAATACGTTTTTCCTCTGTCAGTCTTGAAGGAACTTTACAGCAGCGAGTCAGACCCCAAGATTATAGAAGCCTGTAAGACTGTCTTGTGGATGTTAGACGTGAACATAGAGACCACTGAATCGAACAGCGGTGGAAACCGACCTAGGACCGCCAAGAGCCGGAACAAAACAGCTGAAAACTCCGACCAGGTAGCAGACATTACCTTTAAGATTAATGTTCCTTTATCGTCGCCGCATACTAAAAATGAGTAACTGCAACATTACGAGATTTCTCCCTCTCATTAATAGACGGCGACCAGTGCTCCCGACGGAGCTGAAAAGAAGGACGACGACAGAGATGTGGTGTCGTTAAACGACGACTTTGCTGACGACAAACCCCACGTGATGATCAGCTACCAATGGGGTGTCCAGCATCAAATGATCAAAATCAAGGAACTTTTGAAGGCGGCCGGGTACAACGTGTGGATGGACGTGGACAACATGGGTAGGCGACACGTGTCATTTATGCCTCTGGCAACATGTGACATGAATCTCACAGTGATGACAATTGTGACAATCTGGAGGACGACCTGGAAAAAAAGGATGACATGTTAGCAGTGGTACTGGTGACATTGATGACAATGTGAAAATAGTTGCATTGGTGGCAGTGACATTTGTGAAAATGATGACAATTGTGACACTGGTGACAATGGAGACATTGGTGACATTGCTATCAATGGTGAGATTGGTGACATTGCTATAAATTGAGACATTGCTATAAATTGAGACATTGGTGACGCTGAGACATTGGTGACAATGGAGACATTAGTGACATTGCTATCAATGGTGACATTTGTGACAGTGGTGACAATAGCGACAACTGTAACAATGGTGATGATATTGACGTTGTTGTACCTCGGTTGCAGGTGATTCGACACTGGAGTCAATGGCCGCTGCAGTCGAGCAATCTGCCGTCGTGCTTGTGTGCTTCACCGAGAAATACAAACAGAGCACTAGCTGTCGCACAGGTACAAAAGTCGCCGTTTTTTGTAAATGTTGCCCTCCTAGAATTGTCGTACGCTTGCGTACATTGTGTACAAGTAACAATAAATTGAGTGCCAAGTAATGGATTGTATTGTTAGTGCATTGTTTTTCTTTTATTGGATGTTTATAGTGGTAACTTGGTTATTTTAGCTATTCTCCGTTTATTAAAATACATGAAATAGATAAACTATTGCCCGTTAAAATTTGCCAACTATACAACACAGAGGCAGAATACACCTACAAGCTACAGAGGCCCATCATACCACTGCGTCTGCAATCAGACTACGATCCTGATGGCTGGCTAGGTATCATGATCGGTGCCAAGCTGTACGTGGACCTGAGTAGACCAGACTATTTGGAGGACGACTTCGTCAAGTTAAAGCAGCAACTTGGGGGTAGAGGAAGGGTGGCGAAGGAAGGCTTAAACAGCACACTGCAAGGTTAGTGACTTGACATTTAAGGACGCACAGCGTTGCATTTTGTATAGTTTGTTTTGTTACGGGTTTGTCATTGGAATTTTAAGAATATCTTGAATTTTGTTCGCCGTAAACAGTTGTAACTTCTTTTAATACAAGTTACCAGATACAAGGCGCACAACGGCTTTTTTGCGTGCAGCTCATTCCGATTCTATCGTCGTAGGCCTACAATGTTGTTTTTTTCTCAGAATGTAACCAAGTTCAATATACATGTATGCATGCGACGGAAAATTGCGATATATGAAACGGTTTAGGTTCCATTATTTATACAGACCCTCTGAATACTACCGGGGGTAAAAACGACTCGTCAGCGATCCAACGCGGCGCGCCTTCTCGGCGAAGCATCGCCAACCAAGACCGCCACATCGACGCTAAGACAGTGACAACCTGGACCAACGACCAAGTCAACACCTGGCTGTCGAAGCACGGCCTGGCGGGGCTTAAGAACCGCTTCGACGGGTACAACGGACAACGCCTGCTCGGTCTCAAGAAAATCTCCGGGGACGCTCCGGATTTCTTCTACTCGGAGCTCAGGAAAGATTTGGGGTTTAAAAGTCTGTTGGAGATTGTGACGTTTAAGCAAGCGCTTGATGAGATTATCTGAAAAAGTTGGGTGGAAAACGGGTTCGCTAAACGCACAATGCCACAAGAACAATGCAGCTCAGGTATATCGGGAACTACATGATACAACTTGTACTTTTTTAGAGTTTAGATATTCATAACAATTGACGAATTTACGCCACATTGCCAAAATATGGCGTCTAAAATTCAGATTATTAAGAATGTACCTCTGTGTGCATTATTTATAATAAATGTACTGTAATACTTCACTTAAACAAAATGTATACATAAACCACAAGGTAAATTTGCATACATTTCAAATTGAACAAAGAAATTGCCAAGGCGGGATTCCGAACCTGCGACCTCCGGAACACCGGACCGGCGCAAGATAGCCAGTTGGTAGAGCGCCGGTCTGGTGTTGTCGCAGGTTCGAGTCCCGCCTTGCTCATTTTTTTGTTCACTTTAAATTTTTAATATTTTTGTTTTCATTTATGTATGTACAGTGTCTATAAATATATATAACAAAACGACTAAATGCGATAGAAGGCAAATAGTAGTTCCAAAATTATTATAAAAACGATTCTCAATCTGAACTGAACTGAACATGTATTTTATTTCATAGTAAATATTTGTAATTCTACAGAATAAAATACGAGGTAGAGGTCGGATCTTTGTTAGTTTAAAATTGAGGCATTAGTGAGCTCATTGTAACTTCGGAAGCTTTGGTAGTATTACGTTGTTACTCGTTTGCGATTAACGGCAAATTTGAAGGCAAGCGTCGGTCCAAAAGGGCGTTTTGCCATTGGCTACGTACCTCCTAGGAGCCCAGATAACACCATCCGAAAAGGAGACCTTCCTTTATTAGCGCACGGAGTTCATTATTCGGATCATTGTCAACACCAAAATAAATATAAAACGCGAGGAGAGACTGGAGGGAGTGGCTACAGAAAAACAGGGGGCGGCAACAAATAATCTCCCACTCATTAAGGGAACTACTATAATAAGGTTATTGTGCATTTGTCATGTTTGGAGAATACGAGATTTAATGGTTTGCATGGCGAAAAGGCTAATTAAAAAAATAAGAAGTTTGCGGTAACGCCATGTGGTAATTCTCTTTAGCGAGTCAAGTGGTGAAAATAACAGGAGGGAGTTCAATGTTTCGGACAGTTTATATGCGCCGTCGTTAGGAGACCGAGTTGGAGGAAAATCATATACGATTGTACAAATTCCAATGTCTTCAACTACCCACAAAACTCAACAATACTCGCCGTCATTTCTGAAATAAGCCCAATATCTTTAATTATAATTCTCATACAATAGGAAAATAATAACTAATTCCAATAACTGTGCAAGACTACAATCATAAACATTAATATAATACATCGCTCTATAGTCCGATTAATAATGTGCTTTTTTAAAAAATCTGTAGGTCTGGTTGTTTTTTTAAGTTGACCGATTTTCAAAAGTGGCATGCAATTTATGTAAAGCCGTTGCTGTTAAGTATACGCGTAATCTACAAGCTTTCTTTAAAAAACGAAATTAAAGTGTTCGAATTAATCTATTTTCTTACAGCTTTTAAAACCTCCAAGCTTTCATATTATGGGCCGCATTCTGTGATCGTAGTTATGTGAATGTCATATTTGTTGGGGGTATATTTCAAATTATTATGAAAATACAGTACTATTAAAATACCAAAGGGGGAGGTAATACAATTATAGCAGCGATTTATGTGAAACAAAATCGACATGTTTACAAATGTTATCAACCTCGATTCCACAAAACGGAAAAGCCCTAAAGTTATTATTTCTTGTCCATTATATTTCGGTTGTTTGTCTCGACCTCCTTCCCACATGTCAACGATTACAAAATCCATTTCAATACAAATCGTTCTTATAAAAAACTTCATTGTTTAGAGGGCTCTTTTGACAATAATTGTTTCTACAAAATTAACCACTGGGTTTATTCAAAATTTAGTCATTTTTTAGCCACGCCCACAAAAAGGCCTATGCGACACAGGGTTGGAAATGCATAGCTCCCCTGCAATTCAATTTTGAAGTGCAGTTGAAGCAGTAAAATTTGGCAACGTGACATACGGACACGAACTACATGTACATAAACGGCCGAATTAAACATGAATGTGCACACCATGACGCTCAATCATTTGCTTTTCTGTAAAACAAAACACAAAATGATTAACAAAACATTTTTCAAAATGAAAAAAAAACTTATAAACATTAAGTAATATTCCAAGGTGTTTGGGTGAAACTAATAAATTCCTGTCCCAAATAAAGAAGAAAAATGAGCAAAAGCAAATCAAGTAAACCCAAAACAGAAATATCTCCGAAAAAAGATTTTTACTTTAAAAAGATCTAGTTCTAAATGACCCCACTCCTTTGGCAATACTTTCCCAATTTTCTTATTCAAGCACCTTTGTAACTTTAAAGTTGTGTCATCTATGCCGAGTGCGAAATAATTACATGTATTTAGCATTTACACCCAACTTATTCAATGTGGCCGATTTAGACAGCTCTAATATACAAAGTGGGTGTTGTATCAACTTAAACCAGGATCGGAGGTTAATGAACGTTATTTACATGCAACTTAGCGAGTATAAACTCCAACATACTCACATGTTCAAAATGTATGCAATATAATCGGGATTACTTAATATCTTTCCTCTAAAAACACAACAGAGCATTAAGCATATAATTCAACCAAAACAAAAAAGGAAAAACTCACTCAAGTGAAAATGTTCAAAACAGAAATGAAAACTAAATAACTGCTCCGTGCGTGTGTCAATTATTAGACAACAAAATTGTCAGAAAACAAAACTAAACTGTTCAACCAGAAATGGTTTTCACACCAAAATCAGATGGAATTATATCCAAACTGTGAAAGCATGATTCAATGTAGAACAAAAATTAACGATAATTCAAACTTCATGATTAGAAATTATCAAACGGACTGGTAGAATAAAGAACTCTAAATGTTTTTAACTTCAATACAAAACAACATGGTGACAATAAACACGTTAACCCAAACTCCATAAGCGTGTGCAAAAACATTTGAGGATTCAGGAGCGTTAGTGCCAAATGTAATTATTATACAAATTATAAAAAACCAACGTGTTTGCTGAAATAATGAAAATATTTGAGGTTTCATTGATCAGCAGTTTTACAAAATCAGGATGTCACTCGGGGGATAAACTTTCACTAAAACTCCAATTAACACATTTTAGTAAAAAGTCACAAAAATAATATGGTTGACGAGTTTGGATTAATTCTAATACTCAAAATGTTGCTGTACCACCCCAACACTTAACCGAACAACATTTTTTAGGGGTCGTTTAAATAGATAGCGCCCTCTATTGGTCCCAATGTAAACAGTTTAATTCAGAACTGTTCAATCGCGTGTGTGTGTGGACGGGGAAATGTTTGATCGGACTGTGGCAACAGTTAAAAAGATGCTTTCTACATTTCAAATGAAAACTTATTTCGAAGTGCAATTTCCACAAATACATGGATCGCAGCTGGTTATGCTGAAGTTCCGTGTCATTTTTCACATCATTTTTCACATCATTATAAGTGCCCACTCTACTTTGGAGGGAAAAAACACAAGTCCAAACGGAAATCCTCCTGAATAGACACAATTACCCACTCTATATTACAAGCATGAACAAAAAAGGTCTCTAATTATATTCTACGAAAAGAAAAAAGCTATAAAATGCAACAAATTAGGAAATTCAATCTGCACACTGTGTTTTTCCGTTTTCCCTAAAAAACAAACTCGACATTAAATATCAGCATTTAAATTTTCCCGATAGCCCTTTTACTGTGCTAAATTTACACTTTGTACACATCAGAGAAATTTATAGTCTTGGAGATAAAAGGGTGGCAGGGTGGAGAAGGGTTACAATAGTGGGAGGTAATCTACTATCAACTACATGTACTCCCATAAGGTTTCACCCGGAATAAACCCACTAGTACCCAATCAATTAACAATATTTCAGTACAACACACCCATTTTATCCCACCAGTTATTCTGCTGTACACCTTGAGCTACAGGATTGAACACATGCTGAAACGCACATCCTTGCTCACACTGGAAGAGCAACCTTTGGCAATTTGGGTACAAGTGGGTTCCCTCAGGGTTCAGGAAAACATGGGCACTACTGGGCTTATAAATCACACCTGGGCTTTGGGTGTCCAAACAAAAACTGTGCATGAAAGAGACACTGCACTCATACTGAATCCTTAACACTCAACACCCTTCACCCAAGTTACCGTTTTTTGAATGGGTACCTATGGGTGGTCTAGCTAGTTTTTCTATGTTTGTACTGGGTGCTACAAGGCTAGGCTTACTGGGATCAAAACTGGGACTGCATGGAATAATACAAAAAACAGCCCAGTGCCTTCTACACACTTTATACACTTTTTTTAATACTTCTTTTTTTGTAATTACATGAAGTATTCTTTGCCCAATCTGGATGTTCTTTCAAACTGGCTGCACCGGGCTCAACTGGGTACCTTACTGGTTGTGGCATGGACCGATGTGGGTGCTACTGGGTGGGTGCAGGGATCACAATTTATCCTTGGCGGGTACCCAGATTGACGAGCCAGACTGCTCATGGATCACCTCTTTGCATTTGTAATAAATCTCGTCCAACGTGTCGCCTTGAATAATGGCTGTCAAGAAAAAAAAATGTTTTTAGTTTTACTTCAAGTTTTTGTGTTTATACTTTTTGTTAAAAAAATAGAACCATCTCATCCCAGATATAAAGCCTAAAATTTGGACTGACCCGTAAAGTATTCGCCGAACTCCACCTCCAACTTTAGGGCTCTCTCATACGTCTTCTCAGCTTGTTCCCGAGACATGCGTCGGTTCATTTCCATAACGGATTCCACCGACTTGGGACGAATGAAGATGGCAATGGGATGGAGGTTGGCCACCTGCAGTCGTCTGATGGCATTGCCGCTCACGTCTAGGATGCAGTGCTTACCCTGGGATGGAGGTTGACAAATCGCAAACTAAGAAGTAAACACTGCTGCAATACAAGCGCTAACCATTCCATGAAACTGACGCGGTTCCTGTCAAAATGCTAGCGTCAGGCTTTTGCAATATAAAAATGTTTCTAGTTTTGTTTTGTTTTGGTTCAAGTTTAGTAAATAAATGGACTGGAGTGGGGTTTGAACCTGTGAACGCCGGGTTGTTGTTCCGGTGTTCACCCAACTGGGCTAACCAGGCCTAGTTGGTGGTTTTAATGGGTGCTAGTCAGAAGGCATACACCCTTATATGCCCTGTAGCCTTGAATCACACCTAAAGTCAAGATTGGCAACACTACAAACGTGGGGAAACAGCAATTTTGCGGGTGATTATTTGAGCGGGGTACGTACCTTTTCTGCAACCTCTCTGACGGAGGCAACGCTGGTGCCATACAGGTTCTCATTATACTGGCCAGCCTCAATGAATAAATGGTCCTGAATATCCTTCTCCATCTGCTCACGAGACTCTACAAAATGATAATCACGCTTGTCCACCTCGTGAGGCCTTCGTGGCCTTGTCGTGTCTGAGGAGGGGAGAGGGGGGGGGGGGGGGTGGGTAGTAAAGGGGGACAAAAACAAGACGAGAAATTGATCTGCAGTCCGGTATGCGGCTGGCCATTCAATAAATGAAACCGGCTATCAAGAAACGGCAAAATTTTGAAAGTTGTAAATAAATTTTGCAAAGCCACTATTTTTGTCAGATTTGTTTACATTTATCTCCACTTTCTACGCTACTCACATATCCGACTACCCTTTCTTGGTTTTTTCCTTTTTAAAATAATTAATATAAACCTCAGTTTAGCAAATTCTTTTTATAGACTGGCGTGAGAAACATACGGGGTACGCAGCTTCCAAATTTCTCAGGCATCTCCGAGATCAAGTCGTCGTTGACGCGATCCTTGCCAGAACCAAGAATGATGACAGGCCTGGTGTATTTCACTAAAGAAAAAGTAAAGAAAGGAGTAAAGAAAAGTGAAAAACAAATACAAATCAAATTACAAAATTGGCCGAGTACTTTCACAGCTATTTCTGAAACACGGGCGTAATTCTTTAATCTTCATATCTAAATTAAAAGAACATAATGGACATTTTGCAGTAAATTGTTTAAAATTGCTTCTGCTAAATACTTAAGAAATAAGTACCTTCTTGTTGGATCACTCCCTCATAGGAGAGAATCATCTCGTCATTTCCTGGAGAACAAAAGTAATTTATTATTATTATTACCAAAACAAACAGTTACAAATTATGTCTGTTTAAACTTTAAATTATGTCGGATTTTACTCAACAACTAAGGTTAGTGTTTGGGTTACGGTTAGGTTTTTGGTTTATAGGGTATAATATACAATGTAGGCTATATTTGGTCCAAATATAAATCCAGGAAAATAGGAGCATTTTTAAGAGAATTGTTGACAGTCCAAACATTTTGTACCCGAGAAAATCTAGATACAAATTTGCGGATGTGTGTGTTCATTTGAATGTACCCATGTTGCAACAGTTAAATGAAAAAAAAATATGTTTTGAGAAAATTTAAGGCCGAAAGCTGTTGTAGGGAAGGGTTTGGAGAGGGCTAGGGAGGTAAAAAGCGTTAATGTCCATGAGCAGCATACATGGCTGCAGCAACAGTGAAGATTAACCAGTCCGCGCCGGGATTATTTTAACTTCATCAAGCCGAGGCGCGGAATTTATTTTAACGAAACTCGATCCGAGGCGGGTTTAGGCCTATGGTACCGGAAAGTACACCCACGCATTTCCGGCCTTGCTCGCTGCTGACAGACATTTCCGGCCTTGCTCGCTGCTGACAGACATTTCCGGCCTTGCTCGTGGCGTGTTTATGCGTTTTGAATCTGGGGAAAACATTGCGTGTATATACGTCCTCCGGCGCGAACTGGTGAGGTGTGAAAGCAAGCTTTAAAATATAGTGTGGGGGGGGGGGGGGGGGGATCAGGGACAAGAGCGACAGAGTCAGTGATTGTAAGGAATGTGGCAAATATGAATCAGATACAATGAGCTTGTTTGAGTTTTACAAATACATGTGGGTATGCAGTGCATGCAATCTGATAGTGACATCACAGAGAGAAAATTCTCAGTCTTTAAAATCGTCATTATTCTATGTCACAAATGAAATGTGGAGGAAACAGATAATAATTATTAGGAATGAATAAGGCAGATGTTTACAAATACCAGCGACAATATCTCGCAATGTTTTAACTTATTTGAAGCGATGGGAGTTGGGTTAAAGGTAGGATACACCATTTGCAGACATCTAACTTTTTTACTACCGTAATAAAGATTGTAGGCATCCAGCAAAATACTTGCGCTAGATATCCTGTAATTGTTCAGAAATGACACTCGCCAGAAGACGATTGCGAACAAAAATAAACAACAAGAACAACTGCCCGGCGCCGGTTGAAAACCAACGTCATTTTTCCTTCTTATTTTCCGGTATCCATTATGGTAAAACTTCGGACAGATCAGTTACACGATATTTACTATAAAATACAACCCCCAAAATCCACTCATTCCTGATAATTCAAGTAATTACCAATGGTGTATCCTACCTTTAAGACAGGCTAGGAGCAATTAAACATTTGGATGATAAAAATATTTTACATTCAGCAAACATTTTACATTCAGCAAACAGCACAACATGTAAACAAAAACAATGAAAGTAAACAACTATTGACTTTGACGGGGTAAAGCATGGCATTATTCAAACCAACACCATAATTATAAATATTGTTAATATTAAAAAAATTAAAAAAGAGAACATAATGGAACAAAGCACAACACCGTGAAATGGAACAATGACACAGCACCTTGAGTACCAGTTCAGGTAGGTACGTGCGCTATATACAAATCCAGTATTAACATATTATTTGAAGTTTAAAGTGCAGAAAAAGAGGTCGTGGGTTCAAGGGTCAAATGTTAAATGCCAAGGTCGAAGACACAACTTACTGTAACTACTTTCGCTATCGCTGGCATTTGAGGTGATGTCTGTGGGCCGTAAAGATGAGGGAAAACAAGAGAAAATCCAAAATGGAAAAGAAAACAAATTCTCAACAAGTAACAAAAACACAAACACTAAAACACCAGAAACCAACTCAAGTAGAATTTCACCAAATAATACAAGGCAGTAAAACATATTTTATTAACTTAGTGAAAGCATTTTCTTTGGATCAACGCTTTCAAATCAATAAATTCAAAAACGGAATAAAGGCAAACAGTGGAAATTTCAAGAATTGACACTGCATAAACAATTCACAATGCATTTTTTATTTTATAAATACACGTTTATTACACGAAGGCGAACACCAGATTTGACAGGCTAAACAACCAAGTCAATACGTGGGGTGGGGGACAGAAAGACAGAACGGACAAACAGCTAGACACATCAGAAGAAGACAGACAAACAGTCAAGCTGACTCACGATCAGCGTCGCTCGTGTCTAAATCGCTCTCTCGTCCCTTCTTAAACTTTCGGGAGAAGAAACCCTTCTTGCGTTTCTCCAAGGAACCCTGGAAACAACCAAAACAAATCAAGAGTGCACTAAGCAAAATGTAAGCAGCCAGAAAAGCGGTAAATATCATCTGTAACAAGGAGCAAAATGTACATACATTGGCGACCTGCAAAGTGGAAGATTCAGTTAGATTCCCAATAGGAGTGATATTGGAGAAAGAAAAACATATCTTTGGAATATTAGTAGTCGCGATTCGTATAGAGTACCAGGATCTTTGATTCGTTTCGTATTTTCTTAAAGGCAACACACAAATCACACTTTGTTTTGAATTAAATACACACTTTTTATTAGGTTCAAAACACTTTATGGAAACCTCAGAAAATCCTGATTAGTAAAATGGATTCAGAACTAAATCAGAAAAATCAAAAGAAAAAAAACATGAAAAATGAAGAAAAAACATTCTAAATTTCATACTTTTCTTACATTGTTTCTCTGTTTTTTTCCTTTGACTCCTAAGATTGCTCACCTTGCTTTCAAGACTTCCTCCTCTTCCTGAAAACTTGACGCTTTTCAGCCTTGCTCTTTCTCTTTTCTCAACTCTAGGGAGACAAAAAATAAAAATCCTGCGTTGTCAAAATTCATCAAAGTTACTAATTTGACGTATATGCATGTACCGGTATGTGCTTGTCAGTAGTTTTCCACAAATTCGTTCTTCGTAAATAAAATTCCCAAGCGATTTATTTTGGTTGCTTAACAGCTCACTGAAATTTAGGGCCAATTTCACAGAACTGTTAGGCACAACATTTGCTTAGCACAAAATGATCAGTAAAAACAGGTTACCATGTGCTTTTCACGCTAAGCAAAACCAACTGAATCAGTCAAGCAATATACATCACCTAATTATTTGGTTTGTACCCCTGTTTTTGCCAAGAAAGAATGTTCATGCTAAGCAATTTATTTGTGCTTGGCAGCTCAATGAAAGTGACACCACGTCTGCAGTCCAGTTCCTGACCTCCTTTTGCTTGGGATGACACCCATTTCGCCTTCTTCTCCCATGGATTGCACTTGTCTAGCTTGCCACCATTCGTCATCGCTGGCATTGGTAACGTGTAGGATGTCACCGTAGCAGAAGCTCAGCCCCTGGCTTGGGAGACCACTGTCTTTTGTTTTGTCGTAGTCAAACAGCGCTCTGTGAAGGAGAAACAAAATGCAGAACCAAGTTTACTGGTACTTTGAGAAACAAGAAAATCCCCAAATTGCCTCTGAGTGACTTGGCTATCGCTAGCATTCAAGCACTGACGACTCCCAAAAGACGTCATTTTTGCAGGAATGAAATTCAACAGTGTTACGAGTTCTCGTTAAATATCCAGCATATGAGGGTGATTAATCAGTTCATGGCGTAAGTTAGAAGGAGATGAGCTGTACGGTTCTCACTGAACTTGTGTGTAGTTCACCAGGACAATGCTCTGGCCCACAGTTGCACCCTGCTGCGTTGGGTAACCACAGACTCTGAGGCAGTTTGGCATCAAGAGTTTTGACCTGATGGCTCTTACTGCACTAGGCAGGTTTGTTATTGTTGTATTGTTGCTGCATCGAGTACGATTTCTCGACAATATACCCTGGAGGGTTGGGTACAATCTGGCTGATTATCAGAATGTTTGTTTACCTGACGTAGAGTGATCTCTTGGCCGATGTGCGAAGGCTTCCAGTCGTTGTGCTACTCACGGAGCTGTTCATCATCTCCTCCCGCAACGACTGAATCTTGGCCTCAAAGCGATTATATTCTGCCAATAAAACAAATTCCAAACAAATAATGAGCAATTCTGACACAGAAATCAATCAAAACACAACACTACTCAGGTTTAATTCGAACCCTTAACCTAAAGCGTAGTGGTGCTTGCTTGAGTAATATTTTAGGTTTGTTTGTTTGTTGGGGGGTTGATAATAACTATCATAATTTCTTTTCAGTAAGCCTTGCTCAGAAACAGCCTCTAGTTTGGCAGTCAGTGTGTCTGTAACACCTCAGTTCTGGTATTTAGTTGTTATCATCACAGCAAAGGCTACAGAAAAAACAAAAACTGCGAGTAAAAAGGGGATCAGACACAAAAAGTTTGCGGCAATATCAATTCTGGTCTAGTCACAGTTATTATGTAACAATTCATCAGTCACTTGTCTTCAGTTGAAAGTCTCCAACTAAATTACCTAGTGTCGCGTCAACGGCTTGAAACGTAATTCGAGTTAACAGTGTTCCTCCGAGTGTTCACCACGCCCAGGTGTACTTGAGGATTTCAATTCTGTATGATTGTTGTAGATTCTTTGCGGAACCTCTTACCCTCTGGTTTATACTGAGCGTCAATCACCACAGTCTGTCCGGTGCCCTTGAGCGCCAAGGCAGCGTCTTCATGCGTCGCGCCCCGTAAATCTTTCTTGTTGACCTGTTGACAGAGCAAAAACCTTAAGTGCCACTGGTCTCAACTGGTATCTACGTGGTTTGCGGCAGTACAGAGAGTCAAAGGCAGGGTGGTTTAGGGAAGTACAGAGAGTAACAGGCAGGGCGGTTTGAGGCAGTACAGAGAGCAACAGGCAGGGTGGTTTGAGGCAGCACAGAGAGTAACAGGCAGGGCAGTTTGGGGCAATACAGGCTGGGCAGTTTGGGGCAATACAGGCTGGGCAGTTTGGGGCAATACAGGCTGGGCAGTTTGGGGCAATACAGGCTGGGCAGTTTGGGGCAATACAGGCTGGGCAGTTTGGGGCAATACAGGCTGGGCAGTTTGGGGCAATACAGGCTGGGCAGTTTGGGGCAATACAGGCTGGGCAGTTTGGGGCAATACAGGCAGGGCAGTTTGGGGCAATACAGGCAGAGCAGTTTGGGGCAATACAGTCACTAATAGCTATTAAAGTCTGAATGATAACGGCGATCCTGAAGTCTAGCTTACCGATAATATCTGGTCTCCTCTCTTGAGTTCTCCGCTGAGGTCTGCAACTCCTCCCGCTAAGATAAAGGAGATGAAGATTCCTTCTCCGTCCTCGCCACCGACGATGTTGAAGCCTAAACCTGTGGCTCCTTTATTCAAGATGACAGTCCTTGGTTCCCTGAGGACAAAATCAAGCGGGGAAAAAGAACAAGGAATAAGATCCGAAGGGTGAAGGGATTGCATTGCTAAATAAATTGTTCAGAGATTACAATTAAAGGCAGAATCATTTGCTATTCATGCATTTTAATCGTTTTCATTGATAACACCACTCAAAGTACAAATAATCTTTAAAAAAATTAAGAAAACGATACACAAATTTGTTTTATCACAAAACACAGTTTTGCCTAAAAACACTATTTCCATAAATCAGTCAATTAACTGATCCTTCAAAAATCACCTACATTTCTTGATTTCTTCTAAATACAGTCAAACCTGCCATTGCGGCCACCTTGATACAGCGGCCACCTGGCTTAACTGGCCACCTTTGCTTGGTCCCAGTTTGATTCTTGCATAAACATACCATAACCATTTCTGCTAATGCGGCCACTGCGTAACGCGGCCAGTGGCCAACCCATATTAGCCCACAGGAAATAAAATGTGTACAATTACATTGCCGAGAAACCTGTGTACTCCGGCCGCAGAAATGAAGTGCGCCCTCTGTTGACTTTGAACTCTCCCCTGTTGTTTGGTTCCTGGACTTCATACATGTACATGTATGGGTGTGTGTACATGTGTACGTTTTGCTATAGTGGCCACTTGCGTATAGTGGCCACGAAAACCGGCACCGTCGATGGCCGCTATATCAAGGTTTGACTGTAACAACAAGCTAGATGATCCATTTCACTTATTTATGTCTTTAAGTTTGAGGTTTAAACGATTAGAATCGTCTTCAATTGTTCCAATCTTAAGACATAATGATGAACGATGAACCAATCCTAGCCTGGGGAAATCGTCATCATTTTGAGGTTTAAGGTTTAAACGATTAGGATCGTCTTCAATTTTTCAAAATCTTAGACATAATGATAAACAATGAACCAAGACTTACCTGGGAAAATCGTCATCGTTCTGGACGTACGGTTTCACCCCGTTGCCTTCATAGTTGGCGGTAGGTGAGGGTGGCACATGCATCTTCTTCATCGATCCATAGGCATCATCTTGAGGAGGCTGCTGATGGTGGCTGAGGGGAGGGTTCATCATGTTAGACATCTCCTGGTGAGGCGGAGTCGGGGGTCGTTGGAGGACGGGCTCCGATTGTAAACTCAGGCTGGCTACGCTGGTCACTGTGGCTTCTGGGTACGCTGCGTGATGGAGGTCAACCAGAGGTCATGTGAGGTTAGTTCAAGGTCATGTGAGGTCAGTTCAAGGTCATGTGAGGTCAGTTCAAGGTCATGTGAGGTCAGTTCAAGGTCATGTGAGGTCAGTTCAAGGTCTTGCTTCCAAATTTGGCCCTTGCTCACATTGTTTAGAGCAGTTCAGCAATAAACTCTTGTCAGCATTTCCCTACACGTTAGTCGTAATGGACGCAAACCTAGACAATAGCCCTAAACAAGAGTTTCAAATGCGGTCGAAGTCACGATTGACAGTCAGTGCAGGAGTCAGTTAGTCAATGGTTAGTCAGTCAGTCAGTGAGATAAGTACAAAGATGACGCTAGCCAGGCCTCCTAAAATGGCAAAAAAAATACAAGAAAATGCTGTGTTTACATGGTGGCGGTGAGGAAGGTTGGATGTTGGACACGTCCGGTTGGGAGGTTATACTGGCCGGTGGGGACGGATAGCCAATGACGGCACCTTTGACGACTGTCAGTAAGACCACCTCACTGGTAGCCTTCAAGACGGCAACCGCATCCTCATGGGTAACCTCTTCAAGCTTACGGTTGCCAACCTAGCGAGAGAAAAAAAAAACAAGAGTAATGACAACGAAAATCGGCAGGAATTTAAACAGGATGAGTAGATTCTGATTTGTCAGGTGGGTAAGATCTCTTGGAGTGAGTTGAATACAAGATCAGGTGCATCAGTTCTGCTGGTTGTGGGTTCAAATCTAAACTGGGAGGGGGGTGTTTATAGAAAAAGAAACCGTTTTCTGTCTTTTGCAAGACACTACTACTGACTGTTTCTCACCATCCAGGAGTAAATTAATTTCTTTTGCGAAATTGTCTGCATCGAATTGTACACTTTCCTGGGAGCCGAGATTGTCTGAAGAATCTTTATAGGCCTGCTAAGCAAGAGTAATAATTATTGAAGGCAATGACAAATATTGTTATTCAACCATTTTATAAGCATCTCTTGAGACTCACAGCGATAATTTTGTCCCCAATCTGTAGGTTGCAATCCATCTGAGCGGCACCCCCATCGATGATCTTGGTGACAAAGATACCGTTGTCCCCAGCAACATGTTGGTTGCCACACCCACCAGCGATGCTGAAGCCCAACCCCTTGGTTCCTTTCACCAGTTTGATGCGGATGACATCACCGGTACGTCGCTGTCGCCTCCGCCGAATGACCTTTTGAGGAATGACATTTGGTCTAAAATATTCAGAAGACTTGACCTGACCTGATCTGACCTGATATATATTTTGACCTGAACGTTGACATGCAGTGACCTGTCATGACCTTTGACCTGCATTGACCTTATGTGACCTTTAACTCCATGACCTTGTGTGACATTTGACCAAATATGACCTTTAATCTAAAGGGAAGCTACTAACTCACCAGGTTGACAATGCTTCCAGTCCTCTTGAGGGCGTCGACAGCATTTTGGTGAGGAACAATGTGGATATCTGATTCATTTACTCTGACAATGACATCATTCAATCTATGACAAAAAACATGTAGATGTGCAGTAATAAATATACATATCGTGCTGTTTGGACATTACAATTACAACACCTTCACCAACTGGACACAGTTTATAGCAAATTTAAGTAAATTCATTAGCTGGAAATTCAACAGCCACGTGTGCATACTTGAGTCTTCCACCAACCGCCGCTGCACCCCCTGGGATGAGCTTGGTGATAAAGATGCTGGGATCATCGGGGATGTGTGGGTTGTCGACGCCCCCTGCAATGCTGAAGCCCAGCCCAGCTCCGCCCTAAAAAAGGGAAAATTGATGCAAATAATCAAATCAAAAAAATATTTTATCAATGATTTCTCTGCCTGGGATTCTTCAGACTTGCAAGATGCGAGAGTCTTTGAGGAATTCTTGAGCAAACCATGTTTATGAAGGTTTTCATCTTAAAATCTTAAGATGATACTTACCCGATTTAATATAATGTCTTCATACTCCCACTCGTCTATGTTGTTCTGAAAAACAGAGACAGAAAAAGTGTATCATATTTAAAAAAAAAAGGGTATTTAATAAATAGAGCATCAGTGTAGAATGTGGCCTAGTGTTTAAGGTTTGGGACTCATTATTATACTGTAGAATCAGGTGTGGTCAATTCTAACCGCTTGTTATATTTTGTGCCAAGGGCAAGCCACTTCACCCCCACTTGCCTCTCTCCACCCAGCAGTATAAATGGGTACCGGCATTAGCTGGGGAGTAACCTGTGATGGACCGGCATCCCATTCAGGAGGAATAGAAATATATATTCAGTTGTTTCATGCTACTGAAACCGGAGATACTTGTACATATAAACGCCGGCCTGATGTGAAAACAAATGGGTTTTGACTAACCAACTTCCAAGTTGTTACTAATTTTACTTCACACAATTCTTATCTTATTACAAACAAACTTGACTTCAAACAACATTGTTAATTATGCCAACATTGTAATTTAGTTTAGCTTTTAGATTACCATTGGAAGGCTGTCGCTTGGTGAGATATCATTCGGAGACTGCTTAAGATGGTCAGCATTAACAAACACGGGCGAGGGGCTTGGCTGGTGAGAGACCAACAAAACAAAGAAATGCGATGTGATTTTCGACAATTTTGATATTTGTGAGGACTTCTGGCAAATCAACACTAAATGGACAGGCTGAATCTGACCAATTGGGTAAACATGGGCCCAACTTTACCAATGCCTCATGTAAGATCATTCTTAGGAAGAGTAACTCATCCAGACTTGCAATAGATCCAATTGATGCAAGTTAAGATGAGTTAGTCTTCCTAAGATCGATCTTATTTTGGGGGGTAAAATCGGCCCCAGAAACTTCTAGTAAATAGCCATTCTGAATTGATTGACTAGAATCTTGTTCACTTTTGGACCAACATGTCTCGTCCAGTTTTAATATTTCTTTAATCACTTTAAGTATCATCGTAAGATTAATCCATTATATACATGTATGTCAGGCTGTACAATGATGGCATTGGAGTTCACCACCCGACGATATAGATTTTCCTGACTTGGCAACTAATAAAAAAAAGATTTATTCCAGCAATCCCGATTTAATTTCAATCCCATCGTTTGCCATCATCCATCATGATGTCGGGTTAGAAGAGTTAAACCAGAAATCCAATTTAAAGCAAGTTCTGCCATTTCAATTTCAGACTTGTCAAGGAACATCAATGTGGCTGCTACTGAAAGCATTCATGCTTCCAGGATCGTGCGACGACGATCGTGCCGTGATCGTGCAAGGGTCAGTGTAGGTTCATTTGTCTGCCTATCTCTCAAAGGCAATTCATCCCCCTCCCCCCTCCCCACCCCCAACCTTTCCTCTGCCCCCACCCCCTTCTAAACTCATGTAACTATCAATGTCCCAAGTGTCCCTTGTCACATTGCATTTACAGCGAACCTGATAAATCAATTAACAGTTTCTCATCTCCTGTGGCAGCCATTTGGGCCCTGGAGTCAACCAGTCTGGTGTTGATTGGGGCTGGGCTGGTCTTGTTAATATCGAATGTGCGCACTTAGACAGAAAAACAAACTGAAATATCGGGATGCACTCAGTGTACAAGTACAAGACCAGTACGTGAGAATGAACAAGATCCGGAGAATTCAGGTATCCCACTAAAATCGATTTTCTGCGATTGGAACGTGACTAAAAAAGCAGAAAGTTAGATGCTCTTGGTTCAAGTTACACATGTACTTGGGTAGTCAGGTGGGGCAGTGGTTATCTTTCTGGTCTTCCACCGCTGTGGCCCCGGTTCCATCCTTGCCCTATTGATTGGGTTCTCAGTATACAGGATTACGTGGGTTTTTCTCAGAATATTCTTGTAGGGTTTTCCTCCCATCATGAAAGCAGCAAGTACTTCTCATTGTGTTCTTACAGATTTCTTCAGGGTTGCAAGCTACATGTACATTGCCTCAGGCACTTTGTTGAGAAATATTTGGTTTCATTACCATAACAGAAAATGTTATTTTTTAAATATTTTTTTACAAATATTCTTAGTGGGGTTTGATTTTCGTTTACATTATGGAGACTGAAATTTCTAATTAAAAATACAGTCACAGTTTTCAAAACATTTACAAATATCAATTATAAGAATGATCATTTTGTAATTTTGTAAAATCTACATGTACCGGTACATGTATTGCAGAATTGAAAAGCGTCATTACAAAGCTCTGATGAATATCACACGAGTTTATTACCAGAAGATTTAGCGCAAGAATTGTTTGGCTCAATGCCAATTATTTTCTAGATACCCATCTGTTTGTTATATTGCATTACATTATGGTCTATCAGTCAATAGAGTACATAGCCAGGACAGGTGCAATTATGTACATATAGGTATTAAGGTGCACCTGTATTTTGGATGTTATACTGGTACATGTACAGGCAATGACAAGTGTACTAGGCCTACATGTATTATTATACTGTGGACATGATGTACATTACCAGTACACGATTTCCGGTACATGTACCGTAGTAAAGGTAAAGGTAAAAGATGCCAGTGCCCTTGTATTTGGACGTTACACATGATTTTATACAGGCAGTGTACCGTACTGGACCTACATTGTATACGGATATATGGACTTTCATATTAACTGAAAAACAATTTAATGAAAACTTGAAAAGAAACCTAATAAACAGTTCTCGTAGTGTCATCTTAATTTTTTTAATTCCAAATAATCACATCGTACTGGTACATGTACTGAAGCGTTTGCTAGCAAAATGCACGCACGTACAACATCACTGGTAACACAGCAATACTACAGGGATTCGTATTTCATTCGAAACCAGCCGAGTTCGTGTCAAAATGCACATTAAAGTCTTGGTTTCAAGACGCCTTTCACAGTGCGATTCAACATGCGACAAGAACGATGCAGCGCGCAGTATAAAGCCGGTAAAAATGCCACACTAGGAATGACCACAAGAACGTCTTGAAACCAAGACTACCACATCGCCTGCATTCTCAATTGCTACAGGTACATGACGAACTGGGCTCTCACCTTGCGCAGTGTTGATAATGAGAGATCGTTCTCCCAGTACAAACATTTACTGACAGACAATAGAGAAAACTTGACTGAAGTCCACACCAACTTGTAACTGTTAATGCTGAAATTTATTGGAAATATTGAAGACGCTTTAACCAAGTTGAAGTGCACATCAACATGCAATCGAAAGCCTAAAGTGAAGGATACGTACATGTAAAACAAAATAAAAAAACAAAGTAAACTTGTAATTTTCAATTTTAAGAAAACAGAATTTTGATTTTATAAAACGGTAAACTTAGAACCATAATTTTCAATGCCATCCAGTCAAACCATTGTTATGCGGTCAGGATTGCAGAATTCAGGTTATTTGTAAGAAAAAAACGGTAGAAGTTGGGGTTAATGAATAATGTACTTTTGAATACGGTAAAGAGTTTTTAAAACCTTTTTTACTGTACAACGTATAGCAAATCCTTCTGCTACTGTACATACAGAGTTCAATAACACTGATCGTTGCCGGAGGAAATAAAAGGATGAAATGATGCAACTCAAGTAAAAACAGCTTGCCATTCCACCCCGATGAACAACAATTAACTAGTTGGAAACTCCTACCAAATTAAATCAAAGCTCAATTTTCAAGATGCTGGCTTCTGTTAATAACAGTTAATTTCTGTCCCCTGATTTATCTAGTGCAGTGCAGTTTGCGTAAAATTACTGAATTCAGGCAGAAAAAGAATAGGCTGCGTGGCTCGCTATGACCAGCATAAGTAAGGCTTTCTGTTTACATTTGATACAAACAACACGTACCATACTGTAATTTATCCTCGTAGTCAGAATATCTACCATATCTACTGCAGAAAACCTTGATCATGCATATCATGTAAACATTTTTTATATAAAGCCAAATAAATCCCAATTTATTTCGGATTTTCAAAATTCTGTATTTATTGTCAATGACATGCATTACCAGCAGTTGCGGATTACAGTTTTTCCTACAGTGTATATCAGTACATGTATCAGAATATTCAATATTATAGTGCATTAATACACCCGTAAAAAAAAAAATATACAAAAAAAAAAATTAAAAAAAATAAAAAAAAAAAAAAACTTTTAAAGAAATGTTAGCAGTCCTTTCTTAAAGGATTTGTTTGAGTTTAAATAGTATCTCAGTTCTCGTCAGAAAAGCTGAGAATAAGAATCCAATTTCCTTCTCGCGATGAGAAGAGACCTTTCTGACACAATGTCCCGTCTCGTCTTTCCCTTCAAAGCCAGTAAGCTAATCGAATGGACACCCTATCACCGCTCCGCCAAACAAAAAACTCAAGTAACTCCAGTCCTCCTTCCTTCAAATAAAACTCCGGAAGAAAACAAAATATATACAGGAAGAGTGAAACTCGGCACCTTGCATTTTTCTCTTTTCTCTGGAATTAAAAGAAAGTAGATACTGCACCAAAGATGTCTTCTCATTGTCGTTTAAGGCTCTTGGCAGTCAACTTTGTGCCTGATTTCAGAGCAATCACTCGTGGCCTTTTTTTTTTTTTTAAGAGGTCCACAAAAAGCATGAAACTTCATTGTGCATGATCTCTTTTTACAACTAACACAATGTCGCCAGGGATATGCTTGTTTTGTTGTAATTCTGGACAATTTCTTTTTTTTTGGGTAAACCGATACACAAATCTTCGTCACATACCGGTACATTTATTGAACTGTATAAACAGGCAGACATTTGTTTACGTATTAAGGTGCTGTCAGCTCCATTCCCTGATTTAATTATTTTAATTAATTAATCACTAAAAATAACTTTGATAGGAAGTCTATCAAGTCATAAAGTGCAAATACAGGGCATAACGCACGTGTATTCTGTTCCCCTGGGCGTAACATGGAAAAACATATTCTTCCCTCGGAAGCTGGCCGGGGTGTTCTAATAAACAGATATCGGGTTGCGTCGACGATGGCACAAACATAAAAACACAAACGAAGTAAAAAAAATACCCCGAGGAAAACAGATGTGGGTCATTTCATAGGTGAAGTTGGGACACAAAGTGTGACATTTTGCTACACTTCTAGTTTCATACAGTATGTCATCTATCGACTAAAATAGTTAAATATTTATTCCTGATGTTTGTCTTGGATATTTGCAAAATTGGGCAAGTTTTGTACCTTTCAAACATTAGTTGCCTAAGAAATTAGATATTTTCTGACAAATTTAGTACTTCGAAGTAACAGGGGACACCATCTCTCTTTTGAATGTTTTTTTTTGTCATGTTGCAATCCTAGTTGATAGGAGTACTTTGAAAATAGCCTTCCACTCTCCATGTAAAGTTTATAACTTGTTGGAATTTGCAAGGATGGGAATCACTCCAGGGGGCTAGGGTAAAAGAACCAGTGTTTTCTAAAAGTATGTAAATGAATCAGTGGTTACCAGAAAAACAATTTTGGGTTTGTGGGTCAGTGAAAATTAGGATAATCTAATTGTCAAATTTGGGACAATAATCTTCACCTCTTCTAATTATGATCTCCATGTCTTCGCAATCGATACTCAGGTGGCGTTCCTTGTTGACACAGATGATAATCAACCACCACCCATGTAATCCCCTCCCCCCCCCCTTTCCCCTTCAAGTCTCAAGCCAAATTGTTTGCAGGTCCACGTCTTATTAAAGATTTAAGATTGCGAGGCGACTATAGTGTGTTTTTTTATTAAAACTAATAAATTTTGTACGAGTTCGCGCACAGTGATGTACTTGCGGATCACGATAAAGATTAATTTTAGAATATTCAGCAAGTGAAATATAGTAAAGAGAGGGAAAACCTACAATTTGATCAGGTACATGTAAATGTAGGTCACCACAACAAAATGTTGATATCGTTTAAAACCAAGACAACCTTATGAACACGTATCGGTACTTTATCATCACAGACTGCATCTTAAGATCAAATGTGGCCATTTAAGAAAATTATTAAGTAGAAATGTGCATTGTTGCGAAGAAAAATGATGACTGGTGTCCCATAGGGGCCATCAAAAAATATTAGCTTGTGTTGACAGTGCAAAAGTGCTGTTAAAATTGTTGCCACTATCGCAATTTGCACAACAATGAGTGTACATTGTACAAACCGCTAAAAGACGTCCAAGCTTAAAGGTAGGATACACCATTTGCAGATATTGACAAATTTTACTAGCGAATTATTAAGAAATATCTTAGTTACCGGTATCTGAAAGTAAATAATGATTGTAGGCATCCAGCAAAATGATTCTGTAATTGTTCCCAAAAATTAAATTTTAATTAAAAAAAACATCACGATTGTCAGGCGCTGATTAAAAAAACCAAAAAAAAAAGAAAAACAAGAACTGCCTGACGCCGGTTGAAAACAAACACCGTTTATTTCTTAGCATCCATGATCGTAAAACTTCGGACAGGTCAGATAAACTATATTTACTATAAAATAAAACCCCCCCATTCCTGATAATTCAAGCGAATACCAATGGTGTATCCTACCTTTACCTTTGACATTTCTAAACCGAAAAAATTAACTAAACAATATCAAATCACAATCAATATGTGTGCCTAACAATCTGTTACCATAGTGACCGCGGAAACAAGAAACCGTCCGCTGATGTAAAGAGGTAATGAACATGGACTAGTCATTGACGACATGATATTACTGTCTCTGCATTGCCCTTAATAATTGCCCTCAGGAATTGACGCCTCAGTATTGATGATAATCATGGTAACTTTGCGAACTGCGTGAATAATTACAATGCATGTGTGGTATGATATATTCCACATCATCTGGACGAGACGTAGCACGTCTGGCCGGTAAACACCGGTGCTCATTGAAGCAAACACTATTAAGAAGAAATGTCGGAAACACTTTTGTTCCCCGGAGACAAAATGTCTGAAATGTGAACAATGACAATCATTGTTCTGTTTCAGGAACCAAAGTGTTTCAGATACGGTATTTCTGGTTCCAAATGAAATGTTTAGGTTTTTTTGCCATTAAAATTTTATTTTATTTTGACACCTAAATTATATACATGTATCACTAAACACAATTCAAATGGCGCTGCATTTATTTAATTCCGAAAAATGACTTTCCACTCACAATCACCATTTACGTGTAAAACAAACAAACAAACAAACAAACAAACAACCTGGGCAAAAACCAAGGTTTGATGTACATGTACATAAATAAAAAACAGTGGTACAGTACATGTACATACCTGTACCTGTACCTTTACATTGTACTTTTTATTATAAATTGTGTCCACGAGGGCTTTCTCCGAGTCTACTAGTTTTCCTCCCTCTAGAAAAATCAAACACTTTCGATCTCAGGCTGTGCTCCGTAGTCATATCGATGTGGCCGGCTGCCATAGGCACCTTTACGTGCCAGCGGCTCGACCACGTTGTAGCCGCGTCCTTCGCAATTCAGCACACCAGCTGCGAGTGAGGATAATTAGCCTCCCCAATTATTATTATTATTATTATTATGATTATAATAATCAATATCAAATAATTGTATGGCCAAAATGCAATTCACAAAAGTATTCAGTGCTAAATACAAATACACTGTACTGGTACATACACTGTACACGTGTACGGTACGGTACGGTGTATACATGTAACAATTCAAATCAAATGAATGAACATGATGGACTGATGAATAATGTACAGGTTGTGCTTTGCGCATGTGCTGTGCATTGTAGCACAAGAATGTTACGGTACATACATGTACATTGTACCGTACCGTAGGTCTACAGGTACATTTGTACCGGTACATTGTACACATGCTATGCTAAAGTAAATGTGTAATGAGAAACATGCACAGGTGCCTGTAATGAATGCATTATGTTTGTAGGTCTACTCGAATCAAAACTACTAACGGGAATAACGAGTCGAACCTTCTTCTTGTTGGCATACATCAGCGACGCCGAAACATTGATGCAAACATGCATCATGGCAACGAGGGAAAACACTGCTGCGGGGAGTAGAGGAGGGAGTAGAGGAGGGAGTAGAGGAGAGAGAACAGACGGCTGACCTCTCACGGATTGTCAATGACGCCAACCCGCACCTCTCCAGTCACGACAAGGGAATTAACCAAACATGAGATACACAAGTACGTAGCTGGCAGTCAAATCAAAACAGCTAACACGCGGGCACGAAGACTTCATGTACATGTAACAGCAAAACAGGTGTCTGCATAAAACAGTGTGGTCCCCGTTAGTGCTCGATGTACATGTATACAATGACTGACGTTGAGATCACAACACGCTCCGAACAGCACACGTGCCATTCAGTATGTTAAGTGTCTGTGCTGTACGGTACATACCGTAGGAGCTTGCCCTAACAACACACGGAGAAGCTAGCAAACATGTCTCGATGCAGACTTTTCAGCGCAATAAATTATCTTCACGTGCCAAGTCGAGTGCATCTAAAAAGACCCTTCCACTACAGATGTCAAAGACTTTAGCTAGATTGAGTACTACAGTAAAATATGAGCAGACGGTGAACAGAATCATCTTCTTAACCATACAGCCAATTAAAATAAAAGGTAGAGTGCGTGCACCAAGTGAAAAGTGTCCTCATGTAGAGAATTATTTCCCCCGTGTCTCCGATTACCGTGGCTGGATGCAGGCCGTGTTCTTGGAGAGTATTCTTCTGGGTTAATGAGATGGAGAGCTAATCACTGAGATTAAAGAGAGCCTGTTGTCACACATGTGGGCGGACAACATCCTCTCATATATGTATGCAGTGCTTGCTGGAAAGGTGTTTCTGCTGAGTTCGTAGCCTCGGGCACAAATTAATATTAAAGGTGTATGCACATGTACATGTAACTTGCAAACAAAAAAGAAAGAAAAAATTATAAACCCTTAATCGTTAACACCAATTTTGTTTACCTTTTTTTAATGGGTAATTGTCTTACTTTTCCATGTACATGTACATGTACCGGTACTTTTTTTATTCTATGAAATTGGGTTTTCTAAAGAATTAAAAACAAATTTACCAATGAAACATGATGTACATGTACACATGTAACGGTACATTTGTACATATTTGGGTACATTCTTATGCTTCAATTACGTATTTTTTGTTATTACTAAGTTTTAAACAAAATATTTTTTTCAGTGATAACTTCCAGTGTTTTTCTTTGGTCTTTGAGACGACCATTAAAACCCTTGTTTTGCTACGCTCTTCAAAACACTTCAAATTTAGGAAACTTTGCTTGCGAACTTGATGAACTGTATTACTTTTACATGTACCGGTACATGTACGAGTACGTACCGGTACGTACAAAATGTATGTAGAAGGAGGGATATTTTGGCAGAAGTCTTTACGAACAAGACAATGTCCTACCATAGGGTACGCCACGGTGGTGATGTGTACATGTACGGTATATAACATACCGGTACTCTATGGTGTCACAAACCCGTTGGCATAATTCAAAGCATGTCAACAACAAATCTCTCGTCAATCAGCCAGCCAAAATATCCCCAGTCATCTTCAAGGGTCTAAAAAAGTGCAAGTCCTTTCCCAGAAGGCTTTAGAGAACATGCCTCGCTGGTCGGCCGAGTGTCAGAAGTCAGGCATTTAACCTGCTCAGCTGCACCACGCTAATGATTCTTAGAATATCAAATGAGGGAATACGACAATACACACAGTCGGCCCAGGTGTTAAGTGATCACTTGAAACGGACATGCCGAGAGGACATTTAACCAGTTGCTCCTATGTTTCCGCAGGAAGTGCTAAGACTTCTGGGAATGAATGGATGTCTAGAGGCAATCTATTTAACAGCGTGATCCAAATTATTGATATTGCTGTTGGAATAAAGTGTCACATCATTTGAACATGACGCTAGTTGAATGGGACATCAATTGTTGCTGGACATTTTTATCATCTGGGATTGTACGTGCGTGGTTTCATGAAGACCCCAAATCCTTGTGGGATTAGGGTTGAAAAGCAACGGGCAACGGGCAACAGGCAAACTTCTACCGAAGGGCACAAAATGAACACAATTTACAGGATTGAATACAATAACTGCATGTAAACACAGTAATTTTATGTTCAGATCTTTGTTATTGGAATACTGTAACTTAATGTATGTATAAGATTCATGGTGGTAATGGTACCGGTACGCTGATTTTGTGCCCAACTTCCAAACACCACAAGTTTTTGCACATTGGACTAAATCTCACGACGTTTTAGGGTTAAAGGTATATGTACCAGTATTTTTACTGAACAAAATTAAAGTTTGTCAACAAGGAGGTTTAGCAACACTGCACAAGAGACACAAAGTGTGTCACATTAGATGACTCTACTGTACAATTTCTACCTGTACACATACATGTACATGTACTCATGTGATGAAAATGAGCTGACCTCAATCTGCCAAGAGAGAGCGCCATTCACAACTAATAGTCTCACAATTTGCAGGCTTCTGCCATTTAGCATGGAGAGCCTTGAACTGCCAACAATACACAATAAATATACCTGTACATTGTAGCTGGTTCAGTGATTCTGTGTATGTAATACTTCAGTATTGTAACTGCTGCCGGATCAAAGCCGTTCATTATTGTTTGATGACAGTGCAAAGAGCCAATTGTTCATTTTGTGTGCTTACTGAGACAATTACCGGTAGGTACCGGTAAGTACCGGTTAACTACATGTACATGTAGTTCGTGCCGGAGGATGTATACACGCGCAGTTTTCCCCAGATTTAAAACGGATGACGCATAAACGCGTCACGAGCAAGGCCGCAAATGTCTGTCAGCAGCGAGCAAGGTTGGAAATGCGTGGGTGTTCTTCCAGGTACCATCGGCTTGAACCCGCCTTGGATCGAGTTTTGTTAAAAATAATCCCGCCCCTCGGCTCGGTGACGTTAAAATAATCCCGGCGCAAACTGGTTAAGAGTCAAATGTTTACATTTGTTTCAAACTTCGCATAATTTCTTTCTTACTTCTCAAAGCTTGAAAATTGCAATTAAGCCAAACCCACTTACATTTTGTTAATTTTTTTTTTTCAATCCTTACTTTTGACATCCAAGTTGATATACATGTACAATGACCAAATGTACCGGAATCACCACGCGTAAGTCATTTTAAATTCATATCGCAAGATGCTGACAGGCTGAGTAATTGGCTCCAAGATAATTGATTTACACACTTCCATTGACAACACATGTTATGAATGCTATCATCTGGCATGAAGTACACAACTACACCATCTAACGCCACCACGCCGGTCTGCATTTAACTTAAGTCATTTGCAATATTAATTTTTGGGGCTGCACAGCGCAGTAGATGTAATTGAGTTACTGTGCGGTTTAAGTGTGAGGATTTTCAATGCTGCACTGCATGCCTTAAGAGAAGATCGCTAGTACCGAGTAAATATTGTAATGTTCACATTTCTCTCTGTACCCACGGTAGGTTTTCAAGCAGACCCCGGGGAACAAAATGGAAAAGTAGGATCAACATTTTCAGACACAAAAAACAATTTAGTAGGCCTTTGGAGGACAAAATCTACTTTTGGAAGTGCAAATTAACCAAACTTGTAAAATGGAAAATTTGGATTTTTTGCAACACACAAATTGCACGACCTGAAACACTTACCGGTACATGTACATGTACATTTGGGTTTTGAGATTTGTTTTAATATACAATGTACCGTACATGTATATAATGGCAAAACAATCCTAGCAAATTTAAAGAAAAAGGGTGAAATTGACTACAAGGATTTGATGCAACACGGAATGAGCCCAAGTTTGATTTTGGTGGGTTGTGGGTCGTTAGGGGTAATAAATATCTCACCTCGACTGGAGACACGGTAGTCTGCGTGACGTAGCTCTGTATGTTCTCCTTAGGTTGAGTTACATTGGAACCGACTACAGGAACCAGACGCGGGGTACCATCTAAAGCCGGTGGGTCCTCATCCGGATAGTGGTATTGCTGCATTGAAAGAAACAAAATTCAAAGAAAAAAATTCCGTTGTAAATAATGTTTTGGTGTGGTCCTGCAAGCTATCAGTGCGGCCCTTAATTTGCATAATTTCAGGGATGTGTCGATTTCGAGGAAAAGCCAGCCTATTTGGCGTCAAACAGGCCACGAATCGACCCTTACCCAACCGCATCCTTTACTCTTCAGATTCCTTTCCTGCGTCTCCTCTGTAGCCAGCTTCTTCCATCCGCTACGAAATAGAAACATTGTCTTGGTCCTGCGACTTCTAGGAATGCCGTCGCTCAACTGACTCAATGGAGGCTGTCTCAGCGAGAGGCTTCCACGGACGGACGAGGTGAAATTTCCTCCACTTCCTTGGTTTTAGTTTGTAATGAAATTAACGCTGCGGCACTTTACAGAGGCGACATGTGTTTTACGGTAGACATACATTGTACATGTACTGTGTAACTAAGCGTCTGTTGTCAGTAAAGGTCCTAAAAGTGCCTTCAATTGCTACTGGCTATGCACTTTACATTGTGTACATGATCAATGCCAATTTAAAGGAAAAAAGACACTGGAACCACTGTGTCTAAATGGGCTCAAGAATTGTTGGGTGTTTTGTTGAAGGGAGAAAACTTGAAATGATGATTTCAGTTCAGTGAAAAACAAAATGGGGGGGTGTAAAAAAATAAAGATTATAGAATTTCTTCAGAAGTTGTATACCAATTTTGAATAATTTTTAACAATTTGGAAATCCTATACAATTCTTAAACCTAACTAGTAAATGTCAAACAAAAGACAACAAAAATACAGGGGGGACTTCACAAGGCATCTGACTTGTACAAAATACCGGTATAAAATGAAATAATTTCAATTCAAAAAAGAAATTGTGAATAAAGTTCACTCAATTTTTAAAGCCCATTTTTGTGGGCAATGTTGAATTTTTAACAAGAATTGTTTTAAAAAGATCATTTGTATTTTGTAATAGATATATCGAGGACAATTGCTGCTCATGTTGGGCATATTCCACGCATGTGAACCAGTACCTATTAGGGTAGCAATGCAAATCAGCAACACAGAAAATGTACATCTGTGAGATGAATGTTGTCAAATTGTAATTAAAAATGATTTCCAACAGGGTGCCTTCAATCATTTCTTAATTGTTTTGCCACATTTCTGATGACCATAAACTGAGTTCGTCAATACTTTTAACACTGAGTCACCCTGACTCACTAAGAGTCACTCCAGAGTCGCAATGGCAATTCATTATGCACAGCAGTTGGTGTTACCTGTAGTATCAGACAGCAGAAAGTCACTATATAGTACGGTACATGTACATGTACACACATTCGCATTTTTGTATCACTGTGGAGACATGGCTTTGTTCTCGTGTACAAAAAGGTTAGAAAGTCGAGCACGTTTTTTTTCCTGGGTTGAAACTTCGACCCAATATACCCTATATTTTACCCTAACCCAAACACTAACCCTAACCCACATCCTAATCCTAGTTTTTGAGTAATTTAAGTAAAATCCAAAAATCTAATTCGTGAAATTCCCAGTGGAGACCTATTCATCTATAGAAATTTACCCTCCGGAGACATTTTGTCTCCATTGTACACATTGTGTTCATGTCTCCAGAGGGTATGGTATTTCGCACCAGTACTGTATACGTACATTGTACTGTATACATGTAGGCCTACTGTACATGTGTATAATTCAATTTTCGGAACAATTACAGGATATCTACGGTAGCGCAATCATTTTGCTGGATGCCTACAATTATTATTTACTTTCAAATAAGTAAAGTATTTTTTTAATAATTCGGTAGTTTTTTTTGGCGATATCTGCAAATGGTGTACATCCTAAACTACATGTAAACGGGATAATTACTACAAATTTGCATAGTTTTGTTTACTGCCATTGTCTATTGCTGGTCGATACATAAACCACATAGACAGCATATTGATAGTCTGTTAGTGCTCGTCCCAATAACTCGCATTGCAAGTCTACGGTATCAACAAGCCATGATCGATTGGCATTGGTTCTGCACAATAAGCAATCAGCCGCCAGTATTGATCAACAAACAATTAGCTGGCTTTCCATAATTAATTATTGGACAAGACTTTCTGGTTTTAGAATGTTATGAACTGTAGATTGACTTTGGAAGGAGATAGGTGATAACAACATACTGTTTATTGTACCAGTACAATGCAGCTGGTTATGGCCCAGAAACAAATTAATGGTTTCATGTCCCTGTCCTCTTCTGTTGTTGTTTTGTTTGTTTGTTTGTTTTGTTTGTTTGTTTTGTTTGTTTGTTTTCCCTTGTTCCCCCCCCCCTGTTTTTTCCCCATTCAATTCCAGTAAACCTATACAATGTACATGTAGAAGACTTTTTTTTCTTTTCCACAAATAATCGTACAAGTTAAAAATGTGGCGAGAAATAGTAGAATTCAAACGACATCTTAGAAAATCTTCCATCTTGAGCAACTAAAAAAAGCCTCCTTAGTCGTTTTGGTGTTTGGTTTAAGTCTGGATAAAAAACTCTTCTTTTATTGCAATAAATGTAAAGTACCCAATTGCATCATGTACCTGTACATACTTAATGTACTGTACATGTACATCAGTTGACAAATTACATTAATCCTAACAACCAAAGCATTTTCTTGGGTAAATTAAAATACCGATAGTGTCAGATTTACATTGCTAGAGCTTCAATTTAAACACATTCATGATTTAAACAGTTGTCCGATTTCCAAAACTCCCCAAAATACAAAATAAATTATGCATTCAGCTTTGACACATCAGGTGTAATAAACAAACAAATACTAGAAACGGACAGCTCCCCGGCAACAGCAGGGGAGAATAAAAAAAGGCTTTCAATTTCTGGTTGCCAAGACGACCGGTCGATTTCTCAATCCCACGCTCCCCCGACAGAAGTGCAGGAGCACTGAATGCACCATGGAATAGCATCTTGAATGGAATACTTCAACTCGTCGAGGCAAACACAATGTAAAAGAACTACAGACCGCGATTGAGCAATGACAGGCAATAGAAATGGTCAGAACTGACATTTAAACTCTGTTAAAAAGCTTTTTTGGATGGGTTTCCGTTTGTTTTTGTGTTTGAGGAAATGGATTGGCTTTAGAATGTCAACAATTTTGTATGAATATTATTTGAGCCTTAAAGGTAGGATACAACATTGGTAATTGCTTGAATTATCATGAATGGGTGGATTACTGGATTTGAGGTTGTATTTTATATTAATTTTATAGTTTAACTGACCTGTTCGAAGTTTTACAATCATGGATGCAGAGAAAAACAAGAAAAACAGAGTTCGTTTTCAACAAATTTTGGCAGTTATTCTTACATGTATGTATGTTATTTTTGTTTTTTTCACGATCGCTGTCCGGTGATCGTAAATCTTTAAAAATAAAATTCTTTTTTTAAAAACAATTACAGGATATCTAGCGCAATAATTTAGCTGGATGCCTACAATCATTATTTCAGATAAGTAAGATATTTCTTAATAATTCGGTAGTAAATATTTTCGATATCTGCAAATGGTGTGTCCTACATGTACCTTTAACACAATGAGGACAATGGGAGTGAAAAGGTCTCCACAGGGCAATTTCTATGATGAATATGTCTCCACAAGGTTTCATGAAATAAATTCTTGAAGTTTAATAAAAAACTAGAAATTTCCAGGCCATGTTTATCTGTCACAAATAAGGGTTATTGGGTTAGAGTTACAACCCAGAAAATAAACCCTAGTTAAAATAGGAGCACTTTGAAAATAGCCCTCGATGTTTGGACAATTTAGTACACGAGAACAAAATGATGTCTCCACAAGGATACCCATTAGTGAATCAGGTGCGAAATACAATGTACGGTACAATGGGAGTGAAAAGGTCTCCAAAGGGTAATTTCTATGGATGAATGGGTCTCCATTAGGAATTTCACGAATTAGATTTTTGGACTGCACTTAAATTACTCAAAAACTAGGGTTAAAATGTGGGTTAGGATTAGTGTTTGGGTTAGGGTATAATATAGGGTATATTGGGTCGAAATTTCAACCCAGGAAAATAATTGTGGTTAAAATGGGAGCATTTTTAAAAACGTGCTTGACTTTCTAACCATTTTGTACACGAGAACAAAGCAATGTCTCCACAGTGATACAAAAAACGCGAATTGTTGTACCGGTACATCAGGGGAAAAAATCCAACAACGTAAAAAGCATACCACTGATTTCTTCTTGCAACCGAACAGACTGACGACGCATTCACATGGAAACCAGGCATCTGAAGACAGGTCTGGTGAATGAGGGGACCTTTGTTTGATGTCGTATGCTCCCCACATTGCGACTGTCAACTTGTAGGAGAGCGGTGATAACACAAGCTGTCTTACTGCAGTCTGCTGTCTCACGTTGATTAAGTTACTTCAAAATCACCGATGATGATGAGGATGAGAACACAAGATTCCAGTTTAGTTAGCACACCGGTGAATCCAACACAGCGATACAATGATGGATACGCTGCTGAAATGTCCATGCACGTGTGAAGTTGAACAACCATTGACCTCAGTTACACTGGTTTTACAGAATTCAAATGTCTGCAGTGAATCACTTGCCGAACTTGAAGAAAATATAGACATACATATAAATGTACGGTATATATGATCAAGCTACGAGTACTGCGTTCGCATTGAGAACCAACACAAGTAAATTCCTTTGGTAATTCATCCGTTAATGAAGGTGCTGGTCCTTTTGGCCTTGGCAGATAAAGGCTGCAAATTGGTTTTGTGCCAACTTCAAGTGTGACAACTATGCGTGCGTACTTGCACTAAAAGCCCCATGGTGGCCGGTCTACAAAGAGCGACACAAACATGAATCCAATTTGAGTCTGCACACAAATTTTGTGGGGACATACATTGTGTAAATCTCGTCTATGGATTGCCGCTTTGCTGAATTGAGAACGCCGACTGTGGCTGTGTGTAGATGAAAGGTAGCCGATATCAATTAGAACAGTCGCAGATGGTTTGGAGCTATACACGCATCAAGTGGATTGAGAATTAAAAAAACCACAGATTATTTGTTCAATGTACTGTTTTGTTTCTTCAATACTTCTTGTCACATGAATAAAATTGACAAACTAATTTGCTTTTTGTTGACAACAGCCGACGGCAGAAATCCTGTTCAAGTATTACGGTTAAAAAGCCTTGTGGTTTAGCTCCTGTATTTCAAGTTGTTTCTTATCGAGAATCATCCTAATCGCGACAGACTACATATCCATTGATGTGTCAGTATATTTATGTTTGCGCAACACAGAACAGCAGACATTTACACCAAATCAACAGCATAACGTCAACAACTCCCACATAAATCCTGCCGGGTATTAATGAAAAGTAGATTCTGCATCAACATCCACATCCACCACCAGGATAGCAGATCGTAAATCACAGAGTATTTATTTGTATCTCAGCTGATGACGGCGATAAGACGGGGAGGAACAACATCCATGCTTAGGAGACGGGTTGGTGCTGAATCCCGAGAGCAAGACAAGAGGGAGAAAGCGGGGAGTGTGGTTGATGAATACATGCCGGTATACACTTGATGACTCAGAGAGAGAATGGCAACCGCAACCTCCAAATGCAGAGGAGGATGGAGAGGATGTTAAAGGGGACGATCGACGATACCAAGGTTTATCCCCATCGGATGATGAGTCGCCAACTGCTCAACTCAAGAACTGTTTTTCTTGTTTCATTGGAAATCAAGCCATAAGGACGACAGCTGGCTCGGGAGAGATGCTGCACATGCATCACCTACCAACTGTAAACTTGATAAGCTGCGTCAACGGTGTCCAACAAAAAAAACAAATCAAAAGGAAAATCAGGCTAGACACTAGGGGCCTTCAGTGTGTCATAAATAGAACGGGCATTTCAAGAGCAGAACCGGCTGTTGTTTTAACAGATGCATGAGAACCAAAACATTGACGGCGGCTAGGTCCGTAATTGGCAGAGAGTTTCTGCCTCAAGTTGATTAATAGGAAGTCCTGGATGATAAGACCACTAGGGCTCCCTCCAGTTGCTTCCTAGAGGGTTATGATGTACCTTTCTCCCTCTTCATTTAGATACCGGTAGTTTAAACCAAACGTTGAATGAAAATAGTCGCCACAGATGCAGTCCGCATTTCGGCCAGCAATGCATTATTAATCGCAATTGTGTTTATGACTCAGCCTTATTCACGCTTGTATCGTTCGGGTCATTGATTGAAACCTGACTACCTTGGGGTCCCCCTAGAGACCGGCGATGCATCAAGGAGAGATAGAGACAGGCCGGGAGCAAGCAACGATGCGGTGAAGAAATTGACAAGAACCTGCCACCAGAAGGTCACCATAGCAGCAAGGAATAGAGAGAGAGCATGATATTCAAATCACTGATGAGTGATGACAGCATGACAAATCCATCAGGAGGAGAGGAAAAAAAGGATCAGAAGAGAAAACGTCTCGTTCTGGTGAATCAAAACCTCATAAAAACCTTGACAGCACCTCAAGGCAATTAAAGCTAGCCAAGGACTAACAAAACAAGACTACAAATGTCACTACAGTCTGCAATCCCAAGATTTCATAACGAGATCCTCCTGTTTCTAAACACATTGTCAGATGGTTGGGAGAAATATTAATAAGGATTCAGAGGATTATTGTGGTTAATGATGCAAGGAGAATGTACCAGTATAACTCTTAAAGGCCTTGCACGAGTGTTTGATCCGAAACGGATTGGAAATGGATCTGTATTGTACATGTGCATGTACATTGTACTGTACACCACTAGAGAATGTGTACAAGTGTATGCAGTATGCACTATACATGAAGCTTCTAAAAAATGCAATGAAGTGAAAGAAATAAACTTACATTGGTAAGGCATAGGATATTTCATTATCCACAAGTACATTTATACATGTACATGGTTTAGTTCATAAGTTAGGGGTCAAATTTTGTGTCCCTGTAACAAGTACATCTGACAATTTATTTGTATTCAGAACATGTCTCTTCGATGCCTGATATTTTTTATTGTGCATATCATCACTGAAGCAAAGTACTGGTACAGGATGTAAAATAAATTTAACAAGGTCAAAGTCAATGCGCCGTATTCCTGGTCGCATGAGGGCGCTGTAAGACGCCATTTTCCGAGTACCCAACACAGGTAAAATCACGTTTAATGAAGTAGTTTAGTAACATTACTTTTATCTAAAAATTGAATATTAAAAAATGTAAATTTTTGAAGCTGTAAATATACGTAAACTGTTGTGAATCATCTTCTAATCACTTTTAATTATACCCCCAATACCGTTTGCACAGCGCCCTCAACGTTCAAAAATACGGCGCATTCCAATGTCACATACACATGGGTGAAATTATACAGGTCTGGTGTAAATTGGAGCACCAAAATAATAGATGTACAAATGATGTACATGAAATGTACATGACACAGAATCATGAGTATACAGTGTAATGCAATGTAATACAATGTATAACAAATGCAACATGTACAGGGTTAACAAACTTTATGTATGTATTGTATATATTGTATACTCAGGATATTAGCTTATCAAATACAAATTATTTCAGAGAATTAGCATTTTCATCATGGAGTATACAAGGTATTACAATGTATTACAAATGCTACAGGGCAAACCATAGAGAAAGGAACAGAGGCAAACCAACTGGGTTGTGTTTACCCAGAGGACCTGCAGCTTATCAAATACAAATTGTTATAGGGAATTAGCATTTTTAAACATGCCAATTTGATTCTTTGAATCCGATTAACCTGCATCCTGGGTTAATGTCCGATTTGATCATGGAGTCGACAGGGCCAGGGGGAATTTGTTTTACAAGGTAATTACTGGTCATTCAAAACAAGGTCTTTGTTGTGATGAATTTAAGCATGTACATGTACATGTACGTTCCTTTCTCCATGGTCAGTGTACAGGTACATGTACATGTACACAACGTAGGCTACCCCTAGAAATATGGTCCTTCGACACTGATGTTTAAGTACTTCGACAATGAATTTACTATAAAATACAACACTCCAAATCCACCCATTCATGGTAATTCAAGCAATTACCAATGGTGTATCCGTACCTTTAATGTACATGAAAAAAAGTATTCCAAGGCCAGGAGGAAAATGGTTCTTTTGGAGAAAAGGTGGGTTGGTGAAACCTTTTGTTTTCTCTAAAAATGCTAGCCAGAAGAAGAAAAAAAATAGGATAAATGGTGGTGGATAAATGTTTTATTTTATGCATTTATTTTTGCATGCATTCATTAGTACTAGTGCAAAATTTACAAAAATGTAATTAACAATTGATCTGGAACGAGTTCAAAATACAAAGTAATTTATTTGGGAAGGGCTGGTCTAAAACATACGTACCGGTACATGTACATTGTACATGGACAAAAATGTCAAGTATACACTTTGGACAAGCATCACTTACCGGTAGCATGAATAAAATAAAATTAAAATCAACTGCAATACACCCAATAAGTGAATTACAATGTATGTGTTTCCAAACAAAAGAGGGCTCACTTCACAATTTTTCTTGAAAATGATACCCTGTTTTAAATTACCTTACAGTGGTTGCAGTTTGGACATGCTATACATACAATGTACATTGTAGTATACACATGTACATGTATGTTTACATATTTCAAATGCCTTAACTTTTTAAGACCTAACCACTGTACCGTACATACCCAAATGTATGTACATGTACATGGAATGAAATTAATTGTATTAATTTTGTTTAGACCACAACATGTTTATGTAATCATGGAGTTTGAAAAAAAATAGAGAACATGTACCGGTACATGTACCGGTATGTAGTTTCATACAGAACCATTACAAATACAATACCTAAATTTGTACATTTTCACAAAAAATGAAACATGAAAGAATAACCCTAACCCCCTAGGGCGCGTGAACATGTGTAGTGTTAGGGTTCAATGTGGTACCGTAGGGTTCAATTTTTTTAAGAGAATTCTGGAACTGCTCTCTGTGGGTTTGTTTGTTTGGTGTTTGGTTTTTTGGGGGTATTTAATATCTCTCACAACACTTCGTTCCGGTGGACTTTGGTCTAGTAGGTATATTGTTGGTTATTATCGCCACTGTCAATGCAGCTTGCTAAAGATAATGGGACTGCACAGTAAATTACTGGTACATCCTGGCTAAAACAAATACTGATAAATGAGCTAATAGAAATGGGACAAGATAAAGGTGGAGCGAGGCGTACACATGTAATTGAAAAGATTTTAAATGCAGGTACTGTCAATTTTTTGCCAAAACTCTACTTAATTTTTTACAGTTTAAATACTTTTGCATGCAAATCATTAACTTGTTACAACCGATCAGCCCCAAAAGAAAAACAAATAAACAATAACTTTGTATACAATTTTATATTTTTCAGACCTTTGTAAACAATACGGTATCTAAAAACTACTGTATTACACATAGTCAGCAATACAATTTGGAATTTTATGTACAGAGTACATGTAACCGGACTTATTACGCGGTACATGCCATGTGGAGCAAGCACATGTACATACACTGTATCGTAGTATTACACATTTCAACAATTCAAGACAAGCCTACCCGGTACTTGTACATGAAATGTACTAGTACATGTACTTAAATCATTATTGAAGTATAATTCTACAAAAAAGTCTTAAGTTTCCAAACTAACTAGATTCACTACTTTACTACTCAGTATAGGTTAGACATCATGTAGAATTATGTACTGTACTCGTCATTAAAGCAGCATTTTCTCATCCCAGGCGGCCAAATGTACAGCAGTCACATTATGCAGTCATGGCGGACAAACGCCAAATTTACAAGGAACGCAGTAAGATAAGATCTAATCATTAGAGCTCTCAGCCTAATTGATGTTCACATCAGAAGAATAAACAAATACTCACCCTTACGACGCAGCACAAACACGATTTCGTGCATTTTCGCCGATCTCTTTTAACCATATCACAAGTATTTGTTTTCCAGGTCCTTCGATCTCAGTCCCAAGCAAGCCTGTTCTTCATTTCTCCGTACGATCTTAAACCACCGATTGTCAACTGGTGCACACGTCGCACGTGGAATAACAAATTTACACCGGGAAGCGTTTGGGAGGCCTCGCAGAGTGCTCACACTATTTGGGCAAGTGTCGTGTTTAGAATTTGCTTTGATCGGAACACACACTACTTAATGTGACATCGGATAGTTCATCTATGTATGCCGAGATGACAACGCAAGGTGACAAACGGAGACCCAGGCGACTGGTAGACCGGTACAGGGAACCAACCGGTTGGAGAAAACCTTGAAAACAGACCCTTGAGAATTCCGAGCCAATGTATGAATAATCAATGCATGTTAATACTGAATGCTCTACCTAAGGTAGATGGCCTGGTCGTTACACTTCTGTAAAGTGTTCCGACCTCAAATAGGAGCGTCTTGCAGTTGGTGAAAGAACATAGCCGATCCACCCAAAGTTTTAAAATATTTTCAGCACTTTTAGACAAGTATGCGATGTATCATTGACAGTCTACATACGTACATTAAAGGTAGGATACACCATTAAATGCAGACAAAATTTACTACCAAATTCTTAAGAAAAATCTTACTTATTTGAAAGTAAATAATGATTGTAGGCATCCAGCAAAATATTATTGCGCTACGGTAGATACCCTGTAATTGCTGTGAAAAATTGAATTTTAAAATTTTTGAATTTCGCGATCGCGAAAAAACAAGAACTACATGTACAGTATAAGGAAAACTGCCCGACGCTGGCTGAAAACGAATGTTGTTTTTCTTGCTTTTCTCTGCAACCATGATTGTCAAACTTCAGACAGGTCAGTCAATCGATAATTACTAAAAATACAACCCCCTAATTCCACCCATGCCTAACAATTCAAGCAATTACCAATGGTGTATCTACCTAGTAACTTTATGTACACATAATTGAGAAATATTGCACACCATTGGCAAGTACGCGCGCGGTGTGCTTTCAATTTCACAGACGTGCGATTTACAGCACGCCTACATTTTGACGATCTGGTCTGCGGACACGTCAAATTTCTGAAAATGTGAAATATTAGCACTTTATAACAAGTAATTATCAGAGGAACAAGTACTGGGTAACGATGCAAGAAAGTATGCCAGCAGTTATTATGTTCACATCAATTCTGAACAAATGACGTGTAAATTATGCGTACAGTTGAATGCCGCTATTACAAACATGGGTTTCATTACGTGCCCATTTGTCAAGATGGTGTTTGTCCTTCTAAATAGCACCTCTTTGTAATCCCCTTGAGTAGGCTATACTAGCCAGCAAACATCACTGAATCCCCCCAAAACAAACCAAACCACAACACGACCCTAACCATTGTAATCACCATATTCAACCACTAACCACCATACTACACAAACAAGTCTACATGTATGTACCTCCATGCTCTACCTAAAGTCTAACGCACAGTGATCATCAGTGTAAATCAATTTAGAAAAATAAACGGAAACACTTACACAAATCCATGCACAAACTTACCTGCTTTATTCACTTCCTACACCATGCTACCGGTAGCCGCTACACCAATATTATTAATGTCCAACAATGTGGTCTTTTGTTTTCAGTGTGACAACCAGGAGAAAACTTCAATCAAGATAGACAAATCTTTTGTAACCACTGTACATTTGTACTTCCAACATGTCCAAAAGGCAAAAGTGAACACCAATCATAAGATTTTTCCCTCCAATAAACACGTACACCACACATACAACCTTTGGCCTTAGCACAACAATAGCCAACCCTATTCTCTGAGTTCTCCTATTGCTAAAAAGACCTTCAGTTAATTGTGCAATGCTTGCAATGCAATGGTTTACTGTGCACCCATAATAGCCTGGTTTATCAGCTGGTTTTGACACTGGTATGCATGGGTGAATAGGCACAACAGGGAGGCTAATAGCCCAGGGTGTGGCTTTCAAGCTACATGTAGGTATATGTACACATAGTGTACACATACATGTAGAACCACATTCAGTTTGTCCATTCAAATGTACTGCACAAATTAAATCAATAAAACATGACATTTGAGGCTACATGGAGGTGTTCCTCCATGGTACGCACAACACTTTCGAATGATCTACTCGTATGTAATTTATTTTATTTTTTAATGTACAAATACTTCATTTTGAAATCATTTTGTAATTTGTATACAAATTTAAATAACTAATGAAGTACAATAACAACAAATGCTAGTATACTAGTCCTTATTTTTGTGAAATAATTTTCAACAATTTCAACTATATTCAACTAAATATTGATCTATCCAAGCAGGAAAACTGAACAGTATCACTTAAAGCAAAAACATTTAAATATTGTGAAAAAAAAACAAAAAAAAAAGAACTAAACTATCAATATCATTGATCACATATGCACTAAAAAATGGCGTTTTTCTTGCCTTAAAGAGAAGGGTTAAAAAAAAAATGTCATGCATTTTTTAAATTTCTTTTACCCGCTATTGTACAATGTGTATACAATTGAATAATTGCTTTATGTTTTTGGGTGTATTTCGTCATTTTCGTGTCATTTTTATGTTTTATTGATTTCGGGTTAATCATAGAGAAGTTTGCATCAGTTCAATTATTTGTTTTGGTTATTATTTCAGATTGCTGGTTCCAGGTTGATGTGGAAATTACAAATCCTGACTTCTCAGCCTCTTTTTGAAGAAGAAGTGAACAAGCCACTCTTTCAACTCAGTTGAAGCTTGATACTCTACCCTCCGGCATTTGATTCCCACCAATAAACACGTTTTGTCCGATCTTTAAGTTATGAAGAAAACAAATTTCTTAAAAATAGTTTCAAAATAATAACCATTTCAACTAAAACATGAGATTGTAAAAGATTTTTTTTTACCCAGGCAATTCGCAATCTAATACCCCAACGTGAAGTAAAATCAATACAATGACAACAATATCATTCTCTGAAACTTCCACGACTTCTTCGGATGAGCCATTATGAACTAACAACATACATTTGTACCTTTGCAATAAAAATAGCTGCTGTAAAATGCACAGGGAAATCAAATCAACCAAACTATACAATATTAGAGTCGTATCCCAACCAATTCTGGGGTGGAAAAACTGAAAAGAAAGATTCTTCTGCAATACGATACTATTTGCTATGTTAGTGAATAACTAGCTGCAGGAATCATGCAACCATTTTATTTTCGTAACATTCTCAAGCTTAAAGCAGTTGATACAATGGATGGTTGAAAAGGCACTTTGGCATTTAAAACAGCATCGAAAATACACTTATTTGAAACCCGAGATTTTTGTTTTCCTTCAGAGGAACTACAATTCAAAATAAACAATTTGCAACAGGAAACTTGCAAATTTAGGCACAACAACATTTTTAAAGTCTGAAAATTAACAAATATCACGTTTCCTTTATTTATTTTTATTGTGTTGGCGATAAATGAAGTCACAAGACAATTTATAGCAACAAAACCTATTCATTATTGATACCTGCATATTGCATTTCTTCAGAAATGAATTGAAGGTGATATATTTAACTTTTGAATAAATATGTAAACACGATCACTATGCGCAAGATGTTACTACAGAGTGCCATGCTTGTTAACCAGTTCGCGCCGGATGACGAATATAAACGTGAAGTTTTCCTCAGATTCAAAATGGATGACGCATAAACACGCCACGAGCAAAGCCGGAAATGTCTGTCAGCAGCGAACAAGGCCGGAAATGCGTGGGTGTGTTTCCCGGTACTGGCGGCCTGAACCTGCTTCGGATCGAGTTTCGTTAAAAATAATCCCGCGTGTCGGCTCGGTGATGTTAAAATAATCCTGGCGCGAACTGGTTAATTTGAAAGCTTTCAACCTACAGTACATGTAGGGTAAGGAGAGGAATAATAGGCACTGCAAAAACAATAATCCTCTTTATGTGTGAAACTGCATGAAAGTGCTCATTAAAGTGTTACCATGACAACAAAATATCAATCATTTAAGGGGTGTCTCTTTAATCCTGACATATGGCGATCGCGATTCTGTTTTAGTTATACACTGTAGAATATCTAACGAAATCAAGAATAACATAAGAACAACTGCCCGACGCCGGTTGAAAACCAAACGCCGTTTTTCTTGCTCTTCTCGGCATCCAAAATTGTAAAACTTCGGCAGGTCAGTTAAATGATATTTAAAATAAAATACAACCCCCAAATCCACCCATTTACGATAATTCAAGCAATTACCAAAGGTGTATCCTACATGTACTTTTAAAATGATTAATTTGTACATGTACCAAGAAACTTCAAGAATTCATTCACGAGAAGTTTAAATGTAATCTAAGTTGATGGTACCGGTTCATGTACATGTACAAGTTCTTCCACTGACAAACATCAAACATTGAACCTGTATCCAACATAATTCTCACAAAATAACATACACAGGTCCTGTAGACTACCATGCAGTTCAATTTCTGTCTACATAATCATTCAAATTCCATGCAATTACCGGTACATCACCACTTTTTATGCACATAATACAAACTCACATGATTTCCATTGGAGCGGCTCTTGTTGGTCAAATCGGCGGACATTATTTGGCTTGGCTAGGTAACCACCGAAATCCTGGCCCTCGGACAACGACCATAGCGAGAATCGTGAATGAATGTTAGCGGAATCTGCTGAACTAGCAATGCATTGCAGGAGCCTTTGAAAAACACTGTAACATGATGCTTTGCCTGCTTTAGGGCACCAGTCTTAAAAACCTCCCTTCTGTACCGGTACCTGTGTTCTTCTTATAGTGCGTGTTCTCTTTTTCCCATGCAGGGCACCGGCTTGGAATCTGGCCCATGTGACCTCGCGATGACCTTTGACATGCGACTACTCAGGTGGCCCGCTCCCATGAATGAGATGCTGGTTACCAGGCCTCCATAAAGTGAGAGATTGTTGATCAATAAAGTAAAGTGCTGAAACATGACCAGACAATCTGTCAGATACAAGAGCAAGTGCTTTCTCTACTACAGGTGTGTGTTGTCAAGATTTCCTCTGTTTTTTACACTTTCCATAACGAGATAATGGGTGTAAATTTCCAAAGATAATTCCGTGGGCAAAACAAACAAACCACAGGTAAACTGCAGTACTCCTCCCTGATTGGCCAAGGAAATTACTGAATTTGTAACAAAACTGCTTATTCTTTCCTTCTAAATACATGTACATGTACTTAGCTATTTTTCAATGATCTAAAACAATAAATTAAGCCCCAATTACGTATACAACACTGTATGTGACATGTTCAGTTTATTACATAATTTATCTGAAACGAAACTCGATGGAAGTTAGGGCCAAGAACAAAATGTATATATTCAAAGGCTAAAATTTGAAACACAAACGCAAACCAAACTGAAGCAAGGGGTTTATCCTCCAATAAATATATATTTTTTTAAAACAAATTTTTTACCAAACATGCTTTCATGTTTTCATTTTGCATAAATATTGTTCATTTTCACGAATGTAATGCTTGTTTTGACTGTTCCAGATGAACACACTCAGGCTGTGCAATGGTCGGGCAACATCAATAGCCGGTCAATGTAGGCCGGTCAACATCCATGGCAGTCCATGCACTTCAATACTGCAAGATACATACTGTGATGGCTAATTTTTTGTGGCAAGTAGTGATGTCATGGACTTAAATTCAAAAAGTAGAATTTCTAAATTATAAAAATTTAATTTCCCTTACAACCAATTTTAATTTTTTAATCCGAGTGATGAAAACCTAAACATTTATTTCAACTGGCCTTTCCGTTGGTGAATAATTCGAGATTCAGGCTGATATAACTGGAGCAACAAAAATGGCCTCTAGGTAAAAGTCACCCACTCAGAAATTTGAGAATATTAAATTTTCTTAGCGTGGGTGAATCCTGCCACATTTGTCAATCAATGTTGGGGAACAGAACTGAATTGAAGAAAATGTACAATTTTTGGACCTTGCAAACAGCCCCCTCTTGTGGCAAATTAAAGCCAGGATAGTGGGCAACATTTATTTTTTGTACATGGCACAATGATAGAGAAAAGAATATGTACCGGTAATGGGACATTCACTTATTTTTTATCTCAAAGTGATCCAGATTTCTGATCTGTATCCAGATCAATCTTAAAATAGAATGCAATTATTCTTGACACAAATAAAGAGCCAAGCACCGGTACATGTATCTAGACACCAAGTTTCATTACAATCTCTCTAGTAGTTTTTACAAAATCCTGCTAGCAGCCTGCTAGAGATAGACATACAGACAGACAGACAGACAGATGGGTGAATACATACAGCAAAAATGGGCAGAGGTACATGTAACAAGGGTAACAGTAATTCACCTACTTTGTACATTCTCTTTGGAGGTCCAAACAGTCCAAAACGCATCCTTAGTCGTGCCGTCCGCATATACGAGCAACGGATCTTCACCGGTTCCGACAACGACCCGACGGAACCCCGCGACGACATAGATACGCTATCCATGATCACCGGCGCCCCGCTCAAGACACCTCGCCGACCGTTGTATTATTCATATTTCAATAATGTGGGATTTCATAGTTGGGTGAATGGATCCGTGTATTGGAGATTATACGGCTCGAGGGTTCTCGCACAAGAGAAGCCAAAGTGTTTGCATTCATTTGTAGCGGACCTCGTCAACGCGAGAATCTCCTGGCTTTCTTATAATTACTTCTGTCTCCAGGAAGGAGAGAATAAACACGCTTAAATTAAGCCCAGGCGAAGAATGAGTAATGTCATGGCTGCATAGCTCAGAATTGTATACTAAACTCTGATTAAGGTACCGGTACTTAGATGTACCAGTACATGTACCGTACACGTCATGAATCCCTTCGTCTGATGTGAGAACAGCCTGAGCAGTCAATTCTTCAAAAACAAATGTCTCTTCTAAAATTGTTCATGTACATGCCAAGTCTCCAAAGACTGATTACGTTTCTATGAGCATTTCTTGAAACCATGGCAACCAAATGTTACATTTTTGCCCTCAGACTAAACTCTGTGGCAACTGCAGTCCTTACACCTTCAGCTCAACTTGAGGTCATCCTCCTGACCTGACTTTCCTGACTGAATTTCCTTGATAAATAGAAAACTTGTATTTAAGAATTGACTATGCTAAGTTTTAGCCAACAGCGAAAAGTTCAAAGTGCAACTTCTTTGCCACATCACTCCCTTGAGTCGAACATACATTGTACTGTAGTCCTACATGGCCAAAAGCACTTTAACCACTCAAAACTTATGGCACCAAATTTCTTCAAAGAACCACAAAGCATGAATAAATTTTAATCAGGTGACAATGAGAATCTTAGTCAGCATAGTTGAAGATCCCTTTCTTGACTGAACATATTCCTGGTGAAATTTGTTGAGAATAACAAATTATACTAATTTGTGGAAAAGTTCCCTTTCCACCACCAAACAACTTCCTGCAGCATTTTCAAAGTTAAGCTTCTAACATTCTGTCTTATCCTCAAGGCATAACCTGAGTGTTGCTTACTCCTCCAAAAATGAGACAAATACCGAGGAAGATTATTATTTGTGAGCAAATCTCTTGATGGTGATTATGGCGGCAAAATGGTTGACCTACAGTACATGTATCTCTGGAGATACAGCTAAAGCCCCAGTCCCATCGGCCAAGGATACTCAAGGATACTCCCGGACATGATCCGGGAGTATCCTTGAGTATCCTTGGTCATTTTTGGCTATCCGGGGGGTCATTTTCTCCCGGACACCGCCGGATAAAAGTCGAGAAAAACAGCCGGATAGAAGGGCCCGGATAGTCAAGGATAATCCCGGATACAACACGGATACTCCAGGATACTACACGAATACTACACGGATAGTCCCGGATATGACACGGATACCCAAGGATAGGCAATTTCATGTTACAAGCATGTTACCCGGATAGTCCAGGATACGACACGGACACCGCCGGATACAACACGGACACCGCCGGATACACCACGGATACACCACGGACAGCGCCGGATACCCCCGGACAGCCAAGGATACTCCCGGATAGTCCCGGATAGTTCCGGACACTCACGGACATACTCCCGGACATGACACGGATACCTCAAGGATACTCCCGAGAGAAGAAGTGATGAAAGTCAAAAAATGGCTCTTTTTATATGCTTTTCAGCGTTCATCCAGGCGCATCCGTGATAGTCCGTGACTATCCGTGACTATCCGTGAAGCATCCGTCAGTATCCGTGTCATGTCCGTGACGCATCCGTGTATATCCGTGTATATCCGTGGTATATCCTTGGTTATCCTTGGTTATCCGGGTATGTCCGTGTCTTATCCGTGTTGAATCCGTGTTGAATCCGTGTCGTGTCCGTCACTATCCGGGACTATCCGGCGTCACATCCGTGTTGACACCGTGTTGCATCCTGGAGTATCCGTGACCATCCGGCTGGAAATCCCAAAATTTTCGTCCTTAACCGGGAGTGTCCGGGAGTGTCCGTGTTGTATCCTGGAGTATCCGTGTTGATGCCGGGACTATCCGTGACGGTTCCGTGCATATCCGTGATGATCCGGGACGTCTTTTTCGCTCCAGGATAGGGGCCGGATATACCCGGAATCAACACGGAACCGTCACGGATAGTCCCGGCATCAACACGGATACTCCAGGATACAACACGGACACTCCCGGATCGGGCGACTTCTTCCCGGATACTCCCGGACAAATTCTAATTTTTAAACCTCCCAACTTTTAAATTTCGGCTTCCCGGACAGCGCCGGACACTCCCGGATGCTCAAGGACACTCAAGGACTCTCAAGGATACTTCACGGACTCTCAAGGATACCTCACGGATAGGCCACCGGATACTCAAGGATACTCAAGGACTCGTATCCGGGAGTATCCTGGAGTATCCTGCTGTCCGATGGGACTGGGGCTTTAGAATTAAGCATCCATCAAAGAACCCTTCTAAACACTGAGATATTCCTGGCATCTCATCTGTTTATTTGTCTCTAGCTGCATCCACAAATAATTCCAGTCTTGTGCATCCGCAAATAGTTCCAGTCTTGGTGGACACAGTTAGGATGAACCAGTCATCTGGCTGTGAGATATAAAAATATCCATGTCCCCTTGGCTACCGAATTAGATCTCTTGATCACATTTGCAGACAGGAGTCTGTCCACAAACTTAATTTTATCAGTAATGTTCCGGGGACTTCTATCTTCAACCGGTGAGCCGTCTTGCAAAGTCACGAAGAAATCACAAAGCTTGCGCTAGGGCAATCAAGTCGTGCCTTTATCAGGGAAGGATGATGCAGGGCAGTTTGGATGGTGGAGTGCACCTCTGTTGAAGCTTCTTTTTTTCTTCAATTAAACAACAGCCGATTTAAATGTTAGCTGATGCTACGCTGGTGCAGTATCCTTGTAGGTGATAACACTGTGTTCGGTACGTGCGAGGTCTTGGAGGAATGCCGGCAATAAACAGTCATCAGTGCCCGGTACCCGCCGCCATGTACACCAGTTATCCGTCGAGTCTGTCAGTCTCGAGAGATCAGGTATTCCAAGACTGCAGGGACTGTGCTGGTGCGAGCACATGGGTCTCGACAGATCACTACACTGGGGTTTTCATTAAGGTGACTATCTCTCTTGAAAGCATTGCCTGGTAATGTCACACGGTAATGTCATATCGCTCAGGGGCATACTTTTTAAAAAGCAAACATTCACCTCCGTAAACAGCCAGCCTATTAAGTTTTCTCACAATTACAGAATAAAGCAAGGAACCTTGATAATATCTTAGACATACTGGTAATGTGCCTGCCAATACACTATTCTCCTTCTTTTTTAATTAAGGGTGTGGTAGGTTTTATAACTTGACATTTCAAAGTGGTAGGTCACTCGTCCTGAAACTTAACGCTGCAAAGTTCCCGAGTTACACACACCCAGACAGTTACTATTGCAACCCCTGCTAGCTATGCAGTAATCATAATGTAAACTGACAGAAATATGACAACTTGGCGATCAAATGAACCGCCACTCTACAGACACACTTTTTGAAAAGTTGAATACGATCCATTTATTGCCGCTTTAGAGTTTGAATTAAAAAAAATAAAGGCACGATCAGCACATTTTGTTAAACTCAACATTCACTGAACTGCCTGAAACCACACCGCCAGTTAGTCATTATCACCCTTAAATGACCCAAGATTTGAGTTGTTTTCTGGATCTATACAAGAGCTACCGGTATGCGACTAAACAATTCCTTCATATTTAGACTTTCCAGTCATCTTGCCCCAAGATTCATTTAAAATACTTGATCTACACTTTAACTTTGCATGTACCTTGCAATAAATCACAGTTATCAACTTGAAGCTGGTAAATGTACCACAAATGTACATCCTTGTCCGTTCATTGCACAGATTCCAATCATTGCTAGTCAGGCCATCACCTCTCAAAGGTCAGTAATTAGGTTGGTAATCACTAGGGAGAGTCTAGCCTCCAGACAAGAGACCCCCCCTCCCTGTTTTGAGGCAAATTGGCACTACAGCTTTTTATCACACATGTGGGATTATCTTGTCCAATGAATCAAAATATCTTAAAATTCAATAAAATTGCATTACAAGTACTGGTAATCGATGTTTACTAGTGGCCTGATGTCTCACTTTAAAAAAAGAAATGCATTGTGTACCATCATTATCGGCTCATGTACACGTACACGTATGTACAGGTAGTAGAGAGAGGAAAAAGCAACTAGGCTATTAACTGTGAGCTCAAATTAATTAACGTGGTTTCTGATTTCTTGGTAAACTACTAAGTGCAAACATACTTAGCATTGCACCAATTCCTCTGATATCTGATGTTATCAAAACAAACTTCACCAAGCAAACACCCAACTCAAACATACAAGGATGTTTATTAATAACGTTCCACTCCAGGAGCACAACATGAATAGAAAGATTTTATCCAGCCTTTCTCAGCGTGAGCAAGAGAGTACGTACATGTAAAGAAGACATGAAAAGAAGACATGTAAGAGACATGAAAAGGCAGGTGAGATGACGTGAGAATAGAGATAAAAAGGTAGGGCACTGGGAGGGAAAATGGAGAAAAATTGATTGACTGGACAGGAGGTACATGTAGGAAGTGATAGTCAGGCAGTGCACAATAGAATTGATTAGTTGATGACAGAGTGCTCATTTTGATGAGTATGTCATGAGAAAGATATGTGGCCATTGCAGATTTGTCCTTTCAAGAAATATTAGATAGAAAAACAAGCAATTTCAAAATGTTCAAAATTGTTGCAATTGCTTGTTATTCTGCTTATATTATTTCACAGGACAATTCTGCGATCGATTAACTTATGTCCAAATGTTTACTTCAGGCATTGGTTCTTATGTTTGTTTGTTTGTTTGTTTGTTTTGTTTTTGTTATAAATTTCATCCTTGGATATCTAGCGCATTCATTTTGCTGGATGCCTACAGTCATTATTTACTTTCAAATAAGTAAGATATTTCTTAACCAGTTCGCGCCGGATGACGTATATAAACGCAAACATTTTCCCAAATTCAAAACGGATGACGCATAAACACGCCAAGTTCAAGTTCGGAAATGTATGTCAGCAGCGAGCAAGGCCGGAAATGCGTGGGTGTGCTTCCCGGCACTATCAGCCTGAACCCGCTTCGGATCGAGTTTCGTTAAAAATAATCCCGCCCGTGGGCTCGGCGATGTTAAAATAATCCCGGCGCGAACTGGTTAATACTAGTTTGGTAGTAATTTTGTTTTGATATCTGCAAATTATGGTGTATCCTACCTTTAAAGGGAATCCCAGATGCTAACGTTTGATTGGGTAGATGTGATAAAGATCTACGAGTATCTCAATTGTCTGTCTGACCTTTTCAGAACCAAAGCTGTCAGAGACATTATACCTACCGGTACATCAGTGTACACATGTATCAGTACATGTACATTGTACCGTACCAGTACCCCAATACTCATAATGATGGCACTTGCCCTATCAGTCATAGATTTATTCATTCAGCCCTTCACATTGCTATTTTAACCAATCACAGGGCTTCCTGATGATGATTAATGTCTGGCTCGTGTTAACAAAATGTCCGACGACGTACATGTGAACTTGGAAACTACTGAGGTAAATACATCAGCAATGTTATTCCAATCACTGCACAATGGCCAACAGAGGGGGCTATTCATTCTTCCCAGCATCCACGCTTCATGCATGCTGGCTTAATTTGTTTCCCCTGCAAACATTTTAACGCAGTAGCCAATTTCATGAAGCTGCTAATGTAAATGTGCTTAGCACAACAAAATTTGCTTAGTTAAAACAGGCCACCTGCAAACATGTATTTTTCCTCTTTTTTTGGGGGGGGGGTGGGGAACTTCATTGTTTGTATTTTATATATATATATACACCGGTATATATATTTTAAATGTTTTTTTAGAAAATGTCTTTTCAGATCAAAATGTCAATATCACCTCAGTATTAAATTCTTAGTAGTTTCTCAAGTACTCACCGGTGAGGTGTCAATAGGCTGTCGTGCCGGCGTCGTGTAAGTCTGCTGCTCCCATTTGGAAGCAACCTCCAGCGTTTCCATGGTTTTCTGGTTGATACTTTTGCTGCCGTCCATCAGTGTAGCCTCGTAGAACTCTTGGATGTCTGATGTGGGGGGGAAGTGGTACGGGGGGAAAAAAGTAAGAAAATCATGGTTGCTGCGGTGTCAGGAAAAAAATAGTCGCCACTTAAGAGTCAAATAACACAAAATGCAAAAATAAATGTGACCCAACCCAACAAAATGAGTCCCAAGTCACCAGAGCTACCGTACTTTTGAATAAGAAGACTTTTTTGTACCGGTACATATCCTACACAATACAATGTAGAAATCAATGGAAACAGTCAACCCTTTCATCCAAATAGTATATTATTAAAGATGTCCACCTGAGCAATATATACCAAAATGAAGAGCAAATGATAAGTGCTTTCTTCTACCGGTACATGTGAAAAACAAATTAGTTTTTAAGACTCATTTTGAGGGATTCTGTCACAAATGTGCCAAACTGGTGTCGGCTTAATTTACACATTCCTCCTACACCTTCTGAAATTTCAGGCAAACAACGTGCAACTTGAGTAATGTGTACGTGACGATGTACTTGGGCATTTGTATTGGAGTAATGTGTTGTGATGTGCTGTAATGGATTTGATATGTTGTTGGTATTCTCAAAGAATGTTAGTGATTTCAGTAGGAACGTGTTTATTTATGCCTAGATCCAATGTAACTCATTAACCCTAACCCTACCTAATGCTACTTTTTACTACTAGTAGTAAAAAGTAGTATGCAGTACTCTCACTGACTTGTGTGCAATGCCTGTAGTAATTTTTAGTATTTGGTACTTCACCCCTTATTGCACTCGTAGTACTTTTTAGCATTGGGTCCCTCTGCTTGCCGAGTGTGCATGGCCCATGTATGCTGTGTAAGGTGTTCTAAACTCTACAGCAAAAAATTTCACTTGGGACACAATGGGTCAAGGCTGGACTACTGCATTTTTTGCCAGGTAAGTATTACTGACCTGTATTGCCACTATTAGTACTTTGTAGTTGGCAGTATCTGTACTCTGTCAGTACACACCCAATCATCAGTCACAGAAAGACCCAATGCTACAAAATACTAAGTAGTATTCTGTAGTACGCAGTTCTTTAGCCCAAAGTAAGGCCTAGGGGGTTACTACCTAAACCTTTCAAACTCCATCCAAACCTATCTCCTCCAATTTGTTGGAATTTGTTGGACTTAAGCCTGGCTTGACTAAATGTTGATGGATTATGATGGACTTTGGCCAGGAAGACTGAAGCACTGCTGGGGGATTCTGATTGATTTTGTCCATCATTGAGTACTGCTGTTATCATGAGCCATCTGTACTAAGTCCAGAAACATCAACCACCTCATGGATATGTTATCTCATTTTCAAGAATCAGAATGAGTGGTTGATTTTGGTTGATTTTTGGTTGATTTTGGTTGATTTTTGGTTGATTTTTGTTGATTTTGGTTGATTTTGGTTGATTTTGGTTGATTTTGGTTGATTTTGGTTGATTTTGGTTGATTTTGGTTGATTTTGGTTGATTTTGGTTGATTTTGGTTGATTTTGGTTGATTTTGGTTGATTTGGTTCTGTACTTATTTAAAAGCAGTAGAGAGTTACATGTAGGGTTAATGCATAAGGCCTAGAAAAACTTAGGCAAAAATATCTTTTAAAAGACCTGGTCATCACTGCGTCCATAATAATACTACCGGTATATGTCTTACATATCTTTGCAAAATGACTAGTCTGAATATCCAAACTCTTTCAAGTTAAAACCATTTTCTATTTACAATGTACATGTAATAGGGTATAGTCCATACAATTGTATCAACAAAATAAATCAAGATGCTACTAGCAAGCAACATACAACAGACAAATTTTAGGCAGACTTATACTGTCAGCAAACCAGGATCACAACACAGCAGAAAAAAATATGAACAGCGCCCTTTTGTGACCCAAACTAGCGTGTCATGAATGATTCATAGGATGAGTGGTTGGGCACAGTAATCACTGGTGCATTGAATATTTGCTTAAAGTTGCAGGCTAACTCAATCGAAACGGAGTTAAAGCGATCAAAAGAAATGGATGCCTTGCGGGGATAAGGGAAGGGCTCAAGCGATCAAACGAAATGGATGCCTTGCGGGGATGGGGAAGGGCTCAAGAGTAAGGTGTATTTAGAAAGCATGCAACAGGAAAGACGCACTGTGTCTTGTGGCATTCAAACAAATGGGGACAAAATTAAATACAAAATTGCAAAATGAAAATAAAATACAGAAAATCTACACAATATTTTCAAGCATAATATACACACAAGTTGACTACATTTTAAAAAAGGAATGTGATCTTTTAAAAATCTCTTTCTCAAAAAATGAGTGAAATTGGGTAAATGTATAAATTATAATCCCCACCCACCACTGTCTACAAATCAAACATCTACAAATAACTAAGGCATTCCATACATGCTTTCTTTGTTTATACTTGCACGTGCTTATCAATCAAAAGCATAATTATATATTCACCATACGTAATTTGTCCGAAATGACTTTTTTTTTTGGGGGGGGGGGGGAGGGGGTTCTTGGTCTTTACAACAATGGAAAAAAGAAGGACATTCACGGGGCTTACTTTGGTCAACTGGTATCAAGACACAGGCATCCTGAATATCTGTAAAACATTTGAAGAATAAAAAATCAGAACAAAACACAGGGAATAGACACTGATCCAAATTTACGTGTACATGTACATTGTACTACCATGTGCAGCATAATAACATAACCCTCCGACGTGCCACTGTACTATTTCTGATAGTCGCTTCGCCGTAAAAAAGCCAAAGGTCAAAAATTCTTATGTTACACGTATTCCTAGTTCAAAGCATGCCAAATAATGTGTGAACATATAAAGCCGTAAAACCAAAACAGCTTGGGGGTATACACGAAATACCAGCGACTAAAATAGTACGCAGTATTTGGTGTATAAACAAGATGGCGGCGCGTCGAAGGGTTAATTAATGTTAAGGCATCAAATCATGAACTTTTGATCATGAACTTTTGGCGAATCTCTTTAATTATTAAATAGTGACCCCCATCACCTGCACCAGGGGCCAATTTCATAAAACATGTAAGCACAAAAATTTGCTTAGCATCAAAAGTCTTGCTCAGTAAAAACAGGTTAGTCGGTCAAAACTCCACGTGCTTTTCATTCAAAGCAAAAGAAACAGCTGAATCGGATCCCAAACAATAAACATCAACTGAAATTTTGGTTTGTAAACCTGTTTTTTTTCCAAAGCAAAAATTTGTTTGCTAAGCAAATTCTGGTGCTTACAAGTTTTATGAAATTGGCCCTAGATTTCATAGCGAGGGTCCAACAGACTGATCCATAAGCTTCGACCACTGCACATCAGTGAGCAATAACGCGTGTGCCTCTCCAACACTGTACACATGTACTTTTTCTTCTAGTTGCGCAAGTCACAAACACGTACGTGTACGCGCGTCAAATTTTATTCAAGCATTTTATTCAGGCAAAGATTTCAAAGGTGTTCTGGGCCGCTGAATGCACACGTGTGCACGCTTGCCACAATCTGGAATGTGATTGGTCAGAAAATCATGGGCGGAGCTTAATGGCTCAGTCAATAGACCTGCATTGTAGTGACGTAATGGCTTTGTTACACATGCTTTCCTATGGGAATGAAGTCGGGATGCCAGACCAAGTAGGGATGCTGGCGCTCATACCGGCAGGAAAGCAAACATGAAAACCAAGTGTGACGTCAATGAGCAGCATAATTTAAGTAAACATTTTGCTTTGCTATGAATCCCAGCACTGGATGCAAAGTGGTCGTACAAGTTTCCAAAACAAGGTGTGATTATTGACCATTTTTTGATAACCCAAGCCTGCCAGTAAAAAACTGTGCCGAGCAACTCAGTAAAAGTTGGTCCATTTTTGTCTGTTAGTAAATATGGAATGGGGGTGTATGGAGGGAATTGCAATGAGGGATACTGTAGGATGGCATGAGAGGGTGAATCAAAACAATCTGATCAACATTTAAAGCAACAATTTCAGGCCAGCATGCAGGATTATCAAGTGTGGGTATGTACAGGTACACGCAGACTCAAGACATCCAACCAACTATGGTACGAGCAGGTGCATCATTACAACATTGTTTCATTATCATTTCATATCATTTCAAGGTTAGTAGAAGTCCTTTTAGTTTTGTCGTGAGAAAAATCTCATCTTTTAGGCAGCTGTTGAGGTGGTACATGTACATGTAGCAAAAATAATTAATGAAAGGGAAGCTTTAATTATGTTGACTTTACTAACTTTCCGGGAAGTACCCAACCGGAAATTATGAAAAAATATTGAAGGACAACCATTTTGAAAACAAATCATCTCAATTACGGTACATAGAATTCTATATGAACAAAATTACACTCAGTGGAATTTTAACGATTCATATCATGAAAATAGTTTTACAACAAGGATTCGAGAAGGGGGGGGGGGGGTGTAGTGCGGCCGAGAATAGCTCATAAATGCATTCCAATAAGGAAGCACGACCCGCGGCAATTCAACGGCCAGTCCTGCTGACATCCCACACAAAAAGACAGAGCAGATTTTCTGATTTGATTTCAAGGGATAACTTACATCAGCTACCGGTACATGTACACGTACTGGTACATGTACAATGTAGGCTTTTATTATTACTAGACCAAAAATAGACTCAGAATGTGTTGTGCTTCATTACAGTACTGGTGTCAACACCCCCCCCCCCCCCCCCCAAAAAAAAAAAAAAAAAAAAGTCTGCAAGATTGATAAACACCAATTTTATGCAATACATGTAAATGGTTAAAAAAAAATTCATTTTTAAACAAACAGACTGAACCATGTACATTTTGTACATCAGCATTCCATTTGTATTTTTACACTGGGCAGGAAATTTATACAAGTAATTCCTTCAAGAATTGTTGGAGTAAAATAAGGCACATGACAGGCCAGTTTGGTAAATTAGATTTGGGATTGAAAAAGAACCTGTTTTTAAGATCTAATTATTGGAAAAAACTCACTGAATGATTAGAAGGGTTTAGTGGCTAGATTTAAAATCATTCTCCACAATGCCATTCCCTCTACTGTAGTGTACATGTATGCACACAACTCGTTGTACGACATTGTAATTCCTTTGCAATATCACCATAATGTACCGGTACCATCGGTACATGTACATGTACAAAAGTATAAATGTATATATTACGTACCAGTACGCATGTTCCTTTTCTCAACTTACACGTATATGTATTTCTTTGAACATTTAGAAATGTACCATCACTCTGCAAAAACGTATTCCCTTTAATTTGTTTCAGTAAATAATGTTGGCCTCCATCATACTGTACATTACAATGTACGGTATGTTCCAGGTGTATACTGGTACCGGTACATGTACAAAAAGTTCACGTATTGTACGGTACATGTACCGGTACATGTACATGTATGTATGTATTATGTTGACATTGATTGAACATACCGGTACATGTACCAGTAGACCTGTGTTGGCTTCGTTGCTTTTCAGACAAACACAAACACAAGCTTGTATCAATAACACGTACTCATTCCAACTCTCAGTAACTATTGCTGACACAAACCCCCTGATAATCCCTCATCTCCTCTCTCTACACATCACCTCACACCCAATCTTAAACATCTCACCCTCTATGATAAATTGTGTGACAAATCCCCATACAATACTTATGATAATCCGCATCCCCCCCCCCCCCCCCCCACTCCCCCCCCCGACCCTCCACACCAAGCCTCACACTTTTTTTCAGATCCCCGCAATACATGTAGCATTCTCACCTAGCATTCTCACCCGCCATTCCCCCCCCCCCCCCCCCCCTCGCCAGCAGATTCACCCTACTGAATGGCATGCCAACTGTTTCCTTCCAACGCCGTGTGCAGCCACATGACTCCGTGTTGACACGACCGCGACGAAACACCAAAGCGTGACATGAGATGACGACTCGGCGCTGCTGAATCTGACAACGTTTGGTAAATGGACTCACCGAGTATGATCAGCAATTTTTTATTTTTGTTAGGCGAATGCTGGATGAAGCCTGCATCAAATCGTGATAGGAATCTTGTTGACGTACAGGGGAAGATGAACTTACTGACTGATACAACAAACAGTACATGTGCCTTGTACATTTACTGTACATTGCACATCTTACCGTGTTCTGTAACATGGTGCACTTTGATTTTATCCCTTTAACCAGTTCACGCCGGGATTATTTTAACATCACCGAGCCGAGGGGCGGGATTATTTTTAACGAAACTTGATCCGAAGCGGGTTCAGGCCGATAGTGCCAGAAAGCACAAACACACATTTCCGGCTTTGCTCGCTGCTGACAGACATTTCCGAACTTGAATTTGGCTTGTTTATGCGTCATCCGTTTTTGAATTTGGGGGAAACTTTGCGTTTATATACGTCATCCGGAGCTAACAACAGCACAAACATGCACACATCCTGTGGATTTTTCTGCATAGAGTTTGTGCAATGAACGTGTGGGCAAAATTGTGTCCCCACTGGAACACATGCATAGGACTCGGGACATTTGTGCATATTGTCAAACCAAAGGAGTGTTTATCATTATTAATTCTTTTCTAGAGCAAATTTTTTGACTGGAGTCAATTTTCTTGACTATTTTGCTGATAAAAAATTGTTACCAAAAGAGTCTACATAAGCTTCTTTTCCTGTTGGAAACAAATAAAAAGACAATGTATTGATCATATGCAAAAACATACAACAAATGTGCAATTACAATCAGGATGTACAGCATTATACATTCTGTCTCGACGAGGACACATTAATGTACCGGTACCGGTACATACACGTACCGTACGGTATACATGTACGTGTACGTGTACATTGTGTAAATGTGCACGTATTCTAAATGAATGTGTAGTGCTTGCAATGATTACAGTACTGTCAGACAAAGTCTGATGACAAATTACACAATGCCATATCCCTGACTATTATGATTTCAGCTCCCAAGTCCAGTCAATAAGTCAATAATAAAAATCGGTACGGTACAATGTATGCAATGCAACACACATCTTGCCTCGCATGATGGCACAATACACCTTGTGCAGTCAAATTCTTGCATTTTTTTGCCGACATTGCGGGCATACAAGTACCGGTGCATTGCACATTCTACAAGGAACATGTGCAATACATACATGTAATACCAGTACTAACCTCTTATATCCATCCATTCCTGAAACAGTGATACGAAAATTATGTTTTTCTTGAAAATAAAAGCACCCCATGTGCTATGATTTCACTTACAGACTTTACAAAGTATGTACCGTACATGTACGTGCATGTAAGTAATTTAGAAAATTTTTGTTTTTTGTTTGCAAAATGCTGTATAAAAAAGTACCTTTAACTACAATGTAGACTGGATCTAAAACAACACTCCGAGTCAAAGAGACAGTGCGTGGGCGAATGGGGACAAGTTGACATGTTGATGTCATTGTAATTGTATACTGAGTATGTGGCACATTCCTGAGGTTCTACATGTATGTGGTACATGTATTGTAGGTTGACATGGGTGACCTGTCCGGTACATACCATTGTACCCTTTAAAACAATTGTTACCCAGGATAGTATGGTATGTATAGTATACAGAACAACACAAACAACAAACGTGCACTTTACGAAATGACAAAGGCAACAAACATGTCTATTAAACAATGTGCCATCAATTCAAGTGTAAACGTAAAGATTTACCCTTACTGTACATGTACATGTGTACCGTAAGTAATTTCTAAATTCAACTTTGAAATTTGTATTTTTACACAAATTCATTTGTGGTGTGCACTGCAATATATCATGGCAATGGTACAGTATACAATAAAATTATGAAAATTTGTATTATTACAGAAACATTTGTACAACAGTACACGTGTACGGTATATGTGTACCAGGGAAAAATTTCATAAAAATTGTACGCATTTCAATTTGCTGAGCATGAAATTTCTTTTGCAAAAATGGGGTTACAAACCAAACTTTCAGGTGATGTTTATCTGTTTTTTGCTTAGCATGAAAAACATATGGAGTTTGGCTAACCTGTTTTTACTGAGAATAACTTTGTTTGTGCAAAGATAACATTTGTGCTTACATGTCTCATGAAATTGGCCCCAGAACTTTAATCACTAAGTGAATAATGCACTGACATTCTAGACGTGTATCATAGAACAAAAATACAGTCAATGGTGTACATGTAAACAAACACGGGAGCAATAATATACATGTATGCTGTGATCGTTTAGACACACACACCAAACAGAAAGTACATGTACATGTATGACTAACACAATGCCTACAGTGAATCGGCAATAATAATATTGTTTGGTAGTGCTGACTAGGTCTCTGATGAGACAGTTCCTACAAAAATGGCAACACAATACCCACATGAGGATGTCATAGAAGGATCTAATTAAGTGTCTTGGTTCACAGGCGTCACAGGCACAATGTCTTAGAGATACCGTACGTCATATGTGACCTGTTCCAACGAAACCCGGACAAAGTCGACTTTTTAGTTTTTCAGATTTTGCTTTTTTCAAATTCTCTAGGTTCTCAGCTTTAAAATGATGTATCATTTACATATGTACCCCCACCCTATCTTCCCTGGGGTCTGGATTTAGTGATAAAACCCTGACAACCTAATTATGAGATAAACAGCTTTGAAGTTTAGAAAAGCGTATTATTTCTATACACAAATGTTTCACAAAATTGACAAAAAACACACTTCTGGTAGACGGATTTTGTTCAAATTTGAGGAGATTGTAGATTAATAGTGAGTGACTTAGGAAAACCTAAAACCTCAAAATGGTAAAATCCATCCCGAAATGACTTCAGGAGTACATTGTGACAAAACACATTGTGCGACTTTGTCCGGGTTTCGTGGGAACAGGTCACATATGTACAATGTACGGTACATGTTCCACATGTACCAGTACTAGTATTTGTACCATATGTTTTTCCAGTGACACAACCAAATAAAATGTGGGTGCAGTAAACATTCCATAGCTATGACAATTTGAGAAAATAAACGATTGCAATTCAGAATTTCAAAAGACCCGAGACCTACTGTACATGTAATCTCCTAATGGCTTTGTTTACATGCGCTCTCCTATGGGAGCAAAGTCAGGACGCCAGACGAAGTAGGGGCATACTATTACATAGAAAAGCGCACATGTACACGAATCGTGATGTCATTAATGTACATGTAGGTATTGGGAGTATTCCACATCCCATAAAATAACGAGCTAAAATATCACTAAGAAATTAATGAAGCGATGTACATGTAGCGACGACATGTCACAAAGTAAAAGATCCTTTAAAAAAAAAGTATGAAGTCATCTCCAAATCCCCCTTTGTGAAAAGTAACAGCAACGACACAAATCGTCTGTAAAAGTCCAGATGTTTATACATTGTGTACCAAGCAATAATAATCCTCCCATTCCACTAAGCCACTCCATATCCGTATAATGTAAACCTCTAACGCTGAAAGTGCCTTCAAAACCAAATTTGACTTTATACTTAAATTTACCATTAGAATAGAATTCCCAGTGATACACATGTCACCAGAACCAGGGACCTTGATAATAACTACATGTACACACAAAAAGTATGGCACCATCACAAATTGATGGGAAGGAACACCTTGGATTTATATTGTTAAAAATAGAAGATTTATTACTCCCAGACAAGGCCTTTGGCAGTGATCACAAAACACTCAGGGCATGTGCACTAGCACAGAATTGTTGAGCCCAGGCACATTGGTTCCCACGGTGTTTTGGGTTGTTTTTTTTATTTAGGAGGAAACCAATGTACATGTACATGTATTGAGGGAAACAATCTCTGACAGCCATGGTTGGTTTTGAACGTGGGTCCTTTCTCTATGGTTGAAATGGTTACAGGGCAACATGTATAGTGTTATTTACTATATTTTAGCTGCAATGTTTAATTTAACAATTTTGCATTCTTGAAGTTTATTCCCCGATTTGTTTTTGTCTTCTTTTTTTCCCAGGAAAATCTATCAAGGTTTCACATACATTTTGGTGTTAGCACAAATTTTGTGACTCTTCATTTTACAATGTACAGTAGGTTGGATTTCGAAAGAAAAGAAAACTAGGTTGAATTTGAATTATAACAAGTGAAAGTGAAACATGATTTTGTTTTTTTGAAGAGGGGGGAGGGACATTTTGCAGTGGGGAGGATGTGTGGAGTGGAAATGATTTGATGGATGAGATGGTTTTACATGCTTGAAAATAAGTTTAAAATGATGATGAGTAGCAACATTTTACGCTCAGGTTAAATGAGTAAATAATAACAATCGTGCTTATAAAGCAACGTGATATGATGTGTGCACAAAGGAAATGGCTGAATTTCATGGACATTTAGCAGGCCAACATTTATACTAAATCGGTGTACCTCAACGTTACCCTGGCTTAGTATTTGTCCAGTTGCGGGGCAAACTGAACGATTTTCAGCAACTTTGGTTTTCCCGCGTTCCCACCTTAGCAATTTAGACGACAATTATGAATGTGTGACAAGCCCCTATTTCATGGCTCTGCTTACCGTAAGCACAAAATCCTTGCTCACTGCAGCAGACAATTAACATTTTGTGCTTACAGTAAGCATTTTTGACAGGTTAGTGGGAAATATTTGCTGGATACCCATGCATACTTTCTGTGACGAAGATTACTGTCCTTAAATGGTTAGCACAGAATTGTTTTGCTCGCACAGTGTTACGGTTAGAACAGAATGTTGATTGTAAGCGCGGAAATCTTTGGTTAGCAGAGCCATACAATTGGGCCAAAAACAGAAGTCTGGCAAAAAATTCATAGATTTGTTTTTAACCCTAACCCTGCCAGATCCAGCACAGTGCATCTGTGTTGACTGCTTGACCTTGCTGGTCTCTGCACACAAGTCAATGTGACTTGGGGTACGTTCAGACGGTGGCGTAAGTTAATCTAATCCAAAAATACTAAGTTAATCTGTCCGTTGGAACGCTCTAATCCACCCGCGCGGCGTAAGTTACGCGACCAAAATGGCGTAACTTACGCTTCCCAAAAGTGGCCGATTAGATTAAGTTGAGCGAAAGATAACGATCTCCCCCCGCGGCGATGAGCCATGAAGTGCCGTTGGAACGCAACTGACCTGCCACTTCCGGTGTTAGTTTATTCACATTGACCTGTTTCGTGACAGGTCCACCGGCCGTGCTCATTAGCCGGGCACAGACAAGGCAATTTATTTGTTAACCCTTTGCAATGATGGCCACCGCGCCGAGAATACATCAGACGTTGCCTTCGTTTGACAAACTGCCAAAAACGTCAACGCGGGTAGCGTGGTCTTGTTGACGCAATCGGTTGTTTTTCAGTCTTCTGAGCCTTTTCAGCACACGATTTAGTATTCAACTCTCCGGCCTCGGAATCTGACGATCGTTCCCTTTTATCCCGAATACAGGCAAGCAAAAACGCGAGAAAATCTTTAGCATTGATCATCATCGGCGCCATTTTGATAACTCATGGCCTGTCGCACGTGCAATTACATGAACATGTATGCGTGTGTGTGTACATTGTACATGTACACGGTTTATTCACCAGACCGTTTTACAAACCCTAGCTTAGGCCAGTCGGTCACTGCGCTCCATTATTATAGGCAAACTACATAAACAAAGCCGATATTGCGAAGAGGCTGGAGTTTGGAAAACGGCAGTACGCTTGCGCTCTAATGTACATGTATACTGTATACTATACTGTACAACACTGTCCTTGTTTCCCGCGCGCGCGCTTTAACCGGAAGGCTGAGAAAGTGGTGTTTGCGTTGCGTAACCACGATGGCGTAACTTGACCAACTTTTCCGCCTGGGAAATGGCGTAACTTTCTCGTTTGAACGCAAGCATGTTTTGGATTAAAAACGGAATAACTTAGTATTTTTGGATTAGATTAACTTACGCCACCGTCTGAACATGCCCAAAGTTATGCAATCTGATGGGTCTGGCAGGGTTTCTAGACAAAATACCCTGGAGGGTTAGGGTTATTAAATTAATTAATGTTCTGTCAGCACAAGATGAAAAGTCCAAAAGACGGATGCGATTGGAACTTACCAAGTAGAGCCTGAAAGAGACGGCTCTTGAAGATCCGAATGACCCTCTCGATGGCATTACGTAGGGGTCGGTCACCAGGCTTGGTTAACTTGGAGTGGTAATCCTCCAACAGCTCCAAGGCCCTGTGGGCCTCTGAAGAAACAAATCAAGACAACACAATATGGAGTTATCATTCATTTATTCAATTTAGTATGATTTGACTTATTGTACAGTGTACACAAATGGAAACTTGCTTTGACATTGTCAACTGTATTTTTATTAGTAAAAACCCCTCTGAAGTGACGTCATGCCTACAAATTGTCATTTGCATCGGCTTTGCCATATTTCGAAGACCTTTTGGGCAAGCGCACACGAATGTGTATGTTCACGTACACATAACCCCTGAAGAATGAATCACAATAGGCTAACAATAGATCCTTTCAGACCTCCAGCATTCGTCTTTTGTTTATTTCTTTTCTCGGGTGTTAAGTTTACGCCAAGTCTATGGGGTTAGGTTATAGTACAGGAACAAAGGAAAACACAATAGGGAATCTTCAGTCGTTATGGTGAACACGACAGTATGATGGCATAGATTACACAGTTGTAGTTGTTATACAAAGATGGATGTACAATTAAGGAAAGGTGTCTGTAAACAAAAATAATAGGGGAAAAGAGTTAAAGGGAAAACCGAAGTCGTGTGCCCCTTTAACAGGTTTAAGGTTACTGAAGAGGCCTACAGGAACATCTGTGAGATGTCCAGATTATTAAATGATAGATGATAGATGGAGCAAGTAGGCAATCCACCAATCGTTAACACTTGCGGTTGCGTTACGCTTGGTGGGTCGACTCAACACAGAATGTAATTAATGACACCACAAGGTTCAAAATGTCACTGCACTTTTATTTTTATTGATAGACCTTACATAGAGTCAAAGTTTTGCAAATATTGATAACGTTGGCTTAATTACATAAACCATATGTACATGATGGCGTGCAGGCACCACCGCACCGCATACGAATATCCCAAAATGTCTGCCACGTTAAACGTAAACAACGTGTTTTTTCGTCTTTTCTCTGTAACGGTTAGACATTACATTGTAGGTTCGTTTCCTTTCGACCAGATGTTTGAAATAGGATGAGTAAACAATCCAAAACATCAAATAATTTTGGGGGATTTCAGGACTTAGTGCTCCTTTAAGGTTTCATTATACAAAATCAATAGCCTGATTAGACACTTTCCATCACAGGAAAGTGACGATATCATAATGGTACCAATATAATGGCTCAATCGTATTTAATTCAGTGTTTTGGAATTTTGTCCAGTAATCTTGTTACCCGAATTCAGGGGTGCACCATAAATCTAGGTCAATTTCATGCCAAGCCCCTACTTTCTTTCTTCTTTTTTCCCCATTTTTTTTCCTATCCAGCAATGACAAACAATGCCGGTGGGCAATCAAATAATCTCATCAAAAGAACAACAGACTGGGAGCACGCACAGCAACATTATTAGGCTTTAGAGAAGAAAAAAACAAAAAACAAACGTGCTTGGGTTACTCTGAACTTTAATACATGAAGCCAGGGTCTAAGTATGTGGAGAAAATCCCATTATTTGTTGCTTCTCTTTCAATGGAGGGGTGTTTAATTTATTCGACCTCTGCAACAACATAATGTACCAGTTGTAGTTGTTGGGTATGATGTTCATGTGCATTATCTATTCTTTTTCAGAAAAACAAATGATAACATTTTGTTTTTACCATAGAAATACTATAATCTTTTATTTACCCTCAATAGTTTGTTTGTAGTTTGTTTGTTTGTCGGGTCCAAGAGGTTACTGTATAACTATAAGCGCTTCAATTTTGTTTTACCCTAATATCAACTAATAAATACTACAAAATACTACTTGCATGCAATAGTAACTGTAGTATGCAGTACTTTTACTACACTGGCCTTTGAGAATTGAGTAGTATTCTGTACTGTAGTAATAGTAGTAGCGTAATGTATCCTAAATGAATGCCCAGGACCTATGGGATTAACAACTTTTTTTTTGGGGGGGGGGGGGTGCACTGTGGTGAAGATAATGGTATGCCACAGCTATAATTCTGATTGTTTCAAAACAGGATTGGGGACTGGTGCCTGGTAATTGATGTCACCTTGGGGGGGGGGGGGGGGGTGGGGGGGGGGGGGGGAGGTGGGGGGGGGGGGGTGGGGGGGGGGGGGGGGGGTGGGGGGGGGGTGGTATCAGTTGTCAGGCCCCTAACTGCTTTAGCACAATAGTATCCTCAATCCTTGCACTTGGCTTAGGATTACTCAACCATGAATTGCAGAAATCCACACACAGGCTCCTAGCATGGTACAAGTATAAATCTATTGCACAGCTGATGTTTTCACCACAGCTAAGGTAGGGCACAGTGATTGTCACAATCTATGGCTTCATGCACACTTCCTTAGGTCTCAGGAATGTTAACAATGTAAACACACTGTGGAGATATAGCATAGTTTATGATAATTTATAGTCCACATTGGATGACTGTTCCTTCTTTATTCCTCCATGGTGTGGTTAAACAGAACTGCATGGCAGAATACTATCAAGTATAAGTATCACTCAGTATCATTTAAAAGACAATAGACACATTTTGTTATCATACTACAAAAAGAACAAAAAGTGAACACTATTTTTCCAGTTTTTTTAATACAAATACGATACGATAATCAGTGATATGATATAGATTATAGGCCTTTGATTATTAGGAAAAAAAGTGGCGTCGGGCATGTCAGGCTGAATACTCTCCCAAATGTCAGTCCCACACACACTATCCAGATCCATTTTTCGTGGGGTTTTTTTGTGGGTTTTTTATTTTTTTATTTTTGCATGACTGAGCGACTAATTTATTTTTACGCAAGTTCCAATAAATTACAAACCTTGCTTCCGGACTGGCATATTTTCCAAGGTATGAAACACAGCGTAAATCCGGTGAAGGCGTCTATTTCCGGTTGGCTTGTCAACTGTTGCGACGCAGCGCGATCACAGCTTACGGCCCGTCAGGCCTGACTTCTCCCCGGCCGGCCCGCCTCCACACGGTCACCCCGCGCGCTGACTACACTGTCTGTGCACGGGACTCGATACTGCGACCAAACAAACTTTCCCGTAAACGCACAACTAGTCCTGAAAATCCTCTTCTACGTGCAATTACGACCACAAGTAGTCCGCTAAATGTCAGGTCCAGCAGGTTAGCTAACAAGCCGGGGCTGTGCACCCCAAAACAGCCAGGACAGAACAAATTTCGATGAGGTAAGGCGATATTTTTCGCGTGTTTTTGAAGCAGTTATCTTTCGCACGGCAAAATGGCGACCTCGATTGACCGCGCGTCGCAAACTTGATCACGTGATTCTAGTGACCTACTAACCTTTGACCTTCTTGCCATGCAGCAGCATTTGCACTCCAGTCCCAGCCAGAGAGTGCGGAGTTCAGCCTTTTCTGCTTTTCTGTATAACAGCGCATTTTGGGGAAGAGTAAGTTCCTTTATTGAATGCAAATATTAACCTAGACAAGAGAAAACCAGCAAGACAGCGAGATTATTTGGGGAAGCAAAGTTTTACTAATACAAATTACCAGTACAAATTACCAGACAACTAAAAAATGGTAGAAAAAAATCCTCCAGGTCTAGTGATGGGTAGGGTAGACAGAGCCCACTACAGTAGTTCTGCCAATAAATATCTGATCTCTGGTTTATTTTTCTCTAGTTGATGATGCATGACTGAGTGCTGATTTTTACACATCCAAGAAACCATTGCCATGGCAACTTCAAAAAAAGATGTGGTTTCCATGGCAGCTGAACACTCGTCACAGCAATCCAAGGAGCAGGCTGGTACGGGTGAATATTTGTTGGCTTCAGAAGCACTGGAAAAACAAATGCAGCTGTTAAAGAGACTACCAGAAAGACAAAGGTAAATGAATGTAAATTCAGGTTGGATTCTTAGCTAGCGATGTATATGCACCCACAGCATTCTGTCTGTAAACAAGACTTAATTATTTATTGCAAATTTTGTGGATAATTGAAAATATTTTTTAAATTAAATTGCAAAACATGCCTATTTCCATTCCAGTGGATGTAAATTGGGTTTGTATTTTGAAATGTTGTCGAAAATCATTCATTATAACCCTAATCCCATTGAGTGATTTACTAGAAACCTTCCTCACCCTTGCAAAATCTAACATCAATTGGCATCTCATAACTGCTGCTCTGATTATGGTGGTAAGTAAGCAAACCAGTTTACTAGTGCAGTTCTTCAACAGATTTCAACAAAACGTGCAGTTGGTTGGGGGTTATTCACCAAACGTTTGTGAACAATTTATCTGATTTTAAATAGAATACTCAATTATTTTTGTCTAGATGGTCGTTTGGTTACGGACCTCTCGTTCTCTCCATCAATGCTGGTCTGGTCGGTGTGATCGGTAACTCTTTCTTCCGTCGGATGTTGATGGTCCGAAAAGGTCTGTTTCTGACCAGTATTCCCAGCGCCCTGATGCCGGCCCTGCTGATTGGCCCTGCCTACCTTAGACTTGTCACCCAACCAATACTTCTGAACAACTTGAACTGCACGGTTTGTGCGGAGATACGGGGCGGCTTGATCAACGTTGTACTGGGTAAGATTGTTGGATGTGGGAAAAGAGGGTGCGACAACTGGCAAGAATTAAAAGGGAAGGTCTGGAAACTCAACATCCTTAGACTTAGAGAGAAAAGGGGGGCACCTTTTTGGAGCAGCCAGGGAACACACCCTTCCCCCCTGTATCCACAAGTCTGTTCTAGCAGGGAGAACACTGTGGTTAATCTGCAACAAAGGCAGCATTTCATAAGATCAGAAACTTTGGATTTTTGAACATGTTTGCGCAGGCATCTTGAATAGACTGCGCAAGAATATAGCACATATGGGCACCATTTGCAAGGCCTACAAACTGTGTGTCAACCTTTTGGGGGCATTATACGTCCTGTAGGAAGAAATTAAAATGCTGTGAATTGATGACTGTAATCAAATTAAAATTGTTGACCGTAACTTTTATTCGATCGCTCACAGAGATAATGATTGGGTAAATTCAAACACGGGAGTAGTGTTGTGAGGTTTCAAAAGGGGAAATGGGGTGAAAATGTAAATGTACTCCCCAGTGAATGTTTTAAACTCTCATCAACATATTTTCTTGTTCCCTTTCTCTGGCATTTGTCGTGTTGTCAGGTGCCCTGTATCCCATATTTTTGGCAGCTCCTCTCAACGCGGCCTTGGCCAAACGCTACGACACGGTCAAGGTACCCTCTATGTCCTTGAAGGAATTCAACCGGAGCCAATTTGTTAGTTTCTGGAGGAGCAAGATCCGTTACTTTAAGGGACAGTTTGTGACTATTGCAATCTTCCAGACAGTTTGCGGAATGTATGTCGCCGGCTCTCAGATGCACGTTACCAAACAGGAACTCAGTGGGAAACTGGTGAAATTAGATCGTTGACTGGAGTAGAATTCTTGAAGACGTTCTCAACAGAACGTGGTGTACTCTTTCTAGTGACATCTGAGGATGTTGGCAACTTTTCCGCTTTGCAAGAATCTAAGATAACTTAGCTGGGATAAGTTGCGGACATGTTTGTCTGCAATAAGCCCACTGTATCGAGTAAAAGTTACCGAAACTGAATCATTTCCCAAGGTTTTCTGTCGATGAAAATTGGTGCTGGATGGAAGATTTTAGTTTTCATTTTGAAGTGATAATCATTTGAAGTTGCAATTTTCTTACCTTTTTTATCCAGGTAAATTGTCACTGATGATCACTCTATGTTTAGTACATTTGTGAATAGATAACAATTTCACATGTTAATATTATATTAAGAGTCCCCTTTAAAAATCAATTTTTTGTTTTTGTGTTTGTCCAATCTGGTGATTTTCTTTTCACAAACTATTGTTTTTTAGAGAGTTTTGTAGAAATTGCAGTTAAGAAGTTTATAAACTCTAGATGAGCACCTTATCGATTTTGATATCTTTTATTAAATTTTATTTTGGTTTGTTAAATGTCATAAAAAGATCCATAAATAATTGTTCAGGCAATTATTGGGATAAATCTTATTATGGTCTTAATTTTTCGTTGAGGGCGCTAAATAAATAGGTTCGAATAAAAATATGGAAACCAAGATGGCGATATACAGCTTGCCGCGTCCAGGGCCGTTTTCAAAGCCCCGTACCCCAGTTTAGTACGTCTGTGGCTCTTATCACCGGCTCCATCACCATTACAAACCGCATAAACGAACCACGGGGACGAACATTTGTTGGGGCTATATAGCCCTGTATTCGTGATTTGGTTATATGTGTCGCCGACAGTTAAGTTTTGGTTGTGGACGGCGATGGCCAATCAAAGCAAGCCACAGTTTGCTGGTGCGCCGCCCCACGCCCTGTCATTGGACCTCATTAGCTGAAAGTTACACGAGGCTAATGACGTTTAATTTCATCTGGCCAATCACGTACACCGGTCACAATGATTTCCAATGCCACTCGTTTGTAGTGGGCGTGGTTTAAGTTAAAATCACGTGCACGTACAAACCGGATGGACCAATCCGAGCTCGCTATCACTGATACGCTCGCGCTGCTCGTCTTCATTGGTGAAAGGTTTTTTGCTTGGTACGGTGTGCATGTGGTGTATAAAGAACTGCCTCGTGTGATGAATTATCGGCATATTTTCGCCATTCATTGGGACTTTGTGGGATTGGCGTAAACTTTCAAGATGAATGTTCATGTATATAACGTTTAATACTACATGTACTAGTTTATGCAAAGAATGTTATTGTTAAAGACATCTAGATTTGTTCCCTTAACGAATTGCCCATATTTTATGATATACATTGTATTTAAAACGACACAAATAATTGCAAGCAATAATCGTAAAAACTTGATTTAATAATATTTGTCATCAGACTTTTAAGTTTCTGAGCTGGTTAAAAAAAAAATCAGCTGTCAAAAATGTTATTTTGAGTTCGGTGTATGTAGTTTGCCAACAATTTTTTAAGCACTTTTTGAAAGTATTTGGTGGTTTATATAGAGTTATTATTATGTAGACATATATACATTTATATATTATTTTATTTTTTTCGGGGGGGGGGGGGGGGGGGTTTAATGGGGAAATACCATGCTAAATTTAATGCTAGGGCAAGTTATATAAACATGTCTGTTTATCTGTGTATACCTGATTATACCGTTAATTGTTAACACCGCCCTCTACTGACAGAGGTCAACAGCCAACGGCCCAGCGCAGCGCTAGCGAGAAAAGGCCAATTTTCGTCAATAAAATTTAAAAACCTACTTTTTGCGTTTTGTGGACAATAGCTGCGTTGCTGTGCCATGTCATAGGCGATCTAGATTGTAATTTACTCATTGGTAAGTGTGTTTTCACATAGTAATTGCAAAATAAACTGTACATGCATCTGAACGTCTCATCAAAAGAACTTGTTTATTTTACCGTCGACCGATGTTGCCTGCACTGATCGTATAGCGCCCCCTGCGCATGTGTATACATGTACATGTACAAATTCTAAGTCGGCCTACACGATAGGCCTCACTAGTTCGGGTATAACAATTAACATGTAGACAAATGCCATGTAAGTTTGGAATTGAACTTGAATTTGAAACCCAAATTTTCGAAGTCTAGAATTTGTATTAAGTCGTGTCTCACCATGGAGGATTCCTCAGATAAGATTCGTAATTACTAATTAGCACCTATAGCCAAAGACAAGTAAAGTAGGCCTAGATAAAATCTAGGGGGAAAAAAAATCACCTTTTTTTAATGGATGGACGATGGAAAAAGTCGCTTGAAGTCTTGGATGTTACAACTGGTAAAATAATGTTTACCATACAAATCGGGTACGATTAACAATCAAACATCTACTGCCTAGCTATATTCCTCTGATTACCTTGATTCTCATTTGAATTTTTCTCAAAACCCAGATAAAGAATGACCATCTACAATCTTTACATCTTTGACCGTAACGGCGTGTGCCTGTTCTACCAAGAATGGACCCGTGAGAAACACCCAGGAATGTCGCAAGAAGAGGTTAGCTTCCTTTAGTTTACCTGACCTTTTATTTCTCAACAACCTGCTAAACTTTCTAACTTTCTATTCCTCTTTTACTCTTCACACATTTGTATACTCTACTTTTTGTCAAACTTTGAAGATAATCTGCTTCGCTTCTTTGTGTTGATCTATAATGATGTTTTTGCCGTGTGTGTTTTTTTTAGGAATTTAAGCTGATGTATGGAATGATCTTCTCAATCAAGTCGTTTGTCAGTCGGATGGCACCAGTTGACTTGTATCCTTTATACCCAATTTTCAAAATAAGGAAAACAACGATATCCAGTCACAGTATCTAGCTCCCCCTCCCTCTTCCCCTGATAATTTCTGATGTTTTTAGACGTGCTTTTGTTGACACTTGAATAGCTTCCAGGTGTGAAATTGTTGTACATGTATTAAACAAAATATCTGCCATTTTTGTTGTCGGTACTGAACATTTTGAGTTCAATATTTGTTTTTCCTTGACGAGTTTTTTAATTCAGCAAGGATGGTTTCTCCAGTTTCTGTACCAGTTCTTACAAGCTACACTTTCACGAGACGGCCAGCGGGTTGAAATTTGTCATGAACACCAGTCTGAATGTTGGGTCCATCCATGACGAGTTACAACACATCTACAGTGCAGTAAGTTCCGTGTCGTTAAATATCTGGCATATGTTATATACAGAGTTTGTATCGAATGTAATTTGGAAGTTTTCTCTTTATATTTCTGCAGATATTTGTCGAACACGTCGTAAGGAATCCTCTCAGTAGACTTGGTCAGTCCATCGATAGTCAACTCTTTAAGACCAAACTGGACAGTTACGTCAGAGGATTGCCTTTCTTTTCCACTAGAGTAAACTGAACGAACTGTCACCACCCCCCACTCCCCCCTTCCCTTCCCTTCCCTTCCCTTCTCTCACCCCCACCTCCCCCCTCCTAAACGCATGGCAGACTCAAAGGCCGAGACCAGACATCACTGATGTCCAAGTATGTATACTTGCACGTGGCATTCCCAGACTAACTTTGTTAGCCGTGAAGACGTACATATACAACAGATTTTTGAAGAAGCCGAGTTTCCAAGCTGCGTTTATCATGGATTAGCCACTGATTATGCATACGTCTCATAACTACAAGGTTTTTTAGCTCACCGTGTTTGTGCTGTAAGTGCAAAATTGATGACATACATGTGTAAGCTGAGGGATCCATGTTTAGCAAAGCCATGAAATTGGTCAAAAACCTGAATCAAGAACAGTGTTTGTGAAAAAGTTTAACCACTAATTAGCGCACACTGTTCATTCCAACTCGTTCCCTAATACCTTTGTCTAGTCCAACTGATTTTAAATAAGAATGGTTGTCATTATTTTTTTGAAGTGAATGCTAGGTACACAAGGGGATCTAAGGAAGATATTGTGGTCAACTAAGGCAATCCCTGGTAAAATTCCTTGATTCACAGCTGTATTGTTTTATATATCACTATAATATAGATTGTTCTGTAATAAAATAATCATAATTTTAACTAAATGCTAAATTAATGATTGTGTCCTGTTTTCAATTGGATCGGACTGAGAAATGTTTTATTTTCCTGCCAATTGGGTTATTCAGTGACCTTTCCAGGACTTATCCCACCGCATCACATATGCATGACATAATATTAATAGTACTTACATGTACCCATCCCCAACCCTGCTTGTATCGTTTGATCATTTTCTAAGCCCACCTGAACAAATTCAATTTTGAGATAAATGCTGTGGTTCCCGAATCCCGAACTTGGCTAAAAATGCAATGCATGTGTAGACAAAGTAGCTATTTACCTTTAAACAGCCCCCCCCCCCCCCCCCCCCACCCCAAAAAAAATCATTTTCGCTCCTTAGTGTAATTTATGTTAAACATTTTGAAGCTTGCATACATACGAAGTAAAATTTGTAACATTAATTACACAAAGGAGCGAAAATGATTTTTAGATATGAGATGGAGAAGCCCCCCCCCCCCCCCCCCCCCCCTACTTTGTGGTGGTCATTGTGCTTGTGGGATGTTGTGGTTTCTCAGGGATTCTGTTTAGATTTTTAGAGGTGGTGCGTGGGTAACAATAGTCTAAAGGGTGTGTGGGTATGGGGGAATAAGGGGGAATAAGGGGGAGTCCCTCGGTCTCATATCGTGCTGGGCATGTGTCATGGGTAATAAAATCTTTGAAAAAAGACTACTATTATTTAGCTTAATTCCTGGCCGGCCTAACACAAACAAGTTGAAAGAGGGCGCCTGTCATTACGACCGGAGCCAGCTATAGCTGGCAACACGTGTTTACATTTCCGAAATGTATTTGCTCCGTTTTCATCAACCTGTACAACATGTACATGTACACTTGATGAAAACGAAGCAAATAAATTTGCCTTTTAAAGCATACTGGCTCGAATTTATTGCCATTTAAAAGGTTACTGCAAAATTACTTTGTTTGAAATTGTGTCAGGTTTGAACTGTTGTGGAGAGTGGACAAAGCCCAACTGATTATAATATAATATATATTGATCATTATTTGTGTATAGGCCTAAGTACACCGTTATAAATACGCGTTGCAGGCTATAATTACGATGGATCAATTATTCACCTAAATGTATGAAAACGACCTTTGATATGGCAGTCAGGTGTGTCGCCATCTGCATAATTGGCGCGTCTGTACACTATCTCGTGCTTGTCTAAGGATAGCAGCTAGTTGATGACTCGGATTGGGATGACATTGTACCGGGCGGCGATCAGAATTGCCGCGCAACGTGCGCAAACATTTTGTTAAAATGTCTTATGTTGCCAGTTACTAACCGAAAATTGCGTTGGTATTAGCGCGGACAACGTTTTTATCGGATTGTTGTCAACTTCGGCTCCCAGGGATTATTTACTAGGCTCACTACAACCAGAAGCTGTTTGATTTGTCAGATTAATTGCATTTCCATCATATATCGGTTCAAAAATTACCAAAACTTTGGTGAACGCTCGTGCAGCGCGCGGTAGCGCACCGTTGCAATTTAGGATTACATTTTGGTTTACTTCCAACGTGTAGTTTTGGACTTGAGAAATAAAAAATATATAAAAACTGACGAGCTATGGAGACTTCAGCCGAAAATAAACTCGTGCCCGTCGAGCCCCAGCGGTGGGTGGAAATACAGGAGAAGACCTTCGTGAATTGGTGCAACGAGCAGCTCAAACCCACGGGGAAGAAACTAGAAAACCTCCAGACGGACTTAGAAGATGGTCTGATCCTTATTGCCTTGATGGATCGGATGACGGCATCGCGGGGAGGGGCTTTGTACAAGAGGCAGAGTCGGTACTCTAAGAACCCTAAGATGAGGGCACAGAAGCTGGAAAACATCACCCACGCCTTGCAGATGATGGAGCGAGAAGGCATCAAGTTGGTCAACATCGGTGAGTACATCTTAGACATCGGAGGCAGTCTTTCCAAACGAACTATAGGCCTATGATCATCCCAAGTATTATGGCAAATGGGCTTGTGATGGACTGTGGATCGGTGGTGAGAGGAATGGAAGAAGAGAAGTTCTGAAAAAGGAACCAATTCACTGGGAAGAATCGAGTTGTAGAATTTAAATTGGGTATTGATTTTTACAAAGTGACAAGGGAGTGTACTTCTCATCTTTGAAAGTTGCTATTTAGTGAGAAGGTATTTTCGTTATGTTCAGTCATAAAAACATGACATCCTCCATTCTTCTACTTAATGTAGTACAATATTTTCACAGATATGTTGCACTCCATTTGTTATCCTATTAAAAAAAAAAAGTTAAATAAAAGTTGAATAAGATTAAAACTGCTGCAAACTGCTTACCGGTACTGGCTGGAATGACCTGAAATACACAAATCAAATAACTTAAGAGGGCCTAATATTTCGATCTTAACAAGATCTTCTTCAGAGACATAAAAATAAAAGATAAATACAAATTAAATTAAATAAATAAAATTTAAATAAAAAAATACAAATTAAATAATAAATAAATAAATACAAATTAAATAAAAGTTATTTGACTTTTTAAGTGGGTATGGATAACTACCCCCCCCCCCCACCTATTCAGTTATATTGTTATCATTCCGAGTTCAGGGCTAGGGTGAAGACTAGATTGAATTTTGTTTTAGTTTTTAGCCGAAATTAACCAATCCCTATTGACCTAGTTTTCTCACCAGAGGCACGTTTATAGGGCCTATAATGCTCCCAGCAATAGATTGTCTCCATTCTCAAGATTCACTGTGTGGGCCTCGCCGGGCGCGAATTTATCACACCACACCATTTTTTCTTTCATGCAAAAATGTGAACTTTGGCACTATAACCTAAATAAAACAGCAGCCACTTCTGCGTGTAGATGTCCTGTTAATGTGTTTACTTTATGGAATTGTATTCGGATGCTTTGCCACTGACTGACTAAACAAATAAATATATTGCGACCAAATAAAAAGAAAACTGAAAACGAAAGAAATTTTGTAAAACACGTTTTTAGGTTTTGTTGACCTATACCGGTAGTGTTTTGTTGTGGTCAAGTGGTCATTATTATGGTAATTTCCACAGTTCCATTGACCCATAGGGAGTGAGGGATGTTGGGAATACATTCTTGATAATGCCCCAAAACTGAAAATGAATGATTTGAAATTCAGCCCTTACTTTAAATTTTGGTAGAAAATTTAAGCTTTTTTGGTTACAAATTGAAAAAAGAAATTCTTTTAATAGCTACATGTACATCCACAAATATCATGTCAGATAAAAACAAGAATTTTGAAGTGTATTTCACAATTTAACAAATTCAAATTTGTCAAAATGTGAGTTGTCAACAAATTATGTTATGTTATGTAGAAATGTTATATAAATTAGTGCTCGGAAAATGAACCTAAATAAATATATCTCGGGTTAAATTTGATGAGTTCCATGGTACAATAAATTCATTGTTTCTCTTTGAAAACGTTCTGCCTATTATTGTGCCAGCTGGCAATAATAGGATTCGTCCACATGACACAGTTATTGATCTTACGTTAATCCCATTATCCAAGCTTTTGTGTTTTATCAATGTGACCTTGTCTATCTAAAAACCAACACTTGGGTGTGTTTTTAAATATTCATCATTGCATTAAAAAGTAAACGTTTCTTTCTGGAGCAGGTTGATGGTGTTCACAAAGTGATGACCAATTAATTCTTAAATTAATTTTAAAATTAAATTTTAGATGTAAACAGCGTGGGTCTTCATTTGTAAAGGCATAATTTATGTCTTATTCAGCACCTAGACAAATTTTTATATTTTTGTCTAACTTGTATGGTTTTTTTCTTCATATTTGCCATAAAAAGGAATTAAACTATTATTAGGTGTAATGTAATTACAATATTATTGTTGTCTTGGGGAAGGGGTGGGGTTTTGAGAGGGGGTGTTGTGTTGGAAGGGGGATGGTTGGAGAAGTGTACAATTAGTCCCTCAGTCTAGTGTCAAATGTACAAACACCCAAGGAACCGTAATTTTACATTATGTATAATAACAATAACAGTTGTGATGGTACTTGCTTTTCATTATATCTACATAGTGCTTATATTACCCCGTTCATCAGGCCATAAGCTACGCAGCAGCTGATATCAACACTCAATGGGCCTCCACCCTTATCACAGACACCCATTATACTCTGAGTGGAAAGGCAATTGTAGTTAAGTGTCTCGCCAAGGACCCAGCAAGATATGGGACCAACTTGGGACCCCCTAGTCCCCTATACCTAGTCCCCTATGAACTTTCTAGACCATTGTTACCTAACGCACCCCCTCTCTAAACAAAAATAAAAATAATTCCTGAGAAACCACAACACTCCGCAAGCACAATGACCGCCACAAAGGAGGGAGGGGGGTTCTCTCCGTCCAATATCTTGCTTCATATATGAGGACACAAACGATATGTTTCCAACAGGGTTTGAACCCACACACCATCATGCATTGAGTAAAATGCCTACACCACTTGACCAATATTTCTATCTCCATTTTTCCATAAAGCCATGTAAAATTTGGACTTGTTAATTAAACCATGGAGGAATAAGAGCTCTTATTCCTCCATGATTAAACATTCTGATTCATTTTTTCCCATGGATCTTTCAGGAACGGAGGACATCATTGGTGGTAACGTCAAGCTGATTCTGGGCTTGATGTGGCGTCTGGTTCAGAAGTATCAGATAAGCACGGGATCCTCAAAGCAAACCAAAGTACCAAGTAAGAAGTCTATGTTAGATTGGATGGATGCTGTCTTACCCGACAGGCTTATCAAGAATTTCACTGCGGATTGGAACGATGGAACAGCACTCAGGTAGTTCTGCAATTTCTCAAATTTAAGAAAATCAAAAAAACAATTGGGTATAATTGCCTTGTACTGATGAAACAATTAATGCAGCTCATTAGTATTGTCACCTTGTCATTGTCATCTTTTCCGCAGCGCCTTGATCAATTACTGTGACCCAACCCTAATGACTGACTTCAAATCTCTAAACCCGGCCAACGCCCATGACAACTGTTGCCAGGCGATGGACCTGGCCAAAGAGAAGTTTGAAATCCCTCTGATTGTGTCTCCGGAGGACATGTGCAACCCGCACATGGATGAGCTGAGTGGAATGACGTACCTGTCGTATTTCTTGAGGAATGAGGGGCCGGGATGGTACGCCACTCTGAACTGGATCCGCAAGAAGGTGCCAGAACTTAACGTGCAAAATTTTCAGGTAATAATTTCAAGTCTTGGTAACCTAAAAAAAAAAAAAAAAAATTGGGGTGGGGGGGGGGGGGGTTACAGGGAAAGATAAAGTCATACAAGCAATAGTGAGGTGACATATATTACAATGTTATAAAATTATGACAATTTGACAATACAAATTAATATCTAAGACCTGAACAGAAATTACGTCAACTCTGTTTCAAAAGATTTGCAAAATAAGAAATTAAAAAAAAAATAGAGAATACTGGGAATATCTTCATCTTGGTGGAATTTTGGACCCAAATGTATTATTTTTTTAACAAAGGGGAATCGGAGAGAATTTGTACAATGCAGTATTATGAAAATTCTTGTTTGAGGATAATATAAAGAAGAAATTAATTAAGGTTAACCAGTCCTTAATCATTTACATGTTGGAAAATTGAGGATTTTGTATGACTAAAGCATAGGTTTGAATTCCGTTAAAATATTTTACTTGCTATTTACTGCACAATGATTTAGCAAATTATGATATAAAGTATTTTTTCTTCTTTTGGGGAAAATATCAAGAGACAATAAATGATAAATAAATGATCAATGAATAAATGATATTAAATTTATTTTGAAGATTATTTTGACAAAAAATCAGAGCTATATGGATGTGGCTTGCATTACCAGCAGAAAAATGTGGCGTATTATGAGGGCGTGACTTGGTGGATGCTTGTTCAAACTTCAAAGTCCTGTGACATTTAGTTATTTAATCATTACGGGAAAATACAGAAATTTCATACACCTGTTTACTTTGTGTGTTAATCGTTAACAGAGATTAGAATTTGCACAGAAACTAATAATAAATCAGATAGTGACAAAATCAAGATTTTTAGCATTTCACATTTCCGCCATTTAATTTTAAACAAAATCAAGCAGACAGAAATGACAATGTTTAACACTTGTTTCCTGATTTTGTTTACACATTGGTCATTAAGAATTCCTCTTAGTCAGTTATTAACTTAGATGTCATATTCTTACACCGGATACATTGGACAAATTATTGATTTAATATATTACATTTTTTATTTCCAGTGTACGTGTTGCTATTGTGTGCTTTGATGAAATGCCCATATTTTAAACCGAGGGATGCAAAATGGATTTTAATATTTATTTATTCAAATTTTATATTTTGTGAATATATATATATTTTTTTTTTTTTTTTTTTAAATTTATTTATATATTTTTTTTTTTGGGGGGGGAGTGGTCACGGGTAATATTTTGTCAAAAATATTATTAAAAGCCGAGGTTGCTAACAGTAGGGCCCAGTTTATTGCTAACAGAAGAGCCCAGTCAATGTTTGGTGTCTTTCTTCAAATTGTTTACAGAGTGACTGGAATGATGGGCGTGTCTTGTGTGCGCTGGCGGAGGCGGTAGCTGAGGGCACCTGTCCAGAATGGAGAAATCTCAATAAAGATGACAAGCTGGCAAACTGCCAAAAAGGTAATAGTCTCTACGGCGAGTGCTGATTGGTTGAAAGTTATAACAGTGTTATAATAGCGCCTTCTATTGGCAGCCTCTATGTGTTTTTCAGTTAGACAGTCTGTACATTTGTTCATCAGAGTATGTTTTTTAAAATGGGTCATTGTTGTATCCAAACAAAAAATACAATGCAAGAAATAAAGTCTGAAAGTTTACCCAATTCTACTTTAAAAAAGGAGTGACCTAATATATATTTAGTTAATCCAGTTTATAAAATAAATTCTTTTTTGAATACACATAGTTGGTTTATATATAATTGTACTCTTATTCAAAGTGTAAGAAAATATTTTTAATAACCCAGTTTATGAATTGAAATGTACCCAGTTGGAACAAATTAGCATGTATAAGCCTAAACGGAAAATCCTTGGATTTACTTTCAATATTATATTTTTTCTTTGGAATATAATTGCAATTTAGAGTCAGGACCTTGACATATTGTAAGCAGCATATAATCCACAATATCCTTGGAAGGTGTGACCATTGCATTTTTGATGTGCAATTCACTTGTTCCTATAGAAACAGGAAGTAACTCCAAACATTTTCAACCCTGTTGCCAGCATGTGGTTGTGTGGTTCTAGGTCCTTTTGTGTCCTTGGTCAATAGATTTTTGTAACCAGTTCTTAAAAGGAAACTCCACCCATAGTTTATAATGGCATAATGTTAAAGAGTGTCAATTGCCATTGTGACTTGATTTTTATTTCATTTTTATCGGTTTCGGAAATCATATAAAACAGATTTTCGCGCACTGCGCTTAGTGTTATGCGAGCCGCCATTTCCTTCTGGTTTCTTGGTACATCAGGGATATAGTGTCTGCACCACCAGCCAGCAGTACCCGCGGCTAGCTCGGTGATTGAGTGGTAAGAAGTTTAGACGAGAAAGCAGGATATTATAGGTTCGAATCCCACCCAAGTGATTTTCAAAACAGTATTTACTGCACCAATCATCGGTTTCCCTTGTGGTTCATTTAAACATATTTTCCAGTGTAAAATTCTTGCCACGGTCCACCTAAAAAGTTGAACAAGCGAAGTGTTACTCTCCCAAAATTATTCAGTAGCCCATAAAATAACTGGCCAACTAGCTAGTCTTCAATGGCTGCCATAATGCCTGAGTGAGTTTATGGAATGAACCCATGCAGTTACAAAGACATGATTGTGTTGCAATGCAAGCCTCACCCCCTTTGGTATAGAGAATCACTCAAGCATGACCACTTTTTAGCTGTAACCCTGTGTTCCCATACAATAACACTTGGATCTGTTGGAATGTCGTGTTGACAGTTGTGTTTTATGTGGACCAGTTTTTGCTGCAGAGATTATTCTGCTTTTACTGTCAAGCATTTTAAGTCAACTTGATTCTAAACTATAGTGTGGTGGAACCTGGAAGCAGTTGAAACATTGTGGGAATTAAGGAAAGCTCATCTTTATTGGCTTAGTTGTGATTGAGTGCCCATGGGGCCTACACACAGTCTTCATGAACACTTTACTCCCTTGGATTTGGTGAATTCTGTGGACTTGGATTAAATACAAGGCTGCTCTATTCCTCCATGGTTGCATGTACTGGTCCATACATAGTCGGAACACAGAGGTGTGTATGTACAGTGGAAATTCTTAATTCTTCTGGTGAGAGGTGAGATTTTCAAGTGTAAAATGTATTGTAGTGTTTGTTTACAGCATAGAAGACTGAGAAAGGTATCAAAACAAGTTGGGTTAATAAGATTAGAGAGCCATTGTAATTATACATTATGTATTTGCAAAAATAGAAATTGAAAACTCGTTAAGAGAAAAAAAATAACAACTTTTGAAGATCATGGTGCAAATACTAATTTATTATACTTTTTAGGAAAGTTAAAGGTAGGATACACCATTTGCAGATTTATATCAACAAATTTTACTACTGAAGTATTAAGAAATGTCTTACTTATTTGAAAGCAAATAATGATTCTAAGCATCTAGCAAAATGAATGCACTAGATATCCTGTAATTGTTCTTTAAAAAAAAATTATTAAAAAAAATCACGATCCCCAGACGGCGATCGCAAAAAGAACAAGAACAAGGACAAGAACAACTGCCCGAAGCAGGTTGAGAACGACTGCCGATTTTGTCTTGCTTTTCTTGGCATCCATGATTGTAAAACTTGGGACAGGTCAGTTAAACGGTGTTTATTATAAAATACAACACCCTAAATCCACACATTCAGGATAATTCAAGCAATTACCAATGGTGTATCCTAAATGAACCTTTAAAAATTAAAATTTGTCATGTTATTACATGTAGATGTTCAAATTTCCTTTACTGTCCAGAATTCTTTATGTGACCATGGAGTCTCTTCATAGCTCCATGATGTGACCCAGCACGAGTAAATGAGACACTTTGAGGCAAAACAAAAATTTGAGATTTTGATTTCATCATTTAAAGCTAAACAAGCTTTAAATCAAAATCTCAATTTTTATTTTTGCCGCAAAGTGTCTCATTTACTCGTGCTGGGTCACATATATCCACAACAAGTAATAAGTTCTGTTACTTCAACAAATATCAAAATTGGTAGTTTGTGGGTTTGAAGGACTTGTAGGAGATGGTTCTTGATCACATTCACATACTATAGTACCTACATGTACAGTATGTAGCCTTGATGTGACATGGCCAATGGTTGTCCAGAATTAAAATGGCTGCCATGGGAACTATTTCCCAGGTTAAGGCAACAAGGAGTCGCTCTCATTGTTTGATACTAGTCAAGTTTAGTCAGCTTCAAGGATGAGCAAGTACAATGTATACATGTATATGTTCGTATTGTGTGGGAAAATAGAAGCGTCGTTGTCTGTCCAAGGATAAATGTGTGACTGTTTCATTTTTATAAATAGCCCCAGTTCTTCTGCTTCATTTACTTTGCCTTCACTGCCTTTCTGGCCAAAATTGGGTCCATAAGCGAGAAGTCATGTCAATATTGTTTTTTGTCCATTGATATTTGTGACATGTCGTCAAAATCGTCTGTTCTCATGGAGTGAAAGTTGTAGTCACTGGCTATGGGAAAGTACATTACGCATAACTGGTGTAGGAACTGTTGGTGATAGTCTGAGGTTTTTTGTGGGTGTTTTATTGGCAGAATCAACAACAAATGGACATACTTGTAGTAACTATTGAATATTTGTTTGTCAGTTCCTCTGGTGTTGAAGTACAATGTAATAAATTTAACCCTAACGCTCCTCAATCCTCAAAAATCCTCATTGCAGTTTTGGAGGATTTTTTAGGATTGAGGCTGTATGGGGTTTTTTAAAAATGAGGATTTTTGAGGATTGAGGCACAATGGGGTTTTCAAAAAATGAGGATTTTGGAGGAATGAGGCTGAATGGGGTTTTCAAAAAATCATAATAAGGATTTTGGAGGATTGACTTTTTTCAATCCCCAGAATCCTCATTGCAGTTTTGGAGGATTAAAAAAAATGAGGATTTTGGAGAATTGAGGCACATGATGTTGATTTCAAGTGTGGAGGATTTTTGAGGATTGAGGCTAGATTGGTTTTTTTTTAAATGAGTTTTTTTTTAAAATGAGGATTTTGGAGGAGGATGGTTGCTAGCAAAAAGGGCCTAGGGGGTTAGGGTTAAGATCTTTTGTGAAAAGTTGATGACAGTTTCAAACAATCAGTTAACCTGAAACAAATATCTTTAAAATCTGTATTTAGCCCCAAGATTTTAAAAGGATAGAAAATTATACACTCCCTACAAAGAGCTCTGAAAATATTGTCTTTAATTACAAAAGTCGAATAAACTTGTGGATTTAAACGAAACAATTTTTTCTTCTAACTTTAGGAAATTTATCCCGAATCTGCAATTCAAACTAAAAATCCTTTTGAGCCGTTGAGGCTATTTGGGTGAAGCTGCCTGCATAACCGTACCTGTGGGGAAATGACAGTGTAATGTCGTCGTTTGCGTCTTCATCTACCTCGTCGACCGCCCAGCGGAAAAAACACAGATATGGCTCCTCCTCCCACGTCCAATCTCATGGTGCACAGCGAGCACAGAGCGTTCCTGTACATCACGTCAATGGGGGTGTGGCCACGCATCTCGTCAATGGGGGTGTGACTGAGCATCACGTCAATGGGGGTGTGACTGAGCATCACGTCAATGGGGGTGTGGCCAGGCATCACGTCAATGGGGGTGTGGCCACGCATCATGTTAATGGGGGCGTGGCCACGCAGCATGTTAATCGCAGCATGTCGCAGCAGTACAGTCACATGAACGGTACGTCGTTCTCCGTCGTCTTAAGAAATCTCCGCTTCAACTGGAGGGTCACTGGAAACTAACTTACTAATCTGCATGCTGCTAACTTGGTTGGACTATCTTAAAAGCCAGCAAATTGATATCTAAAGCAAAAATCACAACTAATATTAATTGCACCACATCCAGAAAAAGTAATCTTTTTGATTTTTAGATTTTATCTTCTGTCCAATTTACTTTTCTTCTTTTGTTGCTTTTAGGTAGCTGTCACAAATATCGACGTATGTTTGTACCTGTGTCTCAAACTACTAATTATTCTACATTATGAATTCTTTTCTGGTATACTATTACTAACTATGTGTACATTTGTACTAAATCATATTTTAATTAACCCTAACCCTAACCCCAATCCCCCTAAGGGGTATTCTGTGAGTTGCCTTCCACAGCATCATTTTGCATCATTTGTCAAAGTGTCAACCTTGCTTAGTGCGAGTGATCAATCAGGTCCACCTGCTGCCTTTTGTTGTGTGTGGAAGAGTAAAGCATTACAATTTATGATATAACTAGTCCAACATGTGGGCATTTGGTTGAATAGAACTTTGTTGAATGACAGTAACTCCAAGGTTTTCAACAACAAAAATATCACATCAATGAAATATTATGGATCTATTCATCCGCTCAAAAAACAACTCCAAATGAAATTGAATTTTAGGATGCACTGTGCCTAGCTACAATTTGTCGAGCATTAAAACAACATTTACAATTGAACTGCTAGGCTTGTGCTACAGGGTTTATACTTTTCGTATCCCTGGCTTCGTCTTCGTCTTTGGCTTAAGGCGATTTTAGGCTTCCAACTGCGAGATCTCCAGCCACATTCTGGTGCCTGTTGTGCTTCAGAAACATTCACTCGATTGATGTAAACCCAAAAGTTCAAATATTTCCATTTGCTTCCATTTCTATTTGCTTCTCAGTGATTCAGAATTCGGAGGCAAAGACGAAGCAAAGGTTTTGAAAAGGCCCAAAGTCGTCCGGTCAACAAAATGGACATTTTGAATTAAAAGGTTGAAAAAACACTCTTAGTTTCTTCTCATTGTCCTATCTGGGGTTTTTCTTGGTGATTTTAAACTTGACAATAATGCTGTGTTACAACATCGTATTCGGGAACAAAATTCTCCAGTCCACGCTCAGCACCTAAAGAATGCAAATTTTTTGGGGGAGGTGTTAAGAATTGCTAAGAAATTGAAAAGAAATACAATTGTTGATGCCCGACCTGCTGTATTGCACAGTTGAATTCAGCAAACCTGTCTCACTAACCTGTCTCACGACGGTCTAAACCTAAATCTCTCATTGTGCTAAAAGTTCAAAAAGGTTTATTTTTGAAAAAGCTTCAGGCCATGATATTATATCTGCAATGGCTAAAAGGAGCTGTTTCTAGAGCAAAAGTTGAATACTGCCTTTTTCAAATGCTAATTTGTTTGTGCCCATCAAGTAGTTGTTCACAGAAAAGGAGGGGCACAGTACTATACAATTACATGTACAAGTAGCATATGTCTATTTATTTCGTTCCCGAAAAATTGCTTTATACTTTCACAAAACTACTTCAATAAAAGTTGTGGTTTATTTCCTGGATAAAGGAACAGGTAAATATGGGCACTACTAGATTTTTGTTGCAAATTTCGCTGTAACTTATACTAACCATGTTTGTTTGTGTAACACTAACAGAGCGGAGTAGACATGTTATTAACAATGTCAGCTAACAGTTAGCTTTGAGTTGCAGATTTGCATGAATTGGCATGTGATTATGTAACTACTTTGTAACTATTCGAACTGATACATTTATTTGTTGTCTGAACGGTCAAATTAGTATGATGTATGCAAAAGGGTTTTGTGCTAAACTAATCTGTGTTTGAATAAACAATTGTTGTATATTATAGTGGTGTTTCATTAATTAAACTAACTCTAACTTACTAAACTGACCAAAGTTACATGGATGCTTTGTGGTGCTAGTATATGTCTGGAATTTTGGTTCCAGTATATTTTGTATTTTCTTTTGCAAATAAAATTGTAGCAAATATAAATACAATATCAAGAAAACTCAGAAGATATACATGCTTGCTACATTTGTATAAATCTGCTTAATAAAACTATACTTCTTGTTGACCAGTTCGCGCCAGGATTATTTTTACATCACCGAGTCAAGGCGCGCCATTATTTTTAACGAAACTTGATCCGAGGCGGGTTCAAGCCGATGGTACCAGGAAGCACACCTACGCATTTCCGACCTTGCTCGCTGCTGACAGACATTTCCAACCTTGCTCGCTGCTGACAGACATTTCCAACCTTGCTCACTGCTGACAGACATTTCCAACCTTGCTCGCTGCTGACAGACATTTCCAACCTTGCTCGCTGCTGACAGACATTTCCAACCTTGCTCGCTGCTGACAGACATTTCCGGCCTTGCTCGTGAATTGTTTATGCGTTATCCGTTTTGAATCTGGGGAAAACTTTGCATGTATATACGTCCTCCAGCGCGAACTGGTTAACAAAGAAGTTTTGAAGATTTGTGGATTACTTTTCTTTTTTTCTTTTTTGAAAATGCAGGTATTGAAGCAGGCAAGAAACTGGGCATTAAACACACCCTGAGCGCTCGTGATTTCACAAGTCCTGATGTAGATGAGTTAGGGGTGATGTCTTATGCCGCTCGCTTCCAACACACGGCCCCCTGGCCAAAGGAAATATCTTATGTCCTGCATAGTGAACCACCAGCTCCGAAGGTACAATGGGGCGAGTGTGTACAGCTTACTAGCGTACGAGTGCAAGACCGCGTCACGTCTGGAAATAACGCCTTGAAAACAACTCTGCAAGGAATCGTCAATGTTCCGGTGAGTTTAGTCAACAATTACCACCGGCATTATTAACCCTGACCACCATGCCAATGAAATAAAATACCGTCTAAAATTATGATTAAGTAATTGAAGTTCTGCTTTCTATTTGAAGAGGTTGAACACCATTTTGTTAACTTTTAACTGTAACAACAGGCAAATTGTTTGTTTTTAAAATCTAGATGAAAACAATTAAACCAGCACCCTCAACTGCTACTTCCAAATTCATCCCCTCCCCTCTCTCTTCACCCCTCAGACCACATCTCTCCCCACCCCTCAGACCACCTCACCCTCACCCCACCCCCCCCCCCCCCCCCCCCCCCTCAGACCACATCTCTCCCCTCCCCTCAGACCACCTCTCCCCATCCCAACCCCTTAAACCACCTCTCCTACCATCCCTCTGACCACATCTCTCCCCACTCCTCTGAACGTCGCTGATGGTTTGGTTTATCTCCTTACAGGTCGTCCTAAAACTGAGCGTGATAAACAGCAAAGCGACTCTGAAGGACATACGTGCCGAGCTGCAAGCCCCCGGCCAGCCCATCGCGATCGCCCTCAAGGCCCTGAGTGATGACCAAGTAGAGACCACCTTCACCCCCCTTGTAGAGGGACTTCACAAGGTCAGCATCAAGAAGAACTTGAAACCAACGTAAATGGTTTTCCTGGGGTTTTCTTCTGTCTTAAATGTTGGATTTGAAATTGACAGGTTTTATTTGGTTTTTTTGTAGTTAACAATCTGGTGTAAGGATGAAATGGTGGATGGGTTTCCCATTGACTTACTGATAGAGCCTGACAAGACGTCACACCCAAGGAACGTCCGCATCGGTACCATGTCTTCAGCTGCTGTCGGAGAGCAGTTGCAGTTCCAAGGTAAGACCAAGGATTAAGCCCGCTCACTACTGACGACAGAAAGGTTCTGAGAGTACAGTATGCACCTCGCGGTATACTTTATAACGAATGATTCTTAGATGAGTCTGTTTTTTTCTTCTTTGTTTTTAGTTGACGTTGCGGACGCAGGCCACGGTGAACTGTCAGTCAATATCAGCAATGGATTCACCCAGCTGCCAGTGCGCATCGTGCGACAAGGCAAAGTGTACACAGTGCACACAATGGCCAAGGAATGCGGCACGTACAATGTGTTCATCAAGTGGAATGGAGAGGACATCACAGGTATGGGACCAGTCCAACCACCCTCTTATGGGTGCACTTTATCACGTGCAGAGAGGTCGAGATGCTTAACATTTGTCAGAGAACAGAAGACTAGACTTGCCGCGTGTGCCTGCTGGTTTGGGCGCCCACTGGTTTGCGCGCCTACTGGTTAGCGCGCCTACTGGTTAGCACGCACACTGGTTAGCACGCACACTGGTTAGCGCGCCTACTGGTTTGCGCGCCTACTGGTTAGCACGCCTACTGGTTAGCGCGCCTACTGGTTTGCGCGCCTACTGGTTAGCGCGCCTACTGGTTTGCGCGCCTACTGGTTAGCGCGCCTACTGGTTAGCGCGCCTACTGGTTAGCGCGCCTACTGGTTAGCGCGCCTACTGGTTAGCGCGCCTACTGGTTAGCGCGCCTACTGGTTTGCGCGCCTACTGGTTTGCGCGCCTACTGGTTAGCGCGCCTACTGGTTAGCGTGCCTACTGGTTAGCGCGCCTACTGGTTTGCGCGCCTACTGGTTAGCGCGCCTACTGGTTTGCGCGCCTACTGGTTAGCGCGCCTACTGGTTTGCGCGCCTACTGGTTAGCGCGCCTACTGGTTAGCACGCCTACTGGTTAGCGCGCCTACTGGTTAGCGCGCCTACTGGTTTGCGCACCTACTGGTTTGCGCGCCTACTGGTTAGCGCGCCTACTGGTTAGCGCGCCTACTGGTTAGCGCGCCTACTGGTTAGCGCGCCTACTGGTTAGCGCGCCTACTGGTTAGCGCGCCTACTGGTTTGCGCGCCTACTGGTTTGCGCGCCTACTGGTTAGCGCGCCTACTGGTTAGCGCGCCTACTGGTTAGCGCGCCTACTGGTTAGCGCGCACACTGGTTAGCGCGCACACTGGTTAGCGCGCACACTGGTTAGCGCGCACACTGGTTAGCGCGCACACTGGTTAGCGCGCACACTGGTTAGCGCGCACACTGGTTAGCGCGCACACTGGTTAGCGCGCACACTGGTTAGCGCGCACACTGGTTAGCGCGCACACTGGTTAGCGCGCACACTGGTTAGCGCGCACACTGGTTTGTGCGCATAGGGCATCGTTAGCAATGCATTAAATGTCTTTATTACTTTAGAGAGTGTACTTGCACACGGGGCCCATAAGCTCTCAAACTTACACGCTCTGTCAGAGGACGAAAACTTGTCAAGTTTTGTTATTTTGACTTTGTAGATAATCCAATGCAGATTGAGGTCCACGACGCGTCGCAGTGTATCGCTACTGGTGAGGGTCTATCCAAAGCTAGGGAAGACCAACCAACTGTCTTCACTGTAGACACCCGCCAAGCCGGCAAAGGAGAGCTAAGGGTGGTTGTAGAAGGTCAGTCAAATGCTTCATCTTCTCTAACTACAAACTTTTCTGTTTTCCTCCCACTGATCCCATTCTCTTTCTGGAACCTGTAGTTGCATACGAGTACCCAGAGTGCTTTTATAGTGACCCTGAATTTTGATAAGAATGTATAATCTTTCATCGCAGGCCCACACTCCATTGCCAAGTGCAGCATTGACAGAAATAGTGATGGCACATACATTGTGACCTACATACCGGTAGAGGTCGGCATGTTTAGCATAAAGGTCACGTGGAATGGCAAAGACATCCATGGTACGTGATTACTCCAGTTATTTGTTTGTTTTAAGTGATGAAAAATTATAAATAATTAAAATGTTGATTACTGGTATATGAATTATCAAAAAGAATTATCAAAAAGAAACATTTGAGTAATTTAAACCGTGTTTAATTTCAAACAGAAAACCAGCCAAAGTGAAATCTATTTTCTTGTTTTGGGGGTTTTCAAATAAGACTCTACTATTGTAACATAATTTATTTATATAATTAATTTATTTTGTCCGTTCTTGGCTACTTTTTTACTTGGAACAGCTTTTTTTTCCAAAAATTTGATTTCCACAAACAAGCCATCAAAAATGTGACTTTTCTTTGCTCTTTTTACAGGGAGCTTGTTCCACCCTAAGGTCACCGACTCACGGAAGGTGCGTGTCATCGGAGGTCACGTTCCTGGTATGGGGGACAACGGAATGATCCACATGACCATAAATAAAGCCTACATACTGGAACTAGGCACTGCGGAGGCTGGACCAGGTAAACGGCGTCTCTGAAATACCCGTTAAAATAATGTTTAAGAAGGGGCGGGGCTGTTACCAAACTTGAGTTGAAGAGGGTTCATAGGGGCTTCCTCTTTGTCATATATAACACGGCAGATGTCCTGATTGAAGTCCCGAATTTCTTTGTGTTTTTCTGTCTCCGGTAGGCAAGATGATTGCTGAGTTACAGACGCCTAGCAACCGGCGAATAAATCTGCCGATTGATGTGGAGGCGGATGGGAGAGTCACGATCCGATTTGTCCCAGATGAGGAAGGTAGGACAAAAAACTTTATTTCTTCAGACCACCTTGTAGTTTGTAACAATTAATTGAGTACATTTCTACCTTTTGATTAGGGTTTTAGGGGCATTACATTTGAGGCTCATCCACGGTTGCTCTAAAAACGTAGCATTTCAATTTTTTCATTTTTTTTCTCATTTATATATAATTTCCATTTTGTTTTTGCATCATTAAAAAACCCTAGTATCGTGTTGTTGATGTTTATTTCTATTTTTTAGGTGACTACATGCTACGGATCCTGTGGTCAGGCAACCCCATCAAGGGTTCCCCGTATAGAATGACATGCAGAAGGCTGAGGGTACCAATTGACCACACCCAGGTCAAATGTCACGGCGTGGGCTTGCAGCAAAGTCAAGTTGCCCAGCAGAGCGAGTTTATTTTGGACGGATCACTGGCTGGACCAGGTAAGTGTGTCGGGAAATAACGGTTAGAAATCAAGGTTATTACCCCTATTCATCAGGCTATAAAACTGTTTTTTTGTACACTATCCACTTATACTTATGGGTTGATTGAGGGGGGCACTTGCAATAAAGAGTCTTGCCCAAGAACACAAGCACCAAGTTCTTAGTCGGGGTTCAAACGAACGTAATACCCTTCGCCATTTGTGGTATTTTGCAAGTCGTATTTTTGTTATCTCTGTATAAGATTTTTCACTGATTCCCTGCTGACTGGTACCCATTCCAATTTAGGTGCCCCCGATGTACGAATGAGTGGAGTCAAATCTGACATCATTGTGACTCTCATACCACAAGGAAATAACATCTACAAGGCTATCTACACACCAGACGTCGCAGGTAAACAAAAATATATAGTTGCTAAAGTTATCGATTTTCTGCAAGTCAGGCAGTGCTATCATTTAGGTTAACCCTGGAATCCTAATAAATGGGCTAAAGCCGACCCATTGGGTAGACCAAACGCAAAGGCTTTCAATTTTTTGTTTAATTCCTACTATTTTCTACTTTGTTTTCTTGCAACTCCGAAAAATTTAATCACTGTCATAAGTTCCAAGAGGTTATTTGTAAATGGAGCACATGTTGAGACTACAGAACATGCCATGCTGGGTGAGTATCAATACAAACAACTCCTGAAACTCCACAAAAGTCCTACTTTTATCCTAATTTTGCCCTTTAAAAATTTTGTTTTATTGGATTATATATATGTACCTACATTTTACATGCATCTGCCTGAAATTCTGTATGCATAAAAAGCCTTCCAGTTCAATAATCCTGAATGGATTGGATTGAATGTTATGCTTGAGATTTACCAAGTCTTGTCTTGTTTACCAGGTGCGTATCTTCTTCACATGACGTGGTCGGACAGACAAGTTCCTGGATCTCCATTCAAAGTGACCGTTGCAGAGAGTGCCCGGGCTAGCAGAGTTACCGCTAGCGGGGCGGCACTCAAGACCATTGTGGCCAACCAGACATCCAGACTGGTCATCGATAGTAGAGAAGCTGGCTCTGGTAGGTTCAGACAGTTTGACCAGCTGGTACCACCTCCCCTTCCTCCCTAAAAGTAACCCCCAGTACCTCCTACCCTACCGCAAAAGAATATTATTTACCCTCCCCATAAACAAAGAAACCCACAAATATAATAACAACAGGAACGATAATCAATTCTTTCTGTATGGTCTGCACAAGGCAGCAAATTTAGAAACCCATTAACTTCTGTATTCAGTCAAAATCTCAGCAGCTCTAATGCAAATTCTCTGAATTTTCATTCCTACAGGTGAATTGACGGCGCGATGTGTTGGACCAAGCGCAATGGCAGAAGTGCACATTGGAGACAATCGTAACGGCACCTACTCCCTGCTGATCTGTCCCTCTGAGCCTGGTAGACACACGCTGGAGGTGAAATATGGAGAAGAACATATACAAGGTAAGAAAAACTGGCCACATCAAACAAAATAATCTTTTGTTATTTTTCCGCCTCTGACTTCTTCCCTGTATTAAGCTGCGTAATATGGTGACTGAGATATGGATTTTTTTAAATTTCTTTTTTGTTCTCCTCTTCCAAAGGGAGTCCATTCTTACTCCGAGTCGCAGCTGCCCCGGATGCCAGTAAGGTGCGCTGCTTTGGGCCGGGGTTGAATCACGGCATGCTGTCGACGTTTAACGGCAGGTTCATCTGTGAGACAAAGGGAGCGGGGGCCGGCCAGCTGAAAGTGAGGGTGCACGGTCCCAAAGGTACGTAGCCTCGTGTTAATTTGTCGTTTTGGTCGATATGGTAGTTTGGTCACTTCATAAAATTGTCTTGGTGAGCAATGACTTCATGATGACAGAATGCCGACAGAATGCCATGGCTTAGTGATTACGGTGTTTGACACATGACGCGTGGGTTCAAACCCTGCCAGTAACATGATATTTATGTCCTTGGGCAAGACACTTAACTATAATTGCCTCTCTACCTAGAAGTTTAAATAGTAACTGTGAGGCTATAGGAAGAATGTGACATGAATATGCTCATTATGCTGCTTTTTTTCTTCGTTCAGGAGCATTTAAGGTAGAAATGCGACGAAGCACCACGAAGGATCGAACCATCGATGTCCGCTACAACCCCGAAGAGAGTGGGGAATACGCAATCCAAGTCAAGTGGTCCGACAAGCACGTGCCTGGCTCCCCGTTCCTCATTAAGGTAGTGGATACCAGGGAAGAACTGGACGCGCTCATGAGAGAGATGTCATCCTTCCACGAGAGACCGGCTAAACAGAACGGCTGGTCCGAGGACATATGAAGTTTGCTGCCTGATCACAGCGGTCTGTACCAAGCCATAAGGGTGGTTGAAATTTAAAATATCTCCCGAACAGAAAACAAGTATACTCCCAAGAACTATGTGCCACGTGCAAAATACAGATTGATTAAAGATCTGTGTGAGACGGCTGGCTGACATTATATCAAGAATTGTAACATACAGGAATCTTCAAATTGCTGTAAAAGCGCAGAATAAAACTCTTGTATACCATACAACTTGGTGAAAATGACCATGTGTGAAAATGAAGCATGTATTTACATTGTAAATTGTCAGACTAACATTTGATAGCAACATAGTTCAAGTAAACATTTAAAGCTGTGTATTTGCTTTAATCCTTGCCATTTGGACAAATTTCCTTGCTTAATGTAATTGGGAGCTTGTAAAAATATTGCAAACGTATACCGGTACATGTATATGAAGCATAGGCAGCTAATTTACAAAATTGCAGGGTTATATTTTTGAAATTGTAAAGTAAATCTAATAACAGGAGATTATTCAGTTTATTATTTGAGTGGATCAGAATTTGACGGTGTTAATAAATAGCATGTAAATATATGTAGCTACATAATTACCCAAAAATTGTAAGGTGTTTTTGTACATGATATTAATCCAAATTCGGAATTCCACAATCCAGTAATTATTCCTGAAATTCCGGTCTGTAAAAACTTAGAAATCCTCATTTTGTTTAGATTTTTGTTAAAATGAAATTTGATTGGGGAGCATTGAAATTATTCAGTCCTTTCAAAGTGGTTGGGCAGAATTTTAAGTTTTTGTAAAAGTATTTTTTTCTTATGTCAATAACGAAAATTATATAGAATTATTCTGTTATTTAATGTACCTGTTGTAATATAATTATTAATTTGATTTAGTCTTCCTTGTACATGTACAATCCATACATTGATGTTTCTTTAATTGTGTTCATTTTGAAATGCATTCAGTGTAGGTAATATCCATTGTTTGTCTGATTGTTGCACGATTTGGGTTTAGAACTATAATAAATAATTTATTTTGAAATGGTTTTTTTTATGATAGGCCTACATCTTAAGAAAGAATAAGTCCGCGCAAATGATGGCAAGTAGTTTTTTCAACTGGCATCCTTAGTTTTTAAATTGTATTCTAAAATGTACAGATTGCTGGGTTTAAACCTTTATTTGAGGTTAATAAATTTATAAAATGGCTAAAGCTATCATTTTAGTCTTTAAGTTTTCAGGAATAAATGGGCTGGTTTTTGGTGATAATTTGGAAGAATTACCTTTGATACAAAATTGGTTTTACCAATGCAACTTTTGATCCATTAATTTCCCCACCACCCTAAATAAATGTAAACATTTTGCTGGTTCTTTCTGATCTGGATCAATTAATTTTGAACCAAACTACGTACTTGTATAATGTCTACTTGTACCTATTTAAATAAGATGTACTCGCGTTTATTTCAACTTTCACACTCCTTTAACCACCACTTTGGCAGTTGAAATATGGTTTGGTGCATCAATATTACGCTGAATCTTTGCAGTATCCAAGTTATTTTTTTGGAGTTTTAGCTTTTTTTCCAATGCATAATTAATGTTCATTCTTTTTAATTGGATATAGCTTTGGTTAGTAAATCTTCTAAAAAGGAACATAATTTTGAAACTACTGGACAATTCACTCTTGGTTTTTGTTTGCTTTTTTCTTTGTTTTATTATTTTAAATTTTTACTATAAAGCCGTAACTTCAGTGCTGATATCAATAATACTGAATTAAGCGTTACATTTGTATTCGTAATTTGTATGAACAAGAAGAATAAAATTTGGACATATTTCGAGACTTTGCGTTCATCTTTGATTTCCAAACAGTAGACGTTTAGTGCGCTCTGCCGAACGCATATAATTTCCTGTTTGTTGTTGTTGTTTCTCAGGAATTCTTTTTAGGTTTTTAGAGGTTGCGTTGGTAACATTAGTCTAGAGAAGGTATGGAGACGAAGGTCCGTCGGTCCCATTTTCCGCGCCCATTTTTAAAGCCCGCGGCGAGCACGTGGTAGACGAAAACAGCGTTTAAAAGTTGTGAGCAAAAATCATAGAGGGCGCTCTATATCTTTGGTTTTGAGCATGCGCGCACGAGGTTGCATTCAAATCAAAATGGCGCACTCCAGTCTCAATCAGTATTTGCAGCAGGTTCGTTTATTTATTTTTGTATTCAGTAATTTTGTAGTTGTAAGTGAGTTACAAAGTATTTAATGATCATTTGGATGTAAGCAATATAAACATAACTTATTAGGAATTTACAATTGCTTAAACACAATTAATTTAATGAAATAAAGTGATTGAAACTTGGTTCCAGTTTCCGGACAATGATGTGATCGAATGTCGATGTCACAACAAGGACAATTAATTAGAATAGGTGCTGGGGCCTACTTAAGGCTAGAACACAAATACTGAGTCTACTCCGAGAAATAGATTAACGTTTTTTAACAATATTTTAACTGTAACCTAGACCCAATAATTGGGGCGTTTTCACTCCTTTTTCGAATTTTGGATTTTGTCTGTCGTTTTACGCCCCAACCGTTGTAAAGCATGGTGCCAATTAAAAACGAAGTTGTGACCACAAAAGTTGCAAAAAACATGCCAAATACTTGACAATGTATATTGGAAAGCGCACACTGGCTTCTATACATGTTAAAGAAAAACTGTTATGGCTTTATTGGTACTCACGGTTATTTGGGGTTGCAAATCCGAGCAATTTTGACCAGCTTTTCAAAACAATGATGCCTATAACGTCGCGGTCTATATAAACTACATAGACGTCCCGACAGCACCCGACTCACGTAAAGAGCACACTATGCGAAGACGGGGGACACGACAATGGCTTTTCGAGCGACCACCAACAACTGTTTTATGGTGCAAGAGCGCAGGCTTGCATCGCTGCACTGTATAGCGCGCATGCCTGTGCGCGCGTAGCGGAACTTGTACAAAATAATGCAAATTCGTATTGAACCGGGCTAATTGCTGGCACACACGATCAGGGGCCAATTTCACCGAGCTGCTAAGCACAAAAATGTGCTTAGCATGAAAATGTGTCCTTGGTCAAAACAAGGTTACAGACCAAATTTTCACGTGATCTTTATTGTTTTTGATTGATAATCGGCTGGTTTTTTGCTTAGCATAAAAAACACGTACAATTTTGGCTGATAAATTGTTTTTAATGAGCAAGATGTTTTTGTGCTAAGCACATTTTTGTGCTTGGCAGCTCCGTGAAATTGGCCCCTGATCGTGTGTGCCAGCAATTAGCCCGGTTCAATACGAATTTGCATTATTTTGTACAAGTTCCGCTACGCGCGCACACGCATGCGCGCTATACAGTGCAGCGATGCAAGCCTGCGCTCTTGCACCATAAAACAGTCGTTGGTGGTCGCTCAAAAACCCATTGTCGTGTCCCCCGTCTTCGCATAGTGTGCTCTTTACGTGAGTCGGGTGCTGTCGGGACGTCTATGTAGTTTATATAGACCGCGACGTTATAGGCATCATTGTTTTGAAAAGCTGGTCAAAATTGCTCGCATTTGCAACCCCAAATAACCGTGAGTACCAATAAAGCCATAACATTTCTTCTTTAACATGTATAGAAGCCAGTGTGCGCTTTCCAATATACATTGTCAAGTATTTGGCATGTTTTTTGCAACTGTTGTGGTCACAACTTCGTTTTTAATTGGCACCATGCTTTACAACGGTTGGGGCGTAGAACGACAGACAAAATCCAAAATTCGAAAAAGGAGTGAAAACGCCCCAATTATTGGGTCTAACTGTAACCTAGCTCACACTTTTCAAAACTAAGAATTTTGTTTTTTAATTTTCAATATTGAAACCAAACCTTCTCTATCTTCTCTGCAGCTTGAAAATGCCCTGAACAGGAGAGATGGCCCAACAGCAGCGGTAGGAATAGGATTAATAGTTTTGGCTTGTGCTTGAAATAATATTTAGACTGCTTTGTTCGAAGTACATGTAGTAAACCCAGGTCTATGACACTTGGCAGTAAACCCATTTAGTTTTCTAATGATTGATAGGTGTCCTTCAAATTTATGATCCAGGAATTAAATACTAAATACAAAATCATAATAAACTTAACCCTAACTCCCTCACGACTTTTACTAGAAAGTATCCTGAATCCGCCACAGTCCACCAATTTTGGTTTGCAAAAACTGCTGGTGTCCTGAGTCCATCAGACTCCACCAGTATGCATTCTGGAGAGATCCTGAGTCCATCATAATCCACCAGCAAATGTTTGATGGACTGTGACGGATTCAGGATACCTAGGTGGCATACAAAAAATTGCAGTGCGTTTCTCCATAGAGTCCATCACAGTCCATCACCTGAATTTCTGTATCCTGAATCCATCAAACTCCTGCAGTAACGCTAGGCTTAAAATCCTCAATCCATCACACTCCTCCAGTTGTTCAATATGGAGGTATCCTGAATCCGCTAAAATCCTCCAAAACAGGAAATGGATTTTGATGGACTCAGGGTGGTTAGGGTTAATCAAAAAATTACAATAGGTCTAATAATGGCTAAAGTCTGAAACATTACACTACATGTTTCGAACAACTAACAGTTTTCTTATTTCAAATTTCGGGAAAAAAACACGTTATTTTCAGTGTATACATGTACTGTAAAAGAAAATTACATATATTTCAAAGTCACCAAAGTATTCGTAGATTCTTGTGAGTAAGAACACAGTTTGACATAAAGCTACTAAATGAATGTTGCGAGTTTGAATCCTGTGCAACTAACCTGTGCTTTTATTGTCTCTCTATGAAGGAACTGTTGTCATTTAAGCATCCGCACATTGCCAACCCAAAGCTGCAGAAGCTTGACAATGCAGAGAGTCAATGTGAGCAATGGTTTGATCAGCCCTACGATGAGATGATAGCTGCACATTTGAAGTGAGTAGAACAGAGATTCCTTCTGTCAAGGGGAGACAATCAATGACCATTTCTCATGAGTTGTCTCACCAAACAGGACAGCAATGTAGTCAATTTGTTCCTTTCCCTATGATTTTGAGGAAATGCAAATGAAAGTCTCACACAAGAAAGTTGAATCTATATTCGAATAACAGATTCCTGATAAGAGAAAAAATGCTTGGTCGGTTTTAAACAAGTACTTATGAAAGCGGGTAGGGGCTTAGTTGCAGGTCGCAGATATAATGGCCCGAGCCTAAGGCTTGGGATGCGCACGATGTGGGGCATTTACCATTTGATTTACCAATTGAATTACCATTTAAATTACCATTTAAATTACCATTTGATTTACCATTTGATTTACCATTTGATTTACCATTTGATTTACCATCCGATTTACCATCCGATTTACCATCGATTTACCATCCGATTTACCATCCGATTTACCATCCGATTTACCATCCGATTTACCATTAGATTTACCATTAGATTTACCATTAGATTTACCATTAGATTTACCATTCGATTTACCATTCGATGTACCATTCGATGTACCATTCGATTTACCATTCGATTTACCATTCGATTATCTTGTAGATGCATCCAATGTGTGGCAAACCATGACTTTGTGGAAGCATATGCCTACCAGTCTGTAGTCGTGCAGTATCCTTAACAGAATACGGAATATTCCTTGAAAAACACAAGACGGTTCATGTGTTTCAAAACTCTGGTATATTTTTATGAAGCCCTATGATCCCTCTTGACCTAAATTGTAATTTAACTTGCCAAACTCGGTGATATACCTTGAGAAACTGGTGAATTTATGCCTAAAAACTCTATAACACACACACATTTTCTAGTCAAACTACATGTATACCAAATTACGAGTGAAATACTCAATTACAAGTGAGGATAGCAGAAATATACAATGCATTAGGTTTTACTGTGGACGTTGGTTTAATGAATTTGTCCTTTATTTTGTTACAAATTGTGTCACCTTTAACCCAAACCTGCAGATCTTTTAATAAAATATTCCAAAGCCATAAAGATGATAACTGGTAAGTTATTACAATTTCCTTTCTCAATTTGCAAATTATTTATTTATCTTTGCCGTTGCATTTGTAAGCGTTGAATTTGTACTTGAGAATTCGGTGTTTTGATATTGATGAAGATGTTTTACTCAATTTAAAACTATATATACATGTTTGTATTGTTATATGCAAATCACTCTTGAATATATTCATTTATGAATATGCATATTTTGCAGGGCCCTGCCTATCATGTATGGAGTCACCCTAGACCTGAGGTTATTTGCAAACAGTGTAAGTATGCCTGACACATACGGGATATTGTTTGTTTAAACTACACTTTATTTAAACTTCCCTTCGTAATCTCTGGTTGTCAACTTTAGCAGGATACAACTGTGGCATTGTTCATTGGGACTAGCTCTCATTGTCTCAGAGATGTCTCTTAGTGCACAGGTGTTTATGGCCGAGTGCAACAAGGCCCCACCTGCTTATACACATGTTGCATTGTATTGCACCTGTTAATCCTTTGTTTCCCTGCAGGCTGATGCGCAGCTAGCCAAGCGAGGCAAGTGTAAACCTGGAGAGAAGCTTGAGAAAGCAGCTGATACCTTGATGAGTTGCTTCAGAATATGTGCTGCTGATAGGTATTACAGAAAATTACTAAAAGCTTCAATAGAGCGTGTAAGTTAATCTCAAGAAGGTACGAGAATTTACGAGAAACCAAACTTCCGGGACCATCTGATAGGAGCTTCAAATTGTAAAGCGAGTAGTTTTCTTGAGTGAAATTTGTACACTCAGGTCAAAACAAATTTCTGGTTTTTTTCAATAATTTGGACAGTCGTGTATGTTTTTATATATTGTAAATTAAGTTTGAAATTATCTATATTCATGGCCGTTTCGTGGTTCAGATCTTTGTAAAAATGTAGTATTATAGAAAACAAAGTCAACCACAAGTCCTATAGCTGGTGGTTCAGTTGTGCCTGGAAGTTTAATCGTAACCTTTGTACGTGAGACTTACACGATCTATTGATGACGTAAAAAGGATGTAAATAGGTAGTATTGCCATGGTATCTGATAATATTGTCATATGTGACCTGTTCCCACGAAACCCGGACAAAGTCGCACAATGTGTTTTGTCACAATGTACTCCTAAAGTAATTTCGGGATGGATTTTACCATTTTGAGGTTTTAGGTTTTCCTAAGTCACTTACTATTAATCTACAATCTCCTCAAATTTGAACAAAATCCGTCTACCAGAAGTGTGTTTTTTGGTCAATTTTGTGAAACATTTGTGTATAGAAATAATATGCTTTTCTGAACTTCAAAGCTGTTTATCTCATAATTAGGTTGTCAGGGTTTTATCACTAAATCCAGACCCCAGGGAAGATGGGGTGGGGGTACATATGTAAATGATACATTATTTTAAAGCTGAGAACCTAGAGAATTTAAAAAAAGCAAAATCTGAAAAACTAAAAAGTCGACTTTGTCCGATTTTTGTTGGAACAGGTCACATATCAAGGAAGCTCAGTAAATTGATTACGGAATTTTATTGTGAAAATGTTTCACTGTTCTGTTGTTTAGTCGAGCATCGATAGACGAATCTAAGAAGTGGGGGATGCTGTACCTCGTTAACCAACTCTTCAAGATTTACTTCAGGGTATGTCAAATTTGTAACAGTTTGTCCTGTGATGTGGTTCATGTAAAGTGGTTAATTAGCAAATGTGACAATCAAAAGAAAATTTTGAACTCGGTTTAATACTCGGGTCACACTGGATAACTTTTAATATTCTTGCGATTGACTTGCGTTTGACTTGCGATTGACTTGCGTTTGACTTGCGTTTGACTTGCGTTTGACTTGTGATTGACTTGCGATTGACTCGCGATTGACTCGCGATTGACTCGCGATTGACTCGCGATTGACTCGCGATTGACTCGCGATTGACTCGCGATTGACTCGCGATTGACTCGCGATTGACTCGCGATTGACTTGCGATCGACTCGCGATTGACTTGTAATTGTCTTGCCCTCTTTACTCAGACCAACAATCTCCAGCTCTGTAAGCCTCTCATCCGAGCCATCGACAGCTCCAGTTTTAAGGATCAGTTTAGCATCTCCCAACGAGTCACATACAGGTACTATGTCGGCAGGAAGGCCATGTTCGACAGCGACTTCAAGAGCGGTGAGTCGAGGGTTGTCAACAAAGAATAGTTGAAAACTAAATACCTCTAATCCAGTAAACTGGTTTATTTCATAGTAGACGTAAGGTCTGACTCAGCCTCATACCTCATGTGAGGTATGTCTTAGGCCAAATCAGACCTTATGTCTTCTCTAAAATCACCTCTCATCCAGTAAACTGGTTTCATCTAAGACTAAATGCTACAAAAGATTTAGCGACTGTTTCTGGAATCAATGCTAAATTCCAAGACTAAATTCCAAATCAACTGCGGATTTCAGAGCAGTTATGATTTGTGATCTTCCTTGTTCTCTATACAGCGGAAGAGTTTTTGACCTTTGCGTTCCAGCGATGTCATCGAGCAAGCAGACAGAACAAGAGACTGATTCTGATTTACCTCCTTCCTGTCAAAATGCTCCTGGTGAGAAATGATGATTATGAACTTTAACTTTTATTGCGCAGTGCATTCATCTTAAGAAGATTTATGGGATGATGATATTATCATTGTTCCCTCCACACACACATTCAGGGTCAAATGCCAAAGGTCAAGCTCCTTCAGAAGTATGACCTGATGCAGTTTGCGGACGTGGCCCGGGCTGTCATCGATGGAAACCTGAAACTCCTGAATTCGGCCATCGAGGCGCACGAAGCATTCTTTGCCAAGTGTGGCGTGTACCTCATTGTGGACAAGCTGAAGATCATCACCTACCGAAACTTGTTCAAGAAAGTGTGAGTAAAGATGTACTAGCACTCACCGCGTTAGGGGGACAGGCTCTTTTGTTTGGAAAAGACAGACCGAGTAGTGGGGACATTTTTGAGTCCCCATAGCGCGTTGGGTGTTCAGTAAAGGTAGAACAAGGTAAAATCGGGTTAGGGTATAATGAAAGAAAATGAAGAAGAGGACAAATTAGGGTGATCCTGAACATTTTAGAATTTTAGAGTGTTCTGAGTTTGAGATTAGAGAGATTTCAGTTTACACACAAACCCTATGGGTTGTCCCCATAACGCTATGTACCAAAAGAAGTCACGAGTTTTTCGAATGTAAAATTGAGTTTATTCTGCACTAAATCTCACCAAAATAAAGTCTTCTTTTATGAAGTCTTGATGTTTATTTGTCATAAATAACAAATTGTTAATTATAATGGTGGTCATGTGCACTTTATAAAAAATACATTATTATTATTTACCGAGACGTTTGAATAATCTTTGTGTATTTTTCTGTTAATTTGTGCTCATTTCAGGTACATGATTACCAAGTCTTATCAGCTGGGCATTGACAAGTTTGTGATGGTCCTAACATACATGGAGCTTGAGGATGTGGACTCGGCAGAAGTAGAATGCATTCTGGCCAATCTCATATACCAGGTGGGTACACAGACGGCAAGTTGTAGGACAGTCTTCGTCTGCGAAGCTTATGTTGAGTCAGTTACAGATCATTTCACAAGTCAATCACAAGTCAATCACAAATCAATCACAAGTCGGATCGCAAGGCTGATCGCAAGGAAAACGGATAAACAAAGAAAAAGTTAAGCATTTGTCACATTTTATTTGAGGAGCTTGCAAGTTGACTTGAGACTGGATGAATTGCGATGTCTTGTGATGGAATTTGCGATGACTTGTTATGACTGTGATCAGCTTATGATTGATTTATGACGGTTTTTGATCAATTGATAGATGTATAGTTTTAACTTGTGGCGAGTTGTAAATGACTTTTATTAACTTGCAATTATTTTGTGATTAATTTTAAAGTAATTACTGGGTCTTTTTATTTCAGGGTTACGTTAAGGGCTACATATCCCATCAGCACCAGAAGTTGGTGGTCAGTAAACAGAATCCATTCCCACCACTGGCCTCCTTCCTCTGCTGACAGAGCCTTGGCCCCCAAAAAGGACAAGTTGGTAACGCCGTTTCTCATTGCCATGGTCACATCTTCAAATTCATCCTCAATCAGGAGAAGCATTTGGTCGTTGGTGAACATAATTGGTTGCTTCGGGCTGTGGTTGGCAGAAATTGTGCTCAAAAGAATTTTGGAGATGGAGCTGCGTCATGGAAAATATTGGCAGATTTGTGTGCGCAGCAAAAGACCAGGCTAAAACCCACCAGGAACAATATGACAACAAAAAGTGTCATTGTACTCTGTTGGGGTAACTGTTAACTGGAAGACATTGAATATATTTTGTGGAAAAAGACCATTTCATACCGAATTTTGAAAAAGTTGAAGTGAAACTCAGTATCATTTGCTATTGTATAAAACTGTAGAGAATGTAAAGTTGAAACTTGTTGTAAAGAATTGTGCATCGGCATCCATGTTGTGTCCAGTTTTAAAACTCTCTAGCTCTTAGAATAACTCCAATGTTAGTGATGTTTGTTGAAGACAAGAAACCAAGAGTTTAAATAATCTTAACACTTGATCTGTTGTTTAATTTGCATAACATTTAATGCTGAACAAGTAACACGTATTCACAATACAATTTTCTTTACATTACATAAAAGCTAAATCTTGGGTGGTGTGATTAATGAGAAACCTATGCCAAACAGTGACTCTTGCATAAATGTATACAAAACTTTCAATTAAAACATTTAGTACACAGCTCTGCGATATTAAAATGTGAATACATTGTATATCTCAATATAAAATCATTTCGTGAAAAAAAGCTCCACAATAAATAGGGGAATAAGAGGATGAAAATGCTTTAGTACCTCGTTGATTTTAGTTGAACAGTAAAACAGTTAATATATTTACAATTTTTTCACTATTGACACAGTACTATAAATGTACTTCTATTTATTCCACAAAATGCTACTAAAAAGTGACTTGGAGTTCTTGTGAAAAACAAAGAAACATTAAATTATTTCAGCCAATGATTAAACTTGATATAAACCTACAATGTAACTCCCATCGGCATGTCAGAATTTGTTCTGAAATTGATGGATTCAGCACTGTTATTCCATTGTACTACACTATTTACTCAAGAAATCAGACAAGCATAAATTTGGGGCAGTATAGAAACTAATGGTTAAACTCCACTCGTGCAGTGCCATTTCTATATCATTACAGCCACATTAACATCACAACAATAGACAGTACTGCATTACAATTGATATACAAGAACCATACATTTTTACATGTGAACCCTGAACTACTTTTCTGACTTTTTTGCCGCCATTATCTTTCAATCCTTTCACAAAGCCAGTCACAGTAACTGGATGAACAATGACAAAGGAAACGCATTTTGTCAAAGCTTATTTGAATAGCTTGTAAAATTGGGACTGGAGGAATTGTAATGGATTGGACGACATCCCTGTTTCTGGGCCAACAATTAAATGTACATTGTAAAAACTAAGTGTACAATGAACCAGAAAACTGCCCTATAATGTATCTGCAAGTTTATCTAAATGTGTTGGTAGTTCATCAAATGGAACGTGTGTAGAACAAAATGTTCACTGCAATGCTAATTCAACTTAATGGCACATAATTAAAACTTGGTACAACTTGTGTACTGTTTTTAAAATACCTGTATTCCTATACACGAATATCAAAGCAATCTAATGTACCTGTACATCTATGCGATTCAAAGACTTTGTTTAAATGTCAGGTCCTTTGACTTGACATGATCTCAAACTGCACTCGGTACGTCGGTCAATAAACATAGACGCTGACAAAACATTACACATAGATTCCTTCTGATATTCTAGCTGAGCTGTAGAAATCAGAAGTCCACCATTTTTGCTGCTTAACTCCAGGTACATCTTGCAGTCATTTGACTTTTTGTATAGCTCCACATCTAAGCAAAGTTGCATTTCTCAGAGAGTTGTTGAGGCGAGAGACAAAATCGCAGAGAACCAAACGACCAATAGCCTTTGCCCAGTTCACGATGGGTGGGGAAACAGTGTCATAATAATGACTGCTCAAACATGACTTTGTCAAAGCCGGATGGTGGGGCGTGGTAGAACTCGCTGAATTGCACATCAAGAATTGCACCCTCGTCAACTACGTAAAAGACAATGGTCACAAGTCAAGTCACAAATAATACAAGATGAACAATGTGAGAGACTTGTAATGAAATCCACTCCAACACTGCTGACCATACCAGCTAGAGCTGCTTATAATGTTTAAAACAATTATTCAATTCTTAAGTTCTGGACTTGGTGAGGGTTAAGCTTACCATACGTTGCTGGGTAGACGGTCCCACGGATTCCGGTAACCGGCAGATTAAGGGGCGAGCCATTCTTGTAAAAGTTCAACTCAATGTGATCAAACGTGATCCCCTAAAGAAAAACAAAATTGGTGAGCACATACATACAGAAATATTTGCATTTGAACAATAATACACCAGTCTACAAATGTGATTTTGTGCTCAATTGAACATTGGTTTTGTGTGCTTGTAGATTGGTCATTCAGCTATATTATTACATGTATGTACCTAAACAAATGACGGGAAATTACGTAGTATCCTGTCGCTACATATACTTCAGTGGTTGTGTCTATGGAAAGTCAAGATCATTTTTGCATTTTCTAAAATAAAAAAAAAATTCATTCCCGGATTAATGACTTTATAACACTTTTGCACTGATTGACCTTCATTGAGATGATATACATGTATGATGGAATAGGTGGCATAAGGATGCAATATTCTTGCCAAATGGTGGTATCAAAAAGTTGTTGACGTACAATGATGTCCCCCTCAGCGATTTCAGCCTCCATTTTGTGCAGGAACTCCCCGTTATGGTAAATGGTACCGTCCGATCTCATCATCCAACTCTCTGATTTGCTGCCAAGGGGGAGAACGTTCAGATTGCATTTGCGGGTGGCGACTCCAAAGCCCCAATTCCCTGTAGAAAATAATTGTAGTTTGATATAATAGTGATACAAAATAGCAAACAGGCATTCAAATAAAAAATGAACTCAAATAAACCAAATAAATGTGCTTTTCTTTTATTTACTCATGACAATGACAATAAGCCAGTTATATCTTGATAAATTAGTCCAGGTCATTCATTTGTCATGTTTGTTATTGCATTTATAATGTTATTTACCAGTTGATTGAAGCTTCATTTCAAAGTAGGCCTTGTCTTGGACTAGTGGCGCATTGCCCAGGGCACCACCAGTTCCACAAATCCTTCGTCCGGATTTCACAATAACAACATCACCACCTGCAGCCAAAAAAAAACATGAAAAGGGAGCAAAATATTCTCAAATAAAAATACAATAACATGTCTAGGAGAATACGATTGCTATGGTTACCGTATTGATGTATGCAATTCGGTATTAATCTGAGAAAATGGTGTACTAAACATTATGCCAAAGTTTATCACGAAAAGGGTTAAACTTTAATACAAAATAAACCAGCAGTCGTGCTTCAACTTGACCTCAAGTTCAACTTGCTTGATTTAAATTTGCATTTGAAAGGGCTGCAAATGATTCTAGATAGTCTTACCCATATGCGACATGTCCAATGTAACGGTAGGAATTTCTTTGAGTGGTACATGACCGCTACGAAAACCACCACCCGGCCAGCACCGAAAACAACAAAAACAGGCAGCCATTTTGCCTGGCAAAATCTAGGCCCGTGGTGGCGCTATTTAAATTCGGGCGATTCACAATGCAGTGCGCCACCAAGCGTTTGACTCAAAAGTGCCACTTTTAAACTTTACGGTCGACTTCTTCCGTATATCATACTGTAGTGAAATTTCTATTCTTCATTGTTCACGCGAGGTTTAACCCAAACAAACATGTATCCGGCAGCGTCGTTAATTAAAACATTGTTATTTGCAGACAAAAAATAAAACTTTAATCGTGCGTGTCCAAAAAGACGTAAAAACTGATGAGTTCATGCAAAATGAATACTGTTTTTAAAACCGATGCCGACTTTTTCCCATGATGCACTGCGGGGATAGCAGGATTTGCGCCTCCAACGGCAGCTTCTAGGTATTGTGAATCGCTCGAATTGTCGGCGCGTTCGTATGAATTGATTGAGCTCCCTGAATTTGAAGAACATACGCGATTTTTGTTTTGAATCGCTGGATTCGTTTTCGTAACCGGCTTATTTAGTCGATTTTTGACCCTAACTGAGCTTGAGGGAACTTCAGCTGCATTATGGTGCTTGTGTAATGCTTGAAAAACAATCGGTGGTTCCCAATAGGTTGATATAAAGCCATGGAATAACAATATCTTTATTAATAATAATAATATCTTTATTCGCACATTCTTTATTTATGGCGCAATACACAGATTAACAAGAACATTCGAAAACAAAACATTAAAATTGACACAAATAAATTCGTAAATTACTTGAGAAATGTCATCATCATTAAACAATTTAAATAACTATTGGCTTGGGTTTTTATCTGAAGGAAGCGTACCTATGATGGTGATACCATGGAGGAATGCTCCATCCATACTCAATGACGCTGCGCTTTGTTTAAATTACATGAGCGCTTTTCTAGTATGAGCGATTCTGTCCCTACGTCGTTCTAATAACTTTGCTCCTATAAGAAAACGCATATGTAAACAATTAAAGCCTTCACATAATTACGTCTCCGGTCTATTGCTATCACCATGGCGACATTTATTCACCACCATGCTTATTTTCAGCGATCCACTTACATTTTATATGTACGTGGTGTTGACAGATTGCACACGACGATCAACGTACCCCCCGGGCACTCGCCCCACCACAGAGCTAGGGTCCTACGAACTCACGCATATGCGCTGCACGTGTCCTAGCTTTGTAACAAGACAGTGTGTACAATTCGACACCGTGCACTTGTTTTGTGACTCAACGTGGGAGCCGAAGCTGTAAAGTTGGTGAATGCCCATCAAAGTCCCCGTTTATTAGCAACACCCCTCACCCAAATAACGGGGGTCGCCTGTACCCTCTTCCAACACTACGACTGCAGTGTGTTTTCGAGTTTTGGCCAAAAAATGTCATCAATCCATCTATATTCTCCTCCAGTTGTCTTGGGAGTTTTCCAGCCACGCGTCAGCCCGGCATTGGGTTACCGCATAGCCCTACTCCTTACTGTCGCGTTATGGGCAGTGAGCAACGCACGTGCTACAGCAGGACTCCGATACAATGCCGGGGATGACTTATCGGGCAGGACGGGGTCCGGGTACGGCGTGGGGGAAACCGCGGAACATGGACGGCGCCTTCGGGAGGGGAGCGCCGGTGAACCGCCTGGTGATGACAACGTGTGGCTGGCGTCTGGAAATTCATGCTATGGTGAAGGTAGGACGTTTTCTGGCTTGTCAGCTGTTTTATATTCGTTGTAATTATGCTTAGACTTCAGTAAGCGTTTTTCAGCAGCCGTGTAGGCCTAATTAGTGAATAGATTTCTTACAATAAAGTTGTTATTCTTTTAATGTTTGATTTATTTCTTACATTTCTTGAAAATAGCAGCTAGGCGCCTATGTCTGGTATATTATCTAAAATTCTTGTAGTACAGAGAAAGGAAACAAAATGAAGTATTCATACGCCACTTCTTTGGTTGTGCAGTCACTGTGGAGAGTCGTGTGCATTTTCAAAGTACAACATTTGAATTCATTCAACATTTCTTTTGCAATAACTGACCTTCACAGAGATATACGATAAAATTTAGGGGCGTCACGAAGCAAGATTCTTTCAAGGACAATTTACAATAAACATATCTCCATAGTTCTAAATTAGGGTTGGAGTTTTGTATTAAGCGCCCAGTCGAACCAGTAGTTGGGTTGCAAGGTTGTAATTAAATATCACATCTGGTACGAATCAGGCTTCATTTCTACGTTGATTAAATTATAAAAGAACCTGTTATCAATTATGAGCAAAAACTTCAAGAGGCATACTTGACAAGGTTGGCCTATTAAAAGTGAGAGGCCATATCCATTAAGCTTGGTTCCTTATTCCTCCATGGTCTTATTGAGTTAAAACTGCTCAGAAGTGTTCGACAGGTTAGGCTTACGATTAAAAATATGATATGCAAACTAACAAAAAGTACGGTTGGAATATTATTGCTTCGCCTTAGGAACTTGTCAAAAGTTCTGGGCAAAGATTTCACAAAACTCATGAGTCCATTCTTTTTTCCAGACGTATACCAGAAAGACATAGTAATGGACAGTTGGTCGCACCCTGAAGAAATCCATCCTGACCCAGGGGACCACAAAGTGACACACGTACACACACATCCCCACCGACATGAAAATCGAGAGAGACGACACTACATAACCAAAAAGGCATGGAGGGTTGAGATGGAACGGCGTGTGCGCCGTGACTTGGAGGCGAGGTCGCGTAGGCGCCGTGGAGCCACGGCTCTGGAGGAGAGGTTGTGGCCTGGTGGCATCGTACCCTATGAGGTCGATTCTGATTGCGATGGTAGATATTTTTTTACAATTATTTTTGATAAACATCAATTTTGACAAAACTGTTGCATTCGTGACTTTGCCGTGGCTGTTGAATAAAAAAAATGAAGGTAGACGCTTTAAAATTTGAGAATTGTCATTGTTTTAAGTTTGCAAAATTTTAGTATTGCTTTTTTTGCAGAGGATACCAACAATCTGGTGTTGCGGAGTATGCGTCATTGGGAGAAGCACACTTGCATCCGATTCGTGCCGCGAACCAACGAAACTGCCTACGTGTACATCGTCTTCGCTGGCGGGTGCGTCTCGTAACCCTATTGTCGAAAAAAGAGAAAAGTAGAATGAATGTCCGGTTACCAAACCAGTTTTAAAAAGAATGGTTTAAATTGCCACACAATTTTTAGCATCTTGTCGAAACAAGTCGCACCTTTAACGCATTAAAATCAGTGGTCTTTGGTTCGATTCCAAACATTAAACACGTTTATTAATAATATCCCTGTTGTTTAACAGATGCTGTTCTCTGGTTGGTCGGACGGGCGTCAGACAGGTGGTCTCGCTAGGTCCCGGATGTGATCAATTCGGTACCATAATTCACGAGTTGGGTCACGTGATCGGATTCTGGCACGAGCAGAGCCGACCTGACCGCGACGATTACGTCACGATATACGAAGCCAACGTCTCGCCCGGAGATCACTTCAATTTCAGGCGGTTCGACCATCGCGTGGTAATTAGAATTGCGTGCTGAGAAGCGTGTGCACTTTTTGTCTTAGCTTCAGTCTTTTGTTTTGTTTATGTAATAGCCTTAATTGTCTGTACATGTATTTTGATCGACTGGAGGCACTGCAATCACCCGCTAAATACTCTCATTTTCAGAACGAATTTTAGGCTTTGAAACACCAATGTACCCTTTTAACTTAAAATTGTCAGATCAACTCGCTGGACCAGCCGTACGACTACGACTCCGCCATGCACTACGGACCGCGGACATTCAGCCGTAACCGAGACCGGACGATCATCCCGAAGAAGGAGTGGGCGATAGGACAGCGGGGAGGGCTCAGTATGGGGGACATACTGCAAGCTAACCTCCTGTACCGGTGCACGAGGGTTGGTGGTGAGTAGAGTTACAGGTGCACTTCGATTAACCCTAACGTTCCAGGCATTCATTTGGGGGTACACAGTACTGCCAAATATTAGTACTAAATTCTCACAGGCCAGTCATTGAGGAATAAGGAGGAATTCCTCCATGTGCCAGTTTAGTAAGATTACTGCATACTGCAGTTTACTCAAGTAGTATTTTAGCCTACTTTCATTATCTTTTCGCACAGCATGTGGCGGCACCATATTTAAATCAAGCGGGCAGCTGACGTCACCACATTACCCAGAACCCTTTGTGCCCAACACGACTTGTGATTGGACGATTTCCGTGGGTGGCGACCGCGCCCTCAAGCTGATTTTCGTGGACATCGATCTACCGAGTAAGTTATGAATTTGCAAACACGATTTGTTGTCATCGATTGATTTGGTATAATGCAAAAGCCAAAAGTCATTTGATTATGTACATCAATAATTTATTATGTGATGGTTTCGAGTATTTTAAGTAAGTATCGCTACGAGCGATGATACCCAAAATCTGTAAAAAGTAATGAAAAATATGATAATGTAGTTGATACCTACAAAAAGTTTTGATAATTCTCGTTGTATAGCTCGCTACGGAATAGGACGTTACCGCCCACGCACTGCGCAGTCGTAATAATGTCATTGACCTTGACATTGACCTTGACCTCTTAAGTACGTGCGTGTGTAGCGTGTGTACAAGACTAGGTCAATAGTATCCTGCGGTGGCGATAACGTATCTCGTTTTCTCCCCCTCATGAACCAAACATTTATTGTTTTGAAATTCGATCAAGTTTCCCCGGGGATTAGTGTAGCGAGACTAGACTGAGCGCCTGCAATCTGAGAAAGTAATGACAGATTTATCCTAGATCTCGGAATCGACCTTACAATGGGGCCAGGCGGCGGGGGCATGGCATGGAACTATTTTGGGCAATAGCTGGGTCACACTGGGTCATGTTTAGACTAAGCCGAGTTGGATTCCCGGCTTGTTATTAATATAAGCCAAACGTATGCGTGATTCAGTTATTGTCTAAATGTTTTGTTTTAGTTTAAATTAAATCAATGTGGTGTTTTTTTCAGTTGCTTAATGGCAAGAAAACGGCAATGTTATATTGTGTGTAATTTAGCATGTAGTAAGCTATGGGGTTTTCGAAATCTTTGCTTTGCCTCCGATTTTGGCTTCGCCTGTAACTTCTAAATCATCGAGAACATGCTGCGAAACAAACCAAATATTCAAATGTTTGGTTTTATACCAACCGATTAGATGTTTTATGAAGCAAATACATGCACTATAATTCAGCTGGATTTTCCGCAGTTCGGGGCATAAAATAGACTTCAGCCTACAACAAAACGAAGCCAGGAATTCGAAAAGGCCCGTGCGCCGGCGTGTTCAAACTGTTTGCTGCCCCCAAGCGTTTCAAGGGTCTCTCATTCAATTCAAATCAATACGCTATTGCCCCATGTCATGCAAAATCATATGTGTAAACGTAACTCAACAGTTGACGAGGACGGAGAGTGTTCCTCTGCCCACGTGGAACTGCGGGACGGCCAGGGTGAGCTAGGCCGTCTGATCGGTCGTTACTGCGGTAGCACCTTACCAGAGCCCGTCACGCTGGACGCGGGGAGGGCTTGGCTGCGATTCCGGGCGGGCACCAGCTCCGAGTTTCAGTCAAGTGCGGGCTTCGCCGCCAAGTTTGAATCGGTGTGTAAGTATGGCTAGTTTTGTACACGTGCAGATGAATTGTGTTGGTTTCTTTTTTAATGCCTTCTAAAATGTTCTAATTCTCGCTGGAATATAATTATTTCCTGATTGTTTGCGAACTTATTTTCTTCACAAGAAAGATGTTTATAACTTTGGTATGTTTGTGTATAGCTATTGACAGCCGTCTTACAGCAAGCAGCGGGATCTTGAAGAGCGAGAATTATCCCGGATCCTTCCCGCCAAATACCGACAGAGTTTGGCAAATCACCGTCGATAAGGGCTTTATCGTCACCCTCCGGATTTTTGAATTGCTTATATCGGGTAAGTTTGAATAAACATCATGTGATATTGTGGATTGTGGGTTTAGCATTGGCGCATGGCGCACTGTTGGCTTTGTGATCTTTGACGTAAGGATCAACATAATTTGAATACCTACGAGCGAACGAATAGGGTGTTGCGTTCCGCGTGTCGCGTGAGCGTGATGGACAAATGGCCAATCAGATTGATGGGATGCGGCATAGCCAAAACGCACAGCAACCAATAACATTTCGGAATCGCTGTGGGCGTTACGTTCCGTCACGTACACATGGGTCAATGACTAAAGGACTACCAGAAATAATACATTAAACATGGTTTGCACTCTGTTTATGTCACTGCCTTCAAGAACTAATACAAACAATGTTGTCCCTTTATATTGAAGTATCTTCAGAGACTGGTTGTTACAGCGACTTTCTCAAGATAATTGACGGGCAGACCAGCCAATCCCCGCTCATCACCAAAATATGCCAGACGCAGATCAACGTGGGCGTGGCTTCCAGCGGTCTGAGTCTGCGCATTGAGATGCACTCGGGTCACTCGGATAGGCGGGGCGACGAGAATCAACCAACCAGATTCCACGCTCAGTATTTGCAAAGAGGTGCGGTATATCGAGGGGTGTCCTCCCAAACCTCGGTTTCCGTTTGGTTTTGATTTCCAATCCATCTCCAGTCTTTTATGGAAATTCCAAATGTCACCTGCAACTCACAATATTTCGCCAGGTTCCTTGAATTGAAAAGTGTCCACGTTTTCTTTGTAATTATTTGGTTCAAAAATAAGAACGGCTTAATTTTAAAGTCAATTAATCAATTAAGCTGGTAAATCTTAATGTTTGTATAGACGTAAACGAGTGTCGAAGGAACAACGGTAACTGCGAGCAAGCATGCCTAAACATGATTGGTACCTACGTGTGTGGTTGTCAATATGGGTACACACTGGCTGATAACTACCGGAACTGTACAGGTGCGTAGACATGTGTAGAAATGGAATAAAACACCTGATTTTCCTTAACTTTGTAATTGTTTAAAATAATACCACTAGATCCTCCATTGATAACCCATTGATAACTCCATTGAGAAATGTGGAATCGGTACATAGGAGAAGCTATCGATTATTATGCAATGAAAATCACTGTCCCTGTCAAATTCCCCTTTTTAAAAATCATGCAAATGTGGCTTTATTATTTAATCGCACGATTTGTATCTTCAGACAGAATTGTTCTTTGTCGATTTTTGGTTTTGGCAGACAAGGACGAATGCCTGGACAACAATGGCGGCTGCTCTGATCTTTGTGTGAACACTGAGGGCGCCTTCCATTGCGCATGCCCAGAAGGCCTCTACATGTCTTCAAACAACCAAACTCACTGCCTAGGTAATAGAACTCCATTCAATTTCCTTTTACCATCGTGAATTTCACAGCACTTTAATTATTTATTTATTTTTTGATTGTCGTATTTTTGTATATGTTTAATGTGATCGTATTCAAGCAAATGAATTAAAATGTGGTCCTTTGTATCTCTTGAAGTGATGAGAATTCTACAAAATGTAATACCATGAGTAGAGATAGTATTTTGCAGTTCGTCAGTTCAGAAGTTCAATCAATTTAAGTTCTCGATCCTTTAAAAAAAAGGAACATTCTATATTGTAGTGTTTAGTACTATTTGGTAACGTAACGGGTGTAAAAATGATCCCTAATACACATAGTGTCGTTTTGGGATAAACAAATTAGTCCACGTGGTGCATTTGGGCATGCACCGTTGCTATGGCAATTCTGAACGCACAGTCGTTGTCATAGAGTTGGTTGTTCATGGCGTGCCAGCTCATTCCCATGGTAACCAGCAACCTGTGGATGTTGTCATCAGTGACGTGGGCCGGATCCACCTGCCCACTCTGCTCCGGCACCGTTGACGTTTGGTGATGGTGGTCGAACTCCATTAGGACCTCAAGCATAGGTATCGTCAGCCCAAGACGACCAAAAACTGCGTCACGTGCGCGGCTGATATCGGCGTCAGTCGCACGGCCACAGGTACGCCCAGTAACGCCCCGGTGCTTAACCTTTGACCTCTTTCTGACCTCCTGGGTCACGCGAGAGTGCAGGAGCTGTATAAAATGACGGACGTAGGTGGCGAGAACGTCGCGAAGGCAGCGCCCACACGAATTGCTTTCGTCATTTAATGGTAGATGCTCGTACAGCAGGCGCTCTAAACACCTGCGGCTTGGTGTAGATGTCGTCGCTTGGTGGCAGCACGCACCCCCTGATGCGGAGGAATTTGAACTGGTTGCTTCGGCCTCCTGACACGCTCCGTGCTGGCATTTGTTGGAAACACATGGAAAGTCGCGTTCGTCACAGGTGGTGTCCGCCGCCGATGCTGAAGAGGTTAGCTCCTGACTGTTTACCTCGGGCTCTGACCGTTGCGCCGAATCCGACGGCGAATCGTTCTCGTCAAAAACTCCTTCAGCTGCCAAAGTGCCACTTTCCTGTTTCAGTGGTTCGATAGGATCCAAGTCGCGCCTTTCTTCTTCTTCGTCACATTTAACATGAATTGTTTGGTCGGATTTGTTAAATTCTTGACTTACTTCTCTAGAATGTCGCTTAATTATCTCCTCAACATAACTGTCAAATTCTTGGTATCTGTCCTGTCTATTTTTAACGGAATCATTTTCAGGACTCTGTTTTTGTGGATGTTCCAGTCTGTTGACGTTTACTGTGGCTGTTTGAATACCTGTCGCCCCTTGACCGATTTCTCGGTGCTGTACAGTTGATGCTGCGCCTGCTCCATTTGATGAACACGAGGTCTCCATCAAACAGTCGTTGGGATTCATGTTGGTGCTCGTGGCGATTGTTTTTCTGAACTCGTTTAGTTCGCGAGCCAAATCGACAAGTTGCTGTTCCGCACGTGGCAACTCCCTTGGGCGTTCTTCAGGCGGGCGAATGCGTGACGCCATTTTGGATCGACCTGGCTCATTCGCAGTTGGGTCATTGATGTTACAGACGACTCCGATCGACACTGCATTGTTGTCTTGGTGAATCGAAACATCCCCGTTATCTCTATCCCGTGACTGGTGTCGATTCCTTAACTGCTGACTGTAAGAATCGATACCGTGGTGGGTTTCATCAGAATTGCCATCATGCACGCCAGTTAATCGCGACGAATTCGGAAAGTGGCCATGAACAACGTGATGACTGCTTTGCTTCGGGATAGAGTCGCAAGACTTGCTGACTTTTGTTTTCTGATTCGTTACCGCCGGCTTTGTCGTTCCCTTTTCGTCGGTGAGATTTGTTGTGGAACCATGTTTTATTGTTTCCATTGTTTGGTGCCATTCAGTAGAACAATTTTTTCTCAGTTCGGCCCTTGAATTCACCGCAGACGGCCGACCCACCTGCATGTTGAAGTCTACCGAGGAATCGATACTCTGCAACTCATCTCCTTCCATAATATCGTCTTCATTCGCGTCTTGCCTGCCGTATCCTTCGACTTCCAAGTTGTGGCCAAGCTCGGCAGTCATCTCCGAAATCTCGCGGTCCATTCTCGAGAAGTCATCTCGCAGCGATCGTACCCGATCCTCTGCCGACTCGCAGCGACGTATCTGATTGTCCAATACGCCGTCGAAGTCGCGTACCCGGCGGCGGAGCGTGCCGATGCCTGAGTCTATCCGGCCTAGCCGGGCCTCTACATCCGAGTACAGACCGCGAAGAAACACTCTCTCCCGCGGAGGAAGGTCGGAAGAAAAAGACGGGACGGAAAGGCCCGTAGTCATGGCGTCTTGGCCCATAGCTGAATTAAATGATACGGTTTCCAAATGAAGATTCAAACCTGCCCTCAGTTCAACTTAGAAATGATTTGAAACTGATGGTATTGCCATGTTGTTGGCGTGTTGCTACGACTAGTTCGAAGAGCGCGTTCGGGTTTCCATGGCAATGCTTTGACTGTTGTTATTCTTCTGATATATAGGGTTGTTCTGCGTCAATGTACTGCGTTCAATACCGCGCGCAATACCGAGCGCACCGCGTGCAAACAATCAAACGAGCTGCATTGTTTCAGTCACCTTCGATATTCCACTAAAAATGAAGTATTTATATTGTGTGAAGTAAGCCCAGTGCAATTGCTAATCATCGCACAGTCAAATTTTGTGATCAGCATTTCTTTGCGTGCTGAACATTTGCAGTAAGTTGAAGAAGGCACCAAGCTATGCCATGAAACATCTACATTAAGGCCGCACGTTATCGTGCCATACGTCACCAACTCAACACTCTGCGTTGAGCACTGCATCCCATAATGAAATGTATAAAATAAAAGTGATTAGAAATGTACGGAAACAACGGGGTCACTCACTCCGCCCTGCACTTGAAACCCCGACCCGAGCTGCCCGGGGAATGCAGAGCTTCGCACGGCGGCTTTGGTATCGCCACACCGCATCTTTTCCGGTCGCGTTGCATCTTTTCCGGTCGTGCATTGTGTACCTGACAACAGAGCACCTGTCGCCTTGTAAATTATGTTAATGTACCATTAAGCTACTGAAGATATTTGGACACCTTTCCAAGCAGTCAATGTTGAGAAGAGCAGTGTTTTTTTAATTTCATAGCTATGCATAATTCTAAACTAGCTGTTGAAACCATAAAGATGCAATAACTATACAGCGATACTACTACGGTGGCAGTTTTATGAGTTAGGCTTATAAGAATTCGTTGTATTTGTTTGTTTTGTCAGCGGTAATTAACGTAATTAACTTAATTCGCAACAGGGTCCTGGTTTAACCAAACTAATTGCGCACTGTCACTAAATAATTATTTGGTTGTTAATTATTTTCTCCACCGAAGACGAATTGTACATCAGCAACCAAACCGAGGCTGTGGGTGCTATAGCCACAACGTGACGTTGAGTTATAAATCCTTACCATAAAGAAATAGAGCACTATTGGAATCTCGGTTTAGATCCTAATTGTGTCTATTGAACATTCGCATTAAGATCACCAGGAGCTTCTGAATGGTCCAAACTGCTGCGAGAGTCGCTTCTCAAACTGCAACGCATGTGCCTCCTCCTCTTGTGTTTTCTGCCTAGAAATAAGAATTAAAACAAAGACATCTCCGCCATGGCATCTTTGAAATAATTATTCTCTTACTCAGCCGACGAACTAGGGTTACACGACTCGAATTTTTCCGAGCCCCTTATTGCTTCAGGTTTTTGACAAGTGATTCAGAGTTTGCCGAGTTTTTACCCTAGTCATCTGGGTTTTGCCAAGTATGAGTGATTCTGCTTTTGTCATATTTTACGAATGATTCAGGTATTTGCCAATTCACGAGCAAATTTGAGTGTTGTCAATGTACCTATAGTTACGGGTACTTGATTGATTCGGGTTCTGCCAAATGGTAGGCCACCCGAGTGATTTTACCGACTTATCTGAGTAATCGGGGTTCTGTCACTTTACCCGAGATGATTCGGTTTTGCCAAGTTACCCGAGTGATTTTAATTGTGAAAAAAAAGTTCGCTGTTAACTTGCTAAGCAAGTTGCCCGGGTGAGAAGTTAGCCTGTACCTTTATTGATTCGGATTTTGCCAAGTAAACCTGGAGTGATAGAGGTGGTTGTTTGTTTTTGGCCAATTTACCTGAGTGATTCCAGATCCCGTCTCGTCTCCGCCACGTGGCCAGCGAGGACGGCGAAATGTGCCCGTGCCTGCCTCAGACGCACCCGTCTCTTGGAGAGAAACTTCTCCTCTGTCTCCAGCGCCGTCTGGAAGGAGGCGTACTCCTCAATGACCCACTTGAGTCTCTCCATGGCTGCCTGGAAACGGGCCTGGGTCTCCTCCCACTCGAACTTTGACATGGTGACGTATTGTGACGTCACAGAATATAGTTTCTCAGCTTGAAACTTGGCTATCAATAAAAATCTGTTAGACTTTATTTCCGTTGGGTCTAGAAGCCTGAGAATCAAAATTATTGTATCTCATGGGCTCCTGTCGTAACAGCTGCAGCTCATGTTCCACACTGGGTCGGTGATTTCACCACTTGCAATTAACAAGATCGGCGGTAAAAACGAAGACATCCATTTTGGGATCTTGCAATATTAAAACGGTTGCATTCCGACAAGAGTGAATAGGCCCACTGCAAATTTTTATATCGACAGCGTGTAGTACGTCCTGACGACTGAATAAAATGAGATAACTTTTTATATAGTCGCTTACTTGTCCGATTAATAGTAAAGCCGAACGACTAGCGATGTGCAATATATCTCAGCTCTCTGTCCGTAGCGTAAGACGTACATAGTAGGCCTACACGATGACTTCCAAGGAAGTGGTGTGTAAAGTTTACGCTTGTTGTCGGGAACAGTAAATAAACACAGTCTTGTTGGAGACGAAATGGCGTTGTCGTTTTACTCTTTGTGATGTCACGGTACCCGCGCGTGCCTAGAAATAAAATACGCGTAGGCCTATCACATGTGCATTGGGCGCATCAACCTGGGGCCAATTTCACGGAGCTGCTAAGCACACAAATTTGCTTAGCATGAAAATTTGTCCTTGGTAAAAACAAGGTTACAGACCAAATTTTCACGTGATCTTTATTGTTTTTGATTGATAATCAGCTGTTTATTTGCTTAGCATTAAAAACACGTAGAATTTTGGCTGATAACTTGTTTTTAATGAGCAAGACGTTTTTGTGCTAAGCAAATTTGTGTGCTTAGCAGCTCCGTGAAATTGGCCCCAGGTGTGTGTGTTTGTTCGGCGGAACAGTGATGTTAATTTTTTTGCTGATAAATTGACTTCTTTTTTGTTTGCAGATGAGAACGAATGTGATGACCCCGCACGTAATGGCTGCCAGCAACACTGTTACAACACGATTGGTGGGTACGCATGCGCATGCAGTCCGGGTTTCATTTTGGCGCCAAACGGGAAGGATTGTGTAGGTAAGGAACAATCTTCGCCATCACACACATTGAAATCAATTGTATTCTGAGACCAACATAAACAAACGTATTTGGTTCCCACAAATTCTCAGCATCTAAGTATATCGTTTCGTATATTTTGTTTAACTAACAGCTGTCAGGAACTGTGGTGGGAGCTACGGAGGCACCGAAGGGTCATTCTCTTCTCCTGAAATGCCACCAGCGGGTTTCAACAACACGCTAGATTGTGTCTGGCGAATTCAGGTGGATCCAGCGCTCACCGTCTCTCTCAGGTTCCGTAGAATATTTTGTCGGATCTTTTTACGGCGTTATCAACTAACTTATTAATTATTAACCACAATTGTGTAGCAAAACAGCCGAGTGTTGTAAACTGTAGGATTCGTAACAATTAGTGATCGGAACGAATAATTATGTCATTGTCAATTAATTAGAGCTAGAGGTCAGCAGGTGTTTATAAAATGAATTCTTTTACTGTCCTTTCTTCAGGATCGTATTATTGAATTCGACACCTGCTAGCACCTGCCCAGACTACATCAGCCTCCTTGAGGGCCAAGGACCGTCTGGTCCCCAAATTCACATCTGTAACCAAGGCGACGCACCGGATGTCTACCACACGACCTCCGACCTGATGTGGATACACTTCCGCTCCCTGTGGCCACATGAGGGCGGCTTCCACGCGGAGTATTTCACGCGGGGTCGGGATAATAGAAGTTTGGAGTGTGGCGGCGTTATGAAGGGTCGGTATTTTTTATTGATGCTAGCAAGCAAAACAGCACATTTTAAGCAAAGAAAAGCATTAGCCAAAAGCTACGCATTATTTTGTTAAGCAATTGCCTTCTACCTACACGAAATTTATTTGGTTTTTCTTAAACCCAGGCTTTATCTCCGTATCGGATTCATGTACATGTATGCAGTTTTGTGGAGCCGAAGATGAAACCATTAAATATTTCAGGAAATGCCCTTAATTTTCCATCAGATGGATCTGGTATTCTGCAGTCTCCCGGGTACCCGAACGCCTATCCCAACGAAGTGCACTGTGTATGGAAGATCACCGGAATCACCATCAAGCTTCACTTCGTGACCTTTGACCTAGAGAAAGAAGCTAGGTGCTCCTACGACTTTCTGGATATCCAAGATGGCGACCAAGACCAGCCACAGTCGCGACATATAGGAAGGTTAGGCCGTATCCGAATTACTTTTATATGGCTTTATCGAAAGATGGCTGTAGCCACTTCCCATAAACCTGTGTGTAATTGTAAGCCGTTGCCAAGTAGTTCAGAGATAGCCTCAGTGGCCTTTTGGTTTACAAACATAACTGCGCGCCATTTTGTGGAGACTGAAGTGCAGGTACATTTTAACAGTTGTTTTGACAACTAAAAATAGAAAAAACTAGGCATGTTGAATGGCGGACAATTCAAATATTTAATGTGAAACGTCTTTCTGAAAGTTTTAATTTCAACGGGGTTTTTTTCTTCGGATTTTTGCAGATTTTGCGGCAGCAAGATGCCACCGAAGGAAGTGACGTCATCGACGGGGGAAGTCTTCATCAAATTCCAGTCGGATGCCACCGTGCGGGCCACGGGCTTCCAGGCGGTGTTTGAGGTGCGGCAGCCCCGCGTGTTGCCTGGCTCTGACGCGGTGGAAAACGTTACTGGCGACCTTTAACACGGACCGTTTATTTTGTTGTCGACAGTAAAAATAATTCGTTTTTATTTGTGACTAGACTAGAGGTGTTTTGTGAATTATGAAAAGAAAACAGTACCACAGTACCCGCCTTTCGTCTGCAGAGTGCTTAGGGTGGGGTCCAAGTATAGATAGAATTTTGTAGGTAAATCTTTTACGGTTATGATTGCCCTATTTGATTGTTTATGCTGCTGGGAAAAAAACATGTCTTTTGAGCCGACAAGGAAAGATGCTCACAGTGTCAAATGGTGCTAAACGTTTTAGTTCTTATTCCAACCAAATATAGTTTTAGTTGTAATAATTATACATTTATATTTGTATTATTATTATTTGTATTATCTTTTTTGGGGGTGAACAATAATAGCCAGCAGTGATGTGGGTATTTGTTAAGGGGTTTTCATGGTGCTAAACTCAGCGCCGTCTACTAAGACGTAAACGGTGTGGTTGAAATAATTCGATTAGGTTTCTTGAGTTTTCGGAATTTCCTGCGCTGATGACTAGCAACACTCAGAATAGGCCTTCAAGGCTCATTTTTTTATAGGAACTTGACTTTAAATTTGATTTCGAAATTACAGTCTTTTATACGGCTAATTACAGTCTTTTAATTCAGTCTTTTAAACGGCTAATGTCTACACTTTAACACGTGTTATTGCTATCGATTAAAAATTTGACTTATTATTGAAGGCGTAGCGCAGAATAAAAAGGGAAGGCAAACTCGACAATGACTCCGCAGTTCGTAAATACCGGTCGTTACGTCCAACTTTTTAAGGCGACAGAGGGCGCTGTCTGTTGCGATCGCACGCGCGCTGGCTAGCTACGTGGTAAACAAAGTTTTAAAGCAGCCAGCTAAAAGTACTAGTACACACTTGGATGGGAATAAATTCAGCTGGGGAAAAAACTGCAAAATGCCTGTGAGTATCGCTTTTACTGTATTGTATTGTCATTTGTTGATGTATTCCAATTTACTTTTTTGCCCTGTGTGTGTGTTCTAATGCAGTTAGGAAAACAAAATGATGTTAAAAAAAACCGGGCGAAAATGTTCACAATTCGTGGTTAGCATGACGTCACGAAGGGGCAAGCCGCATAGCATGCATGCGTTAAACCTCAAATTGTCCTCTTCACAATAAGTGCATAACAATGGAAAGATAAAAAGAGTTTCCCCGGATGACCGACCAAGAGAATGGGACAAAATAGGTAACGGCTGAACGGTATCGGGCAGCATGCCATTTGAATAATCTCAAATTTTGTTTACTTCGACAGAGCCACAAACATTCAGGTAATAAGTTACTGAGGCGGCCACTGTCTCCCTCCACCCCACCAGCCACACGGCCGTCGAGATCCATCGTAGGTACCTCCAGAAAATCCGAGATTGGAGATCATCAGAGTAGAAGCCTGCCCTCATTGTCCAGTCTCAGCCAGGAAGATGAGGAGAACGACTTTGAGGAGGAATTGGCCTTCCGAGGTCGCAACCTCAGTCCCGTCCCCAGCGTCATACCCTCCATAGGGTCTGATTTCCAGGAGGCCCAACTAGCTCCTCAGAACACCCCTAAGATTCCCCTCAAGCCCTCGCCCCATCCACGGCTATCCCACTCGGGACCCGTCAACTCACCCCGGTCGCCCCTCAGCAGAACAAATCAGCGATTTGTCTTAGACTCCCGGTACAAATCCAGGGGTGGCTCTTTAGAAGCCTTCAGACCAGGATCCCTAGTGCAGCCTTACAAGCCACGCGGGCCGGACTGCTTCCCATTCCGTAACCCCCGCCACCTCCCAGAAGTCAAGAAAGATCTCCTCTACCTGGACCATGAGTACCTCAGGTATAACCTTCCACCAGACTTCACTCTGGAAGATTTTCAGGTGGAGGTCGGAGCTTACGGCCGACCGCTTCAGCAAGAAAAACTGAAGAAAGCCATACTCTCCAAGCAGAACTACAAAAAGCTGACGACACTTTTTGCGTCATTTGTTGAGGAGCCTGTTCAGGATAAAGTCAACACTGTGGAACTAAAAGGTTACATTCCCAAAAATGAATAGGCCTACTAAGTAAAAGTTGTTGCTCTTTTTCCTTTACTGCCCAAAAGAGTACTCTCCTTACCCCTCATTCATCCTATACCTCAAGTTCCTTTAACACTGTATAGTCTTATGAATATATCCAAGAGTGAATACAATGTACTACAATGTACTACAATGTACTACAATGTACTACAATGTACTACAATGTACTACAATGTACTACAATGTAATACAATGGAATACAATCTTTTTTCCTCTAGGTGAGGAGATCCCTGAAGTCGTACCCAGAGTTCCCCAGCACCAACTCCTTATCGAGATGGCCAGCATCATTCGGCAGCAGATGAGAAATATGATCAATGAGGAGATGATGGGTGGCCTGCTGGGCCACGAGATGGGGCACTCACTGGCCCTCACAACCCCGGCACTCGCTGCCTTGGCGTACCAACAAGCTGAAACGGCTTCAGCAAACCTGGCGGCATTGTCTAGGTGGGTAATTGACTAGTCTTGCGATTGTAATAAGGTGTCTAAAATTTCACAAATGCTCCAACAGGTAGTTAAATTTCTTTCTGTAGTACATGTAATACAACACTAATAATCATGTGGGCAATATGTAGTTTTGTATTCAGTAACATCTCGACAATATTAGCAAATTTTGAAGTTTATTACAAACTGTCATTTGTAAGTTTCCTGTTTCTTTTGTCACGCTCTAGGCAAGCACAATCTAAAAATGAGGTTATGTTTAACATGCCGGTCTCCAGGTACTTCCAGGGATCTCGAAGGAGCAACTCGCCTTTCAGTAAGTTTCTTAAACTCGTAGAAGAAGCCTGTTGCAGTGTCTTGAGTAATGAACAAAACTGTTTCAAACTTGGATTAGTGTAGACTCGAATGTGATAACATAGTTTGTTTTTCCTTTGCAGACGAGCTAGATGCCACCATCACTCCATCAGAGCTAGCCATCTTAGATTGTCTCGTCAACGGTGGACTTGCCCTCAGCTTGAAGGTATCTTCCAAGACAGTTGCTGTTTCCTTGCTGCCCACCTTTGCCAGATTTTTCACACTAATATTTTGTCTTGATATTTTATTTCCTGTAGGCTCATTTCATTCTCGCCATGCCTGAGATTACACCACTGACAAAGACTCTGACGTACTTGAATCTATCCTTCAATGACTTCAGGGTATGTCCGTCTATTTTATTTAGCTTGTTTTTACCAATAATTTAAAGTAATTTTTAATGTAATTCTTTTATTAAAAGTGAAGTTAATGATCGGTAAAACTTTAGCAAATTGGCAAAATACTGATAGGGCATCCATCGTGGAGAACACTGATCTGAATCCTAGCCGCGTCCAAATAACTGGGATGCGGCTTGATATTACACATGAGTCTATGGGAAGTGGCTGCAGCCGCTACCATAGACTTGTGTGTAATTTCAAGCCGCAGCCAAGTACTTCAGACACAGCCTAATTTTCTTCCCATGACATTTTGTGTTGACTCTAGCAGGTGTTTCCCTCGGAGGTCCTAACCTTAAGGAACCTGGAGGTTCTCAAATTACGCAATAATCCGCTGAAGGAGCTTCCCTTTGACATCCATCGTTTGTCCAAGCTCCGGACGTTGGTGGTGTCCTTCAATCTTATCACCTCACTGCCACCGAGGTAAGCATAACATCGGTCAAACATTAGATGCTTCACCCGTCAATCAAACGGGGGCATTGACCAATTAGATCATTACTTTAGGTCAGGTGGCCAGGGTTGTTCAGTCAAACGGAGTCACAAGCACTGTGAGGAAATGCTTAGAAGAGGGACATCCTTTCCATTTTTATGACTGCTGGTGTTTTTTTTCTCGGTCTTTTCATAATCACAGCTTGTTCACATTGCCGCTTCAGTTTCTAGACCTGTCCTACAACAAGCTAACATTCCTGCCGAGCGAAATAAGACACCTAAGGTAACGTAGATCGGATGCTTTCTCTAATAGAGACGTGGAAACACTTGAAAGTTTATTGATTGGAAACTAATTATAAGAAAGATATTAGATCAATCAGCATTGACATTTTGTTAATTGGTACTCGCAGGTCAACCCTTCGTGAGCTGAATGTGGAAGGGAACCAGCTACCAGCCTTGCCCTGCTCTGCCCTCAAACTCAGGAAATTACGCTACCTGAGGGTGACAAATAACTTCATGCACCCACTTTTCTGGAAAGAGAACAGCCAAAATGGCCCACAGGTAGGGAATCAGAATATAAATTGGTTCTAAACGATCTTCGAGGACTATTAATGTCAGCTTATGAATGTATTCACCCTGTCTCCGTTCGTCTGTCTGTCTGTCTGTTGGCAGGATTACGGAGAAACTACTGAAGGGATTTTAATGAAACTCGATGGGTAGATAGCCTATGAGTCAAGGAAGATTAAAAAAAAAAATTAGATTGATCTGGACTGATTGGATTGATCTAGAATCTTTAAATCATTTTTAACATTGGGCGTTTTTGCGGTTGTGGCAGAGGTCTTTTTTTCTAGTTTTTTTTTTATTCTTATTTTGCTTTTAGCGATTGCTAGACTTGACTGCCCTGGCTGTGAAGCAGAGTGGTTTGGACACATTCAAACCCAACGTGCTACCTGATTCCCTACACTCTGTGCTGAATAGGTAAGACAGTCCTGTTCAGGAATTCTGTCTCAGGAATTCTGAATCATAATTCTTCCCGACTGACTCTCATCTGACATCGAGGTATCTGTTTTACCCTTTTTTTGTTTGACAGCTACTTGAGATGCGATTGTTGCCAGGGTCCCCTGTACGGTCCAGGCCTGCGGATTATCCGGCCGTGCAGTAAAGCTTTCGGGGTACGCAAGCTTCCCTTTATTTTTACGTCTTGCTCACCGTATTGCCGAGACCTGTTCCTGACGAGCGTCGAGTCCCTCACGCAGATGCTCTATATGGATGATGACTGATTTTAGATTTCCCAAGCTCTTCTGCCTCCTGTGTTCTTCAGTGTCTTGGAATGCACCCATCTTAGAGAAAGTTCAGACAGGGATCTTAATTCAGAAAGAATGTTGCATCCTGCTGCCACTTTTCTCATCATGCAGCAGTATCGTCACCATGAAGGTCAGTCATTCTAAAAATTGTTAAACATTAATCTCGGACTAGGAAACATTTCGAAATGTGTTAGAAAATGCACTCAACTCTCCGTAGATTTTGTACGCAACCGAAGAATTGGCGGCAGGATAATAAATTGTTTCCCCTTTATTGAACTAATGATGAATTTGTGACTTCCATTTAAAAGTGTGTAGGTACCAACAAATAAATAAATACAAAGTCTAGTCTGAATACTAATACTACTAATTCTTTTATTTGAAAATACATGTAGTTGTAAATGTACGTGTGGGTTTTCTACTTGATGAACAAGAAACTTGATAGCCGTCCTTGTATTAAATAGTTTTTTCATTGTAACTTTTGATCAGTAACTTTTGACCAGTAACTTTTGACATTAAAAAGCCTTCTTATACATTTGTATATGTAACACAAAATTTGATTTAAAATGTACATTTCAAAACAATATCCATACAATTTCACGTCGGACACAAAGCTCAGCTGCTGTTGGGAAAGTGAATGTATTACATGTACGTGACGTCTTATGAGTAGAAAACTGTTATTGACCCAACTAAAGGCAAACACTACCTTAACAATCTTGCCATTTGCAAAATGTACATCATGTAGTTTGACGTCTGTTGTATAATTTACGGAAATGCCCATTACAATACTTTAATTATTAAAATTAGTAAGTTTTACGAATTAAACATTTAGTATCGAAATTCAACCAACATTATTTAAACACTTTCAACTACGTCTATCAACCATACACATTTTCAGGACATAAGAGGCCTAGGCCACAACTGTCTGAAACATTTCTAAAATCCTGAGACGTCTAAAGCTATGGACAATCGTGTTTGAACGTTATTTGCTGTTTTGCTTGATTGCTGACATTTTTTAGATTCTAAGATGTTCCCTTGCAAATACGATCAAATCTTGGAACATCTTTTCTCCGACCTCAAAAACCAACGGCCAGGCCGGTCCCAGTACACCATGAAAACCACCGTGGTAGTGTTTCCACGTGACCGGCACGCTCGCATCCCTGAGACGCTGCGCGTAGAATGTGCCATGGTCCATCAGAAGGTCAAACTCGCACGTACCCACGAACGTAGGCGGGAGTCCGGTCATGTTTGGTCGGAGTAACGGGCTGGCACGCTGATCTACGACAATCTCGTCGATTAGGTTCCACACGACGTCATCTGCCTTCATCTCTTTATGATGAGGAGGGGTAAAATGTCCATAGTCTTGCATGTCAGGAGGTAGCAAGGTATGGTTGACGTACTGCGCCAGGGGTGAGTCTCTACGAAACCCCACAGACATATGGGTGTTGTCAATAAGCGCTTGTACCACGCGGTCATCTAACTTCCCCAACAGGTAACAACAGGTAAATTCTCCCGCCTCTTGCCAAGTCACGATCGCCCCCTTCACTCCAAAGAGCAAGATTGAACGCAAGGCGGCAGGAGTGTGAATGTCGACCAACTGCGTGATAGGATAGATAAGAGCCTGGAAAGCCATATCGGGATAGCCGGGGTCATCGTGAAGAATCTGGGTGACTGCTGCTGCTAGTGCGCCGCCAGCACTGTCCCCAGCCACACCGATTCGAGAACGGTCCACGCCGTAGTCTCGAGCGTGGTCCATGAACCATTTGGTCGCTTTGAGGCAATCTTCAAAGCCAGCTGGGAAGGGGTGCTCTGGGGCCAGTCTGTATCTGCAGTAGAGATAATATGAATACATCAATCACAACAGACTACAAAAACTATCTAGTCTTAATATTCCATATAATGTTCCAAGAAGTCCAAGTAACCCCCTTCCTTGCTGTTGAGGGGTACTTGTACACAGAGCCGAAAGGTCCATGCATATTCAGCAACTTGTCACCGATACAAAATTTGGAGAGCCATAACATTTGACTTACTCAACTGACACCACCACACAGTCAAGCTCCTCGGCAAAGCGCCTCGTCAATCCATCGTACATAACTGCGGTGATAAATTGCAACAAACTATAAAGTCATTATGTACTTAATACCTGCAATTTGTAATTTGCCATTACTTTCAGCAGCAAAATGTGTGACATGATTTATCACTAAGATTACGTAACACTTTAATAGTAACTGTGAGAAGGATGAAAAATAAGGCTTTCAAAAACTTTAATAGTTGAACTTTTAGCTCACCAGTGCTCCCGATGACGAAAGCGCCACCGTGCATAAATACAAGCGCTGGCCCCAGGACGGCCCTCTTAATGATGGGTTCGTAGAGGCGAACTTCAACCCCGTCAAAGATTGTGACGGATGACCGGATGTTGGAACCCCATACTTCCGGCTGAGAGATTTTCATTAGAGATACATAATCGACGAGGGATCGAAAAATTTGAATGCGATTTGAAGACGTGAAGAATGACATGACGTATGCCTGAAAAAGAAAAGGCGGAAAATCATAGGTTATTTTCCAATTGAAACTTTTATGTTAGTTGCTCATAATTGGTATAAAGTAGACCTCTAGTTGTTAGTTGTTAACTAGTTATACTGCTGTAACTTTATTTCTGAATTCAACTTGTTCTTAGCCAGTCATAGTAAGATGAACAGAGCACTTATTAAAGTTTAACCCTAACCCTTCCACACTCAACAAAGTGCAGCAGGTGGACCTAATGGATCACTCGCACTGAGCAAGGTTGACACTTATGATCCAATCTGATGGTGTAGAAGGCAACTCACAGAATACCTCTTGGTGGTGGTTAGGGTTAGGGAAAAAGTTTCAAAACATACCGCGTCGCTTCCGATTCGCTTTACAGCGACAAAGGTTCTGTATTTCCAGGGGTTGCAGAGCCCATCCGGAGTGGGGTTGTTCATGTAGTATGCTACGACTAGAATCCACGTGACGAGTAGCAATGGCACTGCAGTAGTGCAGAATCTAGACTGCCTGCCTAATGTACGTCTTCAAAGAAGATGGAAAATATATTTAATATTAATTTGTTTCGGCTGTGAACGTGTGCCTTGCGCCAAATAAATATAGTTATCCCTAGGGAGGGGAGATGGAGTTTAGAACATTTCATTGGCCTAATGATCAGGGGTAATAATGATGTAAAGCGCTTTGATTGGAGTTACAAGCGCTACCTAAAAACGTACACGTGTTGTTGTTATAATTGTTTTCTGGGAAGTTTAGAAGTGGTGTTGGGATGCAGCGTTAATGTTCTTTTCCAATCATTGTTATTCGGTTAACATAAACCCAAAGACTTCTGCTAGGTTTAACCAGTTCGCGCCGGATGACGTATATAAACGCGCCAAGTTCAAGTTCGGAAATGTCTGTCAGCAGCGAGCAAGGCCAGAAATGCGTGGGTGTGCTTCCCGGCACTATCGGCCTTGTGACCCGCTTCGGATCGAGTTTCGTTAAAAATAATCCCGCCCATCGGCCCGGTGATGTTAAAATAATCCCGGCACGAAAAAGAACGAAAGCCTTGTGTGTACGCGGGCAAAACACACAAATTGCACTAATGACCGGATGCTTGTGCTGGGCCTGGGCCTACCAAATCATATTTGCCTTATTTATATACTGTGGACATTTCTTTGTGTTCGTGTAGGTATGAAAAACGGGGAAAAAAACCTAATTATAGTCGCACTGTGAACATTCTTTTAACCCGAATATTCGACAGTGATCCCCGTGCTCCCCGTTATTTTGCAACAGATAACCCTTACCCCGTTGTACCTCTAAAGCTGTGAACCTGGGTAATGCTAAACCATCCACTCTATACCGGAATCATGTGGGCATCTTTTGTTCTTGGAGCTCACATTGACACGCACATGAACAATTTGGGTTAGTTTTTGGGGTTGAAGTTTTACCGTCTCTCTTACTCTCGATTTTCTATTTTGAGAAAGCTGAAAACTAGCTGACCTGGCTTGCTTATTTACATACAGCTTAGCATCAGCCTAAAATTCAAAGTAGGCCCTATACAGAGCACGTAACCCGGCCCTGTCTGAAGTTGCTGTTTTTCAGTCATGTTCCATGATCGGCTATCTTTGTCTCTTTATGTCCCCAAATTAAACCAGGTACACCTGCTTGTATTTTCATCCTAGATGCTCCTTCTTCCATGCAAACACATATTCCTGCCTAACCACATACTAATAAAAAAGCTCATATTTTGCAAACTAGCATTTGCCGCTCTTTTTTAAAGTTTACCCCTACCTAACCTTGAAAAATTACTTGTAAATACTCCAAATCTGAAGCATTTACTTCTTTGTATTCATACCAAATGGAGCAAATGCTAATATCGTACCAAATGCTAAAAAAACAAAAATTAAATACTTTTGGTTTTTAGCAAATGCTTTCCAGTAAAAGCATCGCAAACAGGTCATTTCGTACCCAAGTCACTTCGTACCCAAGTCACTTCGTACCCAAGTCAATTCGTACCCACGAAATCAATTACATGTAGGTAAATTGATTTATACAGATGCTAGTAAATGCTTACAAATTGGTAATAAAACTAAAAGCAAATGCTAGTTTTTATTAATACGACCCACTGTCTTACCTTTTAGAGACGACCATGATATAGCAGGTGATGAATTGTCTTGGATGAGAACAACTGAATATTGTCTCGTCTTAAAGCTTGACCGTCTTAAACAGCAAGTATATGTTAGTGTTTGGTCTTTGTACACAATCCGCAGATAATCGTATAATCGTACAACGTACCAACGTTCGTTCCTGTTTCTATTTCTATAATCACCGATGTACGTGGTACGTCCGAACAGGGCTGACCAATAAGCCTTATCGGATACCGCTTGTCTGAACATGGAGGTAGGAAACAAGGTCTGAATGGGCCGGGTACCAAGAATGGGGGGGAAACAGAGCAGATGCTTCACCGATTTCCTTTCACGTGTACACGGTTTGGTAGCTATTGTCCAAATCGCTCAAGGCAATGACAGAATACCTTGCAGACGCCTTTCAATGTGTTAAATCGGCTGCTAAAAGCATTCACTGTGCATTCCGCCATTATGAAACTGCAGAGACAAGCATGGAAGCAGGCGGTATTACGTAACTGGCGATTCAGCCAATAAGCACGAAGCCATGGTACATCCTTCAAGGAAGTATTGGATAATCGTATAAGGGTGGAATGAAAACAAGAACACGATGAAACTATACATGTATACTAGCTTAAGCGCCTCAATCGTTAACAATTCTCAGGTGAAAGGAAATAATGGCCAGACTGTTGTAACATTTTAGACTTGAAAGGTCGGGGTACAGGTGCAGCTTTTCATTGGCCCAGACCAGAACCGTCATTTGTACATGTACATATAGTGATGTACCTGTATTCCGTCTTATTAAATAAAACAAATGAGCTTTGATAGGTGTCAGTGTATATATTTGAATGTCTTTAATGGTAACTTGTGCTTCAGACATTAAACATTAGGAATACATCCCTTTATAGAAGCCAATCCGACCAACCATATTGCCTGTCGGGTTATTATTCAAATTCTTATCAGCAGTAATCCTATAATGGTCTGAAGGCCAACACGCCCAAGTGATTCCTCTTAATTTGTACCATTAGATAGCATGATATAAGTTGATGTAATATAAACATAATTATGTGTGATGTTGTTTTCGTTTCTCTTCTTCTTCTTTTTAAATGATTAAAATCCGTGTAGAAATGGCAGAGAACGATTATTCACTTAGTAATACACATTATGTAAACTAAGATAACACTTGCAGCTGCGTCTACCAACCAGACTCAATTTTCAGTACTTAGCATCGTGGCCTAGCCCTTATCTGTCAAATAAACCAATCTAAACTTAAACATTTTCTAAAATGTTGAGACGTTTACAATTATGGATAATCATATTCAAACGTTATTTGCTGTTTCGCTTGATTGCAGATCTACCGTATTGAATTTGTTTTAGATCCTAAGGTGTTCCCTGGCAAATACGATCAAATCTTGGAACATCTCTTCCCCAACCTCAAAAACCACAAGCCACGGTCCCAGTACACCATGAAAACCACCGTGGTAGTGTTTCCACGTGACCGGTACGCGCGCGTCCCTGAGACGCAGGACGTAGAATGCGCCGTGGTCCCTCAGAGCGTCAAACTCGCACGTGCTTACGAAAGTGGGCGGGAGGCCGGTCATGTTTGGCCGGAGTAACGGGCTGGCACGCTGATCTACGACAATCTCGTCGATTAGGTTCCACACGACGTCATCTGCCTTAAACTCTTTGTGATGAGGAGGGGTAAAATGTCCATAGTCTTGCATGTCAGGAGGTAGCAAAGTGTGGTTGACGTACTGCGCCAGGGGCGAGTCTCTTCGAAACCCCACAGACATATGGGTGTTGTCAATAAGCGCTTGTACCACGCGGTCATCTAACTTCCCCAGCAGGTAGCAGCAAGTGACTTCTCCCGCCTCTTGCCAACTAACAATCGACCCCTTCTCTCCAAAAAGCGATACTGAACGCAAGGCGGCAGGAGTGTGATTGTCGACCAACTGCGTGATTGGATAGATAAGAGCCTGGAAAGCCATATCGGGATAGCCGGGCTCATCGTGTAGAATCTGGGTGACTGCTGCTGCTAGTGCGCCGCCAGCGCTGTCCCCAGCCACACCGATTCGAGAACGGTCCACGTCGTAGTCTTGAGCGTGGTCCATGAACCATTTGGTCGCTTTGAGGCAATCTTCAAAGCCAGCTGGGAAGGGGTGCTCTGGAGCAAGTCTGTATCTGCAGTGGCGATAATATGAATACATCAATCAAAACAGACCACAAAAATGGCGCCAGTGAATAGGCGTACAGCACTTACTTCCTATCTTTATAGTCTATATCTATGTTCTATAGTTTCCCATACCCCCCTATCGTTGTATAGGGGGTATTTAACTTTTTGTGCACGGAGCCCAACTTGTCACCGAGAGCCTTGTTAATATTGCACTTACTCAATCGACACCACCAAACAGTCAAGCTCCTCGGCAAAGCGCCTCGTCAATCCATCGGACATAACTGCGGTGATAAATTGCAACAAACAACGAATCCATTGCTTAGTTTCTGTAATTTGTAATTTGCCATTACTTTCAGCTGCAAAATGTGTCATATGATCCATCACTAAGATTACATAACACTTCGGTAGTGAACAAAGAAAGGGCTATGGTGGAAGCGAAGATGAACATTTGCTCACCAGTGCTTCCGAACACAAAAGCGCCGCCGTGCATAAATACGAGTGCCGGCCCCAGGCTGGCCTTCCAGGTTGGTTCGTAGAGGCGAACTTCGACCCCGTCAAAGGTTGTGACCGATGACCGGATGTTGGAACCCCTTACTTCTGGGGGAGAGGTCGTCATTAGAGATGCATAATTGACAATGGATCGGAAAATTTGAATGCGGTCTGAGGATGTAAAGGGGGACACGACGTATGCCTGCAAATGAAAAGACGGCAAAAACATGAGTCTACGGTGCTTCTAAAATTCTGGTGTTTTATTTAATAAAACTGTTTTTGTTAATATTTCCTCATGATTAGTATAATGTAGACCTCTAGCTAGCTAACTAAGCAAGAGTGGTTATTGTTATGCATATATTGCTATGACTTCTTTCTGAAAATGTAATTGAACTCGTTCATGGACATCAACCGTAAGATGAGCACGCGTTAAAGTTAAACGAACACGTTTCAAAACCTACCACGTCGCTTGCAATTCGCTTTACAGCAACAAAGCTGCTGTATTTCCAGGGGTTGCAGAGCCCATCTGGCGTGGGGTTGTTCATGTAGTATGCTATGACTAGAATCCACGTGACGATTAGCAATGGCACTGCAGTAGTCCAGAATCTAGACTTGCTGCCCGAGGTACGTCTTTAAAGAGAATACAATATAAGTCGGCAACATTATAATTGTTTTGGTCATGTGCAGGTTGAGGTACACAATTTAGTTGTTTCGGGTGAGCAGCCACTCGGGTCAAAACATTGCAAAAGTAGCTAATATTACGTCACTCGGAAAGCAGGAGCTAATCCTATTATTTAGATTTGAAGTTAATTACAGTCAATTTACATTTACAGCGCTTAATGTCGAGCATTATTTAAAGGATAAACTATGTCCTGGAATTTCCCAATTGGGCTACAAAACGTTTTGAACGAAATGATGTTAACCAGAAAGAGCATTTAAAAGTAAGATATAAACATCCACCCAACCATCCTTAAAAAACTGGGCGTTTTGTATTATTCTTGTGTAGAACGAGTTTCTGGGGTCACTTTTCTGACCCCAAAACTCGAGCTGTTTGGGTGGAGTCGCGATTCCATGACAATGTACGTAGCTGCGGCGATGTTGCGGTCTCGCAAACATGTACTACAGTGGCATGGAACCTATGGGCCTTTTCGAAACCGTTGCTTCGTCTTTGGCTTTGGCTTCGCCTCCGAATTCCGAAATACTGAGAAGCAAATAGAAATGGAAGAAAATTGAAATAGTCTAACTTTTGGGTTCACATCAATCGGGTAAATGTTTCTGAAGTACAACAGGCGTCAGAATGTGGCTGGAGATCTTGCAGTTTGGAGTCAAAAATCGCCTTGAGCCAAAGCCAAAGACGAAGCCAGGGATTCGAAAAGGCCCTATGCACTGTTTGCGGCACCAGTCTGATGCTTGTCACCGCGCCGATTATACGAGATACAGCCCATAATTTCATGACGGCTGGAAATGCGTATACGAATACCCCAAAATGTCCGCCGCGTCAAATGTTGTTTTTCTTTAACGGTAAGACATTTTGGTTGGTTTCCTTTCAACCATAATGTTTGAAATAGGATAAGTGAACAGTCCAAAAACATGACATTTTCGGGGATTTAGGGACATAGTGCCCTTTTAAAGTTAAAGCGTTTTACATCGAGCGTTATTTGATGTTTTGCATGCATTGGATTAACAACCTCGATCGACTGATTTTACTGTCTTACCTTTTAGAGACGCCCATGATAGCTACTGCTTGGTGGAGGGTCTTAGATGAAAAACAAAGTTAGTGTCTCCGTAATAATATGCAGGTACATGTACTAGATTAGGCTTGGTCTTTGTGAGCAATCTGCTGACCTGTGATGTAACGCTATTAACCGACGCTCAACGTACGTCGTGTGTTCCTTACGTGATTATCGGAGTAATTGCAAATTATGCCGAATTATGTTTCGAGATTAAAGGCCTGGTGCAATGTCCTATAGGTCCAAACTGGACCGATTACAAATTGCATGTCATACCAACCTTTGTAATGTATTAAATGTAGTAGCCTATACACTATTTGCAAACCTACAAAACAAACCCACTATAATACCTTTATATTTGACTGTAAGTGAATAACACTAGCCTCGAACATCCTGTGAAATCACGGCATCAGGGCCCAATTTCTTGGCTCTGCTAACCACAGAATTCCTCGCTTACGGTCACCATTTTCCGCTAACCGCGCTAGCAGAAAAATTATTTGCTCACCCGGTAAGCACAGAATCCTTAGTTGCGGGATGTACGCATGCTCAGAGACCAAAATTCCTTGCTAACGCGTGAAATACGTTTACCGTAAGCACCGAATTTTCTGCTATATATAGTAAGCATGGATTTTTCGCTAACGGTAAGCAGAGCCAAGAAATTGGGCCCTGGTGTGATGTGGTGAATTTTGTATCAATTATAAAAGATTCCTGGCCAGCAATCGTTGGAAAAGCCAGACTTTTTTCAAACACTGCCCCCATCGATTATTTTTAGTTAGTCCATATTTTATTAGCAATGTACGCATCCGTGAATGCGTGCAAGCGAACTGGTCTGGTTTCGTCTATATTGCTCAGTTTAGGAAGTCAAGAAGGTAGACTAAAACAACATTTGTATTGGTTTTTCTGGCATCTAATTGAACACCAAACTTTCAAACAGGGGCCAATTTCATAAAACATGTAGGGCCTAAGCACACAAAGTTTGCTTAGCACAACAAAAGTCTTGATCAGTAAAAATGGGTTACTGGCAAAAACTCCATGTGCTTTTCATGCTAAGCAGAAAACAGCTGAATACCAGTCACAAATAATATGCATCTCCTAGACATTAAGCCCTGTTTTTGCTATAAGGAAGAACGTTAATGCTAAGCAAATATTTGCGCTTACACGTTTTATGAAATTGGCCCCAGGTCAGCGTCACATTGACTATAAATAATATGAATCCCCTGTGAACCTATCTATTTTTGAAAATCACAGCAAAAGAAAAATGGTCTAGACTACCTTTGAAATCGGCTGAAAATGGTCCGTGTGCGCGCATTCAGCCTAATCGGGTATTATTGAAAAGGTAATGTTGTATGGAAATACCCTGCAGACATTACATGAGTCGGCCATTTGGCAGTACATGTATAACAATGAGACATGGAAAGGAAAATATAGGCCTTCGCCCTGCTTTTAACATACAATAATAATACATTATTTTATTGCGCATTTCTGAACTTGGAGAACACCCAATGCGCTTTGACACCCAATGCGCTTTGACACCCCACCATATCGCCAACACAATGTAAGTAAAGACACAATTTGTTCGCGGGACGCTAAGATTCACAGTTGTATTTGAGTACCTCTATGCATATGTTCGTTGAGTCTACAAATCTGGTCACAAGTCCTTTAAATTCTTAAAAGTTTAGTCACTTCAAGATAACTGGATGAAAGACAAATTAAGGAATGCTTTTGTAATGGTTCATTTGAATGCCGGCGACTTGAGTTGAGACTAAAGGACTTGTTGTGGACTTTGTGATGGACTGGTATGGGACGCAAATAACTCTGGCTACTAAACGACGACTGAGTGATTGTCACTAGTGAATTAGACTTATTTGCAGAGACTCACCTTTGATCTAAAAAACCTAGATCAAACTGGTCTAGCTTGTTCCAGCCTCTAAGAGTTTCTATTTTATTCAAATTCACCTTTTTCTTTTGGCGGGAACAACCAGACTCCAAGTTCATATCTTGCAACTTCTGGATTCAATACAATCAAATTCCAATTTAAGATTTATTTTCGCAGCATTTTACATACACAGAAGCCTAAATTTTAACAATGTAAACTTAAACGACTCAAAATGAACCATAGTATCTTTTCGTACCAACACCATTGTATTTAGATGTATATTTCAAATACAGAAGAAAGATCAATTATAATAATTCATCATAATCACAGATTGATTCTAGCAACCGTAATAAGAAAACTGTAGATTTTTAAGAATTATTTATCAAATCGCATTTCCCTAAATAAAATGTCTTTCAATAATTATTACTTTAAGAGAGAGCAAGCAGTTTTCAAGAGCGTTTCTGAATCCAAATCATCGATTGTTACCAATAACAAGGCGACTTAATACAGTATTTCTAGAGTGGTATTAATTTACATGGCGCTCGAAGCCATACCAGCTGAGCGGGACAACCCACGATGCTTATAATAAAGATGTATAAAATGTATAAAATCGTCTAACAAAATCACTGTCTCACACCGGTCTGTGATCCTTAGCAGACGTTTATATGGACTACCTTTTTATTGTGAAATTATATATGATGAAAGTTACCTCAACGTTATAATACGGTTAATAGTAAAGATTATAGGCAGGCATTTCTGTGTATGTAGCCCGGAAGGTCTGGGAGTTATACAAAATAACTTGCCGTACAATAATCAAAGTGACATGCAAACAAAATTAAGCAAAATCTAACGACTGATGGCGTAAATGGACCAAATTAAAGGTCACAGGCGTAACAGCAAGTCAGAATCAAAGCTAGATGACATAAAGACTACTGGACAAAATTGAAAGTCACAGGCGTTTTCTAATGAAATCGAGAAACTCTGTCATAGCCAAATCCCCTGATGGCGACGCGAGAGGCCCGTCCTTAGTGCTGAACATGCCATGAAAACCGTTCTTGTAATGCTTCCAAGTGACCTGCACTCCTGCCTTCTCAAGACGCTTGGCGTACATGATGCCGTCATCCCTCAAGACGTCATACTCGGCGGTCAGGATGTAAGCCTCTGGGAGTCCTCTCAGGTCTTCTCGCATGAGAGGAGCAAAGTCTGTATGAAGGAGAACCTCTTTAATCTCGTTGTAGGTGTCTTCATCTCCGAAATCAGTTGAAGGAGCTTCGTAGCCAGTCTGCTTGAACTCATCCGGGATGAGATCGTGGGACAGGCATTTTTTGATCAGGGGAGACCTCTTGGCCTTTGCTGAAGTATGTTGGTTTAAAGACATCGGTGTCCCCAATGAAGGCCTGTTCCAGAGATACGTCGCCACAGACGTAGCCGCTGATACACTATCCAGAAAAACAGTTCGGTAGTCTCCGTTCTGCTGATAGGAAGGCGTCTGGAAGTCGAAGGCCTGAACCAAAGGGTAGATCAGAACCTGAATCTTAAGCTTGGGCAGCTTCTTATACCTCGGGTCAAAGGTCAACCTCTGGGAGACGGCAGCGGCTAGATTTCCACCAGCACTGTCCCCCATGACAGCTACTCTGGTTGGGTCAACGTTTAAGTCTTGAAGATGTTGAAGGAACCCAACAGTTGCTGCCGTGCAGTCATCTATGGCCGCGGGAAACACGTGCTTCGGAGCAAGACGGTACCTGCAATGATGTGTATAATCCCCAATTGATTTCGAATTTAAATTGGTCCCTTTCGTATATACCTAAACTTAGAAGGCGCTTTAAGTATTGGGGGGGGGGGGGGGGTGATAACCAATGGTGATTCCAAGACAACTCAAAAATTGTATTTCTGTTTTAATATTAATTTGTATATTAACTGAAGTTCTTGAACTACTTCAATAAACGCCGTTGCAACGCCTTCTTCGACAAGAATATAAACAGACAGTTGAACGATAGGTTTGTCGATTTCTGAATTCGATCGTTCTAATTCATGGAAAACTCTGCAATTTGAGAGCCACCACATCTAAAACGACTTTAAAAAAAAAGCTAAAACGAGTCAAATAAATCAAGAATTTATATAATACTCACTCAACAGAAACGACTACTGCGTCAGTTTCTCGTGCGATCTCCGCCGTCAGAAGATGGTACATATCTGTGCATCGGGTGAAAGGTTATTACAGGTTTTTAATTCACAGTGTTTTGTCGACTATGTTTCTAAACTGTTCATTTTCTCAAGCGTTTGTTTGAAATTATGTCTGCTTATAAATTGCAACTGTTGGATTTCTTAACATAAATTCCACCCGATAAACATATTCCTTCAATAACTGGGTTATTTCAACCATGGAGGAATAAGATTCCTCCATGTTTCAACCCTGTTTACAAAAGAAAACTTTCATCTCTAGCTCTAAGTAACGCCCGTCAAGTTGTTTCGATTACAAAGCAATCAAAATTTAAAGTAGACTTACCCACGCTGCCAAGCTTCCATCCCCCGCCGTGATAGAAGACAATCGCCGGGCGTTTAGCCGCTTCCTTCCCATCTAGTCGGTCGTCAAAGACACGCACGGGCACCCCGCCGTAGTTCGTGTCCGTGTAGGTGACGTTTGGTCCAAGGGACCTAAAATACTCTGCGATTCTTGGAGCAATCCATGTGTTAAGCCTCTCGGGGGTAATCGATAGGCGACCACGCTAAGACATTGAAAATATTAATTCAAGATTTTGTATTTTATGAGTGTAGTCGTTAATACAATTCTATGTGCGGGAGAGATCTATTTCACTTGCTATTTACAATTATTAATAACAATACCACTTTGTACAGCTGAGCTTTACACTAAAGAAAAACGATCACAGGCGCGGACCATTATTTGGTTTAGGTTTTGATTTTGTGGTGACGTCACTCGAATAGCGCCCTCAGTCAGGGGTACGAAGTAGCATGTTCATAACATTGTAAATAATCAAAAAACAGTGTCCAACCAGGCATGAACAAGTTCCAAGGCAGATATATAATTTTGCACGTCAATTTTTTTTCCCTTTCCCTTTACACTTTGAAAAATCTCGCTTTGGCGGCATAAATGCAACGATATACATTGTAGGCCTACCCTCTCTTCGATTCTAAACTCATTTGGGGATTTATTTTATAGCCATTTTATTAACTTACTAATGAGAAAAGGTGACTCATTAACTTTAGTTTCCAGGGTATTTCGATGGCGTCTGGTATAGGTTCAAAGTACACGTAGAGAGCCATCCCGAGCAAACAGGCGATAACCGCAGTCCTTATCAAGCCCATGATTCGTCAACAAGTCAGTGATGGCTGTCTAGATAAAATCAAACCCAACTCATCATGACGATTCACCATTGCTATTTGCTAATTTTGAAAATTGTGATTTTAACGATGAGAAGATTCTAACTTTGTAAACATGAGTAAACTACCCGGTACGCCCGATTTTAAAGGATACAATTTGATACAATTTGAAGTATTTCTTCAAGTTCTTCATGTTTAATCTGTGCTTTTGTTTAACTTTTATTTTTAAAAGTTTGTTTTAAATTGAACACAACAGCAAAAAATCACAACAGCACATCGATTAGGAGTTAAAAGCATTATTCTTAAACAGTATTTTTTATCAAATTCATGTCAACACTTTTGTATTTGCGTCATACTAGGAAACGGGTATCAAACGTATAGGTACCAGACTTTAAAATGGCACCGGTACTTACTGTCAGTCGGTGGTTTATTCTATAGCGACAAGGTTTCCTATCCACTCCAGCCTGTGTCTAGTGATGAATATGACTATTGCGACATGCAGTCGTTTTATGAGGAGTTCTGTAACGGTCATAAAAGTACCCTTTATACCCTGGTAAATTAGGCGAATACGGTGCAAGGTTCACTACAGCCCATTGTGGCGATAATATGTACGCGTTTAAAGAACCCAAACGAACCTTTTAGTGGTTGGTTGGTAACGTTTATGGGGCGTTTTTTTGCCATATTTCTTTGAAACAAATGACTCTGTGGAAAGTTCAGCACGAGAAGTAACTATCTTTATATTACCGAAATAAATATCGAGGTTGTAGAACTTTAGGTTGATTCCAATTGTCAGCGTTTCTGTATGTTTACCGTGTTTCAGAAGGATGCTTTGCCAACTATATAATTCCGATTCAGAGTCAGCGTGTTCTATCGGTTGAACAATGGAATTACACGTAATGTGGCTGAACGTTTAAAAGTGGTTGAAAGTTCAACGAGATAATAATATTATGCAGTGCGCCCCAGGAAAACTTTTGATTTGATTTGATTCCTTTGATTTATTTATTTATTCAGGTAAAAATCGACTCAACAACTATGTGACAGATAAAAAGTACATAAAACAAAGACTGTTGCTTTACCCTGGGATAGCCCAAAAAGCTAATTTTACAGGCTTATTTCCATTGGGGTCCCAACATTAAAGACATTAAGGACATTAATTGTGTGGTCGTACAGGCTGCCGAAGCTGTGGATCTGAAATATACCTATATTTGACATCAGCTGACACACGAGTTATGGAGTCTTCTGATAAAAGTTATAAAAAATAACTTGCAGTACGATAATCAGAGTAATGACATAAAAAAGTTAAAGCAAGTCGGAATCAAAGCTAGATGACGTAAAGAAAATTGACGGAACGTCACAGGCGTTTTCTGATGAAATCAAAGAACTCTGCCACAGCTAAATCCCCTGATGGCGAAGCGAGAGGCCCGTCCCTAGTGCTGAACATACCATGAAAACCTTTCTTGTAATGCTTCCAAGTGACCAGCACTCCTGCCTTCTCAAGTCGCTTGGCGTACATGATGCCGTCATCCCTCAAGACGTCATACTCAGCGGTCAGGATGTAAGCCTCTGGGAGTCCTCTCAGGTCTTCTCGCATGAGAGGAGCGAAGTCTGGATCCAAGAGGTCTTCTTGAATCTCCTTGTAGATGTCTTCATCTCCGAAATCAATTGAAGGAGCTTTGTAGCCAGTCTGCTTGAACTCATCCGGGATGAGGTCGTGGGACAGGCATTTCTTGATCAGGGGAGACCTCTTGGCCTTTGCTGTAGTATGTTGGTTTAAAGACATCGGTGTCCCCAATGAAGGCCTGTTTCTTAGATAAATCGCCACAGACGAAGCCGCTGATACCCTATCCAGAAAAATAGTTCGATAGTCTCCGTTCTGCTGGTAGGAAGGCGTCTGGAAGTCAAAGGCCTGAACCAAAGGGTAGATCAGAACCTGAATCTTAAGCTTGGGCAGTTTCTTATACCTCGGGTCAAAGGTCAACCTCTGAGAGACGGCAGCGGCTAGATTGCCGCCAGCACTGTCTCCCATGACAGCCACTCTGGTTGGGTCAACGTTTAAGTCTTGAAGATGTTGAAGGAACCCAACAGTTGCTGCCGTGCAGTCATCTATGGCCGCGGGAAACACGTGCTTCGGAGCAAGACGGTACCTGCAATAATGTGTATAATCCCCAATTTTTATCGAATTTAAATCGGTTCCTGCTTTTTATACCTAAACTTAGAAGGCGCTATAAGTATTGGGGGTGATAATCAATAGTGATTCGAAGACAACTCAAAAATTGTATTTCTGTTTTAATATTACTTTGTATATTGTAAAGTTCTTGAACTACTTCAATAAACGCCGTTGCAACGCCTTCTTCGACAAGAATATAAACAGACAGTTGAACAATGGGTTTGTCGATTTCTGAATTCGATCGTTCTAATTCATGGAAAACTCTGCAATTTGAGAGCCACCACATCTAAAACGACTTAAAAAACCCTAAAATGAGTCAAATAAATCAAGAATTCGTATAATACTCACTCAACAGAAACGACTACTGCGCCAGTTTCTCGTGCGATCCCCGCCGTCAGAAGATGCCACATATCTGTGCATTGGGTGAAAGGTTATTACAAATTTTTAATTCACAGTGTTTTGTCGACTATGTACTTTCTAAACTGTTCATTTCCTGAAGCGTCTGTTTAAAATTGTCCGCTTATAAATTGCAACAAGTTGTTTCGATTACAAAGCAATCAAAATTTAAAGTAGACTTGCCCACGCTGCCAAGCTTCCATCCCCCACCGTGATAGAAGACAATCGCCGGGCGTTTAGCGGCTTTCTCCCCGTCTAGTCGGTCGTCAAAGACACGCACGGGCACCCCGCCGTAGTTCGTGTCCGTGTAGGTGACGTTTGGTCCAAGGGACCTAAAATACTCTGCGATTCTTGGAGCAAGCCAAGTCTTAAGCCTCTCGGGGATAATAGACGTTAGGCGATCATGCTGAGACTTTAACAAGATTAATTCAAGATATTATATTTTATGAATGTAAAATACAATTCTATGATGGGCAGGGATTTATATTTTTTACTTGCTATTTACAATTAATACAAATACCACTTTGTACAGCTGAGCTTTACACTAAAGGAAAACGATCACAGGCGCGGACCATTATTTGATTTACGTTTTGGTTTTGAGGTGACATCACTCGAATAGCGCCCTCAGTAAGGGATACAAAGTAGCATTTTCATAACATTGTAAATCATTAATAAAACAGTGTCCAATCAGGCGTGAACAAGTCCCAAGGCAAGTAATTTTGAACGTCTGACGTAAATTTTACGTCAAAAATAAATTTTAATTCCCCTTTACACTTTGATAAATCTCGCTTTGGCGGCATAAATGCAACGATATGCATTGTACTCCCTCTTCGAATCTGAACTCATTTTGGTGTTTTTTTAAAGCCATTTTATTAACTTACTAATGGTATAGGGAGACTCATTAACGTTAGTTTCCAGGGTATCTCGATGGCGTCTGGTATAGGTCCAAGGTACATGTAGAGAGCCATCCCGAGCAAACAGGCAACAACCGCAGTCCTTATCAGGCCCATGATTCGGCAACAAGTTATGGCTGTCCAGATGAAATCAAACCCAAAATCCAAATAAAACGAATATGATTACTCATCAAGACGATTCACCATTGCTATTTGCTAACTTTTAAAATTGTGATTTTAACGGTGAGAGAAGATTCTAACTTTGTAAACATGAGTAAACTACCCGGTACGCCCGATTTTAAAGGATACAATTTAATACAATTTGAAACATTTCTTCAAGTTCTTCAAGTTCAATCTGTGTTTGTCAGAGTCTTTTTGTTTTACTTTTATTATTAAAAGTTTGTTTTAAATTGAACACATACCCAAAAATTACAACAGGATATCGAGTAGGAGTTAAAAGCATTATTCTTAAACAGTATTTTTGATAACATTCATGTCAACACTTTTGTATTTGCGTCAAACTAGGAAACGGGTATCAAACTCATAGGCACCTGACTTTAGAATGGCACCGGTACTTACTTTGTTTTGTCAGTTGGTGGTTTATTCTAAGCGACAAGGTTCCCTATCCACTCAAGCCTGTGTCTAGTGACGAATAATATGACTATTGCGACATGCAGTCGTTTTATGATGAGTCCTGTACGGTCATAAAAGTACCCTTTATACCCTGGTAAATTAGGCGAATACGGTGCAAGGTTCATTACAGCCTATTGTACATTATGGTGTACACAATACGCGTTTGTAAGAACCCAAACGAACGATGTTGGGTTGGTAACGTTTATGGGGCGTTGATTCTGCCATACACTTCTTTGAAACAAATGACTCTGTGGCAAAGTTCAGCACGGAAAGTAACTATCTTTATATTACTTAATATCGACGTTGTATAACTTTGGGTTGATTCCAATTGTCAGATAATGCAGTACGCTCTCAGAAATACTTTTGATTTAATTTGATTTATTTGATTTATTTATTCAGGTTAAAATAGACTCAACAACTATGTGACAGATAAAAAGTACATAACAAAGACAGTTGATTTAACCTGGGATAGCCCAAAAAGCCAATTTTACAGGCTTATTTTTATCGAGGTTCCAACATTAAAGACATATAGGGAAATTAAAAGCAATTATGCTATTTTAACATGTAACTACAGGACAATTAAAAATAAAACAAATCGAGTTACATTTCCACAAGTTCATAAAACTACATTATTTTGTGAACTGATAAAATAAACGATAATCAGAGTGATGACATAAAAAAGCAACATCAAGCCAGAATCAAAGCTATAGATGACATAAAGACTACTAGACAAAATTGACAGAACGTCACAGGCGTTTTCTAATGAAATCAAAGAACTCTGCCACAGCTAAATCCCCTGATGGCGACGCGAGAGGCCCACCCTTAGTGCTAAGCATACCATGAAAACCTTTCTTGTAATGCTTCCAAGTGACTGGCACTCCTGCCTTCTCAAGTCGCTTGACGTACATGATGCCGTCATCCCTCAAGACGTCATTCTCGGCGGTCAGGATGTAAGCCTCTGGGAGTCCTCTCAGGTCTTCTCGCATGAGAGGAGCGAAGTCGGGATCCAGGAGGATCTCTTTAATCTCCTCGTAGATATCTTCGTCTCCAAAATCAGTTGAAGGAGCTTCATAGCCAGTCTGCTTGAACTCATCCGGGATGAGATCGTGGGACAGGCATTTCTTGATCAGGGGAGAGTGGCCTTTGCTGAAGTATCTTGGTTTAAAGACATCGGTGTCCCCAATGAAGGCCTGTTCCTGAGATAAACCGCCAAATGACAAGCCACTGTTACCCTATCCAGAAAAATAGTTCGGTAGTCTCCGTTCTGCTGATAGGAAGGCGTCTGGAAGTCAAAGGCCTGAACCAAAGGGTAGATCAGAACCTGCATCTTAAGCTTGGGCAGCTTCTTATACCTCGGGTCAAAGGTCAACCTCTGGGAGACGACAGCGGCTAGATTGCCGCCAGCACTGTCCCCCATGACAGCTACTCTGGTTGGGTCAACGTTTAAGTCTTGAAGATGTTGAAGGAACCCAACAGTTGCTGCCGTACAGTCATCTATGGCCGCGGGAAACACGTGCTTCGGAGCAAGACGGTACCTGCAATAATGTGTATAATCCCCAATTTTTATCGAATTTAAATCGGTTCCTGCTGTTTATACCTAAACTTAGAAGGCGCTTTAAGTATTGGGGTGATAACCAATAGTGATTCGAAGACAACTCAAAAATTGTATTTCTGTTTTAATATTAATTTGTATACTAACTAAATTTCTTGAACTACTTCAATAAACGCCGTTGCAACGCCTTCTTCGACAAGAATATAAACAGACAGTTGAACAATGGGTTTGTCGATTTCTGAATTCGATCGTCCTAATTCATGGAAAACTCTGCAATTTGAGAGCCACCACATCTAAAACGACTTAAAAAAAACAACTCAAACGAGTCAATAAATCAAGAATTCGTTTAATACTTACTCAACAGAAACGACTACTGCGCCAGTTTCTCGTGCGATCCCCGCCGTCAGAAGATGCCACATATCTGTGCATTGTGTGAAAAGGTTATTACAGGTTTAGTTCATATTGATCTGTCGACTATGTTTCTAAACTGTTCATTTTCTCAAGCGTTTGTTTGAAATTGTCCGCTTATAAATTGCAACAAGTTGTTTCGATTACAAAGCAATCAACATTTAAAGTAGACTTACCCACGCTGCCAAGCTTCCATCCCCCACCGTGATAAAAGACAATCGCCGGGCGTTTAGCGGCTTTCTCCCCGTCTAGTCGGTCGCCAAAGACACGCACGGGCACCCCGCCGTAGTTCGTGTCCGTGAAGGTGACGTTTGGTCCAAGGGACCTAAAATACTCTGCGATTCTTGGAGCAAACCACGTCTTAAGCCTCTCGGGGATAATAGACGTTAGGCGATCATGCTGAGACTTTAACAAGATTAATTCATGATATTATATTTTATGAATGTTCAATACAATTCATTGATGGACAGGGATTGATATATTTTACTTGCTATTTACAATTAATAACAATACCATTGATTTTGATTTGATTTTGAGGTGACATCAGTCGAATAGCGCCATCAGTCAGTGATACGAAGTAGCATTTTCATAACAGTGTCCAATCAGGCGTGAACAAGTTCCAAGGCAAGTAATTGTGCACGTCTGACGTAAATTTTACGTCAAAAATTAATGTTACTTTCCCTTTACACTTTGATAAATCTCGCTTTGGCGGCATAAATGCAACGATATACATTGTACTCCCTCTTCGATTCTGAACTCATTTGGGGGTTTATTTTATAGCCATTTTATTAACTTACTAATGGTATAGGGCGACTCAATAACGTTAGTTTCCAGGGTATCTCGATGGCGTCTGGTATAGGTTCAAGGTACACGTAAAGAGCCATCCCGAGCAAACAGGCGATAACCGCAGTCCTTATCAGGCCCATGATTCGTCAACAAGTTATGGCTGTCTAGATGAAATCAAAGCCAAACCAAATAAAACGAATATTATTACTCATCAAGACGATTCACCATTGCTATTTGCTAACTTTTAAAATTGTGATTTTAACGGTGAGAGAAGATTCTAACTTTGTAAACATGAGTAAACTACCCGGTACGCCCGATTTTAAAGGATACAATTTGATACAATTGAAATATTTCGTTATAATTATAGGTACCAGACTTTAAAATGGCACCGGTACTTACTTTGCCTTGTCAGTCGGTGGTTTATTCTATTTCTAAGCGACAAAGTTTCCTATCCACTCCAGCCTGTGTCTAGTGATGAATATGACTATTGCGATATGCAGTCGTTTTATGAGGAGTTCTGTACGGTTATAAAAGTACCCTTTATACCCTGGTAAATTAGGCGAATACGGTGCAAAGTTCATTACAGCCCATTGTACATTATGGCGTACCGGGGTACATAATACGCGTTTGTAAGAACCCAAACGAACGGTGTTGGATTGGTAACGTTTATGGGGCGTTGATTCTGCCATACTTCTTTAAAACAAATGACTCTGTGGCAAAGTTCCGTCAGCACGGAAAGTAACTACCTTGATATTACTTAATATCGAGGTTGTATAACTTTGGGTTGATTCCAATAATTGTCAGCGTGTTCTATCGGTTAGACAATGGAATTACACATAACGGGATACTTGATCATTAAAAAGTGGTTGAAAGTTCAACGAGATAATGCAGTATGCTCTCAGAAATACTTTTGATTTAATTTGATTTATTTGATTGATTTATTCAGGTTAAAATAGACTCAACAACTATGTGACAGATAAAAAGTACATAACAAAGATTGATTTATCCTGGGATAGCCGCAATAGCCAATTTTACAGGCTTATTTTCATTGGGGTCCCAACATTAAAGACATTATAGGACATTAAAGACAATTATGCTATTTTAACATGTGCCTACAAGACAATTAAAAATAAAACAAATCGAGTTACATTTCCACAAGTTCATAAAAACTACATTATTTTGTGAACTGATAAAATAAACGATAATCAGAGTGATGACATAAAAAAAGCAACAGCAAGCCAGAATCAAAGCTATAGATGACGTAAAGACTACTGGACAAAATTGACAGAACGTCACAGGCGTTTTCTGATGAAATCAAAGAACTCTGTCATAGCTAAATCCCCTGATGGCGAAGCGAGAGGCCCGTCCCTAGTGCTAAACATGCCATGAAAACCGTTCTTGTAATGCTTCCAAGTGACCAGCACTCCTGCCTTCTCAAGTCGCTTGGCGTACATGATGCCGTCATCCCTCAAGACGTCATACTCGGCGGTCAGGATGTAAGTCTCTGGGAGTCCTCTCAGGTCTTCTCGCATGAGAGGAGCGAAGTCTGGATCCAGGAGGATCTCTTTAATTTCGTTGTAGATATCTTCATCTCCGAAATCAGTTGAAGGAGCTTCATAGCCAGTCTGCTTGAACTCATCCGGGATGAGATCGTGGGACAGGCATTTCTTGATCATGGGAGACCTCTTGGCCTTTGCTGAAGTGTGTTGGTTTAAAGACATCGGTGTCTTCAAGGAAGGCCTGTTCCAGAGATAAATCGCCACACAGTAAGCCGCCGATACCCTATCCACAAAAATAGTTCGGTAGTCTCCGTACTGCTGGTAGGAAGGCGTCTGGAAGTCGAAGGCCTGAAGACCAGGGTAGATCAGAACCTGCATCTTAAGCTTGGTTAGCTTCTTGTACCTCGGGTCAAAGGTCAACCTCTGGGAGGCAGCAGCGGCTAGAGTCCCTCCAGCACTGTTTCCCATGACAGCCACTCTGGTTGGGTCAACGTTGAAGTCTTGAAGATGTTGAAGGAATCCAACAGTTGCTGCCGTGCAGTCATCTATGCCCGCGGGAAACACGTGCTCCGGAGCAAGACGGTACCTGCAGATTAACATTTGTCATGGGTTGAGAAAATTGACAGCGAGCCTTGACTGTACCACGCCCTGAGATATGAATACAACACGGTAGGTCATATAAGTACTATATAGATAGAGTTCATCATCTCTTGATACCGTCTCAATTTGTTCTACCTATCTTACATTTGTTAACGTCTTAAAGTAACATACCAAAAGCATTCCTGGAAACATTTGTTTATTTTTAATAAGGCTTTATTTCTTTGTCATAACAGAGTAAAATCTTCAGTTGATACTCACTCAACAGAAACGACCACCGCATTAGTTCCTCTAGCTATCTCAGACGTGAGAGCATGGTACAGATCTGTATACATCAGACAAATTATTGTAAAATTTGAAAAGATTGAATAACGTATAATTCGGAGTTGGTTGATATCATACTTTTACGACCGTTTTTATTAACTTTAATCATATTCATGATTGCTGGTATAACAATGTAATATCAGTATTGTTATGCCACTTGCGTCAACAGATTATTGACTATAATTCCGCGATAGCTACACCCATAGAGAAAGGAACAGGGTGATCCCCGCTCACGAGCACGTTACATATGCGTTCAGTTAAAAATAAATTAAAAATCCCATTGGTCAAAGGAGCTCTGGCTATATTGCGCGTGCAACACATTGCGAGGCGTGTTCAATAACCTCTGAAGTCATTTGCTCATCGAATACGTCTTTCATTTATTAAATCACGTTCTTGTTTAATTTTACACACCCACGTTTCCCAAGCTCCATCCCCCGCCGTGATAGAAGACAATCGCCGGGCGTTTAGCGGCTTTCTCCCCGTCTAGTCGGTCGTCAAAGACACGGACGGGCACCCCGCCGTAGTTCGTGTCCGTGTAGGTGACGTTTGGGCCGCTAGACCTCAAGGCTCCAGTGATAAAAGTGCCGAACCATGTGTCCATTTCCTCTGGCTTTATGTTCGCCAAGCTACTTACCTGAAAGATTTAATGAATATTCATTATAGCTTTTAGAAGTGTTTGTTTGGTGAAATTGATGTTGCAGTTGTAAACATAAATCCAAAAGAGGAGGAGTAAGTTGTAGCCCGGGCCGGTTTGCGATTTTTTTTCTAAACAGGATCCGACAATATCTAAATAGGGCGTTTTATCTGCGTTATACATATTCATGATGTCCAAGACTTTTATAGGGATTAAGTTATAACAAGAAATTATGGTGTTTACATCACCGATGATTGACAGCAGATCCACTCTTTTCCGGATCCAAATTCACTTTAAATTCCAGATCGAAATGACTTAGAATTTACTCCGAGAACTAGAAGCAGTGAAAGTGAAAAGTCACCGTGAGTTATTTCACCCTGAAAAGGGTCATCATAGTTCACATCAAAAACATTTCAGGCCAGAAATTTGAGATTAGTGACCCGTTAGTTTTTAGAGCGTACTGACCATGCACTGACCTTTACCAAGGCTATCAACCTTGTTCCCTGACGCGGAACGAGAATTTGTCCGATCTATATCCATCTAGTAGCCTACGCCCCAAAAGTCGAGACGAATGACAGTCTTGACCCAACCATGTGTTGTTTTTTTCTCGATTTTCGGCCAAATTCGGCTGAGCCAATCAACTTTGACCCGATATATGCATAGTCATTACCTTGAATAATGTATACCGTCTGTGACAATATTGATAAATACATGTATAATTGCTATCAGCTTCGGACGGGAACAAACTGTGATAATTGCTTAATATATTCCTTTCTCTATGATATAATTATTATTTGCTGGTCTGCGCTATAAGCTTCGGGCTGGGGTAATACAATGTCGGCGCGCGCGCGTCGAGGTCCCGTGTAGTGTCGTGGTTTTAATCAGCGTGGTGTCGTCCAATCAAGGACCAATCAGCGTCCAATCGAAAACAACTTAACTGCAAAACCCGAAAGTAAACCTGGTTGGATCAAGGCTATCATTCGTCTCAACTACGTGCAGTACTTAAACCTGGTTTATAGTTGGTCATGGGCGATCAAGTATGTGCCGTGCAGAGACGGGTCAGACAAATAAGCTGTACGGTAGCGGCTGCTCGCTCAGTTCAGGGAACAAGCTTAATCAAGTCTAACTGACCACTGGGTACAGGTGTGTTAATGATATTATCTTTAATTTCCAGGGTATCTCGATGGCGTCTGGTATGGGTTCAAAGTATACGTAGAGGGCTATCCCGACCAAACAGGCGAGTAATGCAGTCTTCACGAGCGCCATGGTTCAGCAATTTATGGCTTTCTTGAAAGACGTGCAGTGCCTGAAACCAAAATAATGATGAGCGATTGTTAAGACTATTAAAGGAAAATCTTCAATTGAAACGGTATTAGATGAGGGAGGATTCGTCAGAAAACACCAATGTAGATTTGTTTCTTAACGGTCAAATCTGCCATGGCCCTTTATTAATATAACAACATATCTTTCTCATGACATACTCTGATCGTGTGACAAATTTCATGCTTATTATATCGTCAAAGGAACAATTTTATCATATTTATGCACCAATCCGGCTGACTATTTGCATTATTGTACAGGTAAACCACAGTTGTATATGCAGTCGATTCCAGATTATAAAGTTGCATAGTACCTGTACAAAATGCATCCACAACTTGATTATGGATGGAGCCTAATACGTAATACCTGCATGCTTATGTTACTTATGTTACTTCCATGATCCAGCAGTACAGACCAACTCGGGCTCTGCGTTCTGCAGATCAATACCTCCTGTCCGTCCGTTCCAAGAACAGAAACAAAAGGTTTTGGAAAGAGGTCCTTTAGACAGGTGGCTCCTGATCTGTGGAACGCACTGCCTTTGGGTGTGAGGTTGGCAGGATCAGTCAGTGTCTTCAAGAAAGTGCTGAAAACTCATCTGTTTACTAAATGTTTTAACTAGTACAGTTGTTTGTTTTAATGTATTTTTTGTTTTTGACGTATGATGTATGTTTTTATCCTAAGTTTAATGTAAAGCGCCTTAGAGCTTTTTTGGATTCTGGCGCTATATAAGTAATGTATAATAATAATAATAATAATGCTGGGATAGGTTAAAATCGACGAGTCAGACCATAGAGCTATGCTTACTACAATCATGGAGGTTGTTTCCTACCTCCATGCTACAATAGATATGTGGGGGATTTGAGAGATTATTATTATTATTATTATTTATTCGGCCAAAACAAGCAACAACCATACAGACAATACATTGAACGGATAAATCAAGATAATGTAATAGGATGTATACATTTTACGTCTAGATCATAAAAGTATACGACTGAAATACAAAATGGAATTAAAAGCAGAGTGTATAGTGGGGTGGGGCCGGGATGGGAGAGAAGAGAAGGGGTACGGTGAATTGATGAATTACGTTACCTTGTTGCCACTCACCTTGGATGCTTACACCGTTCCTTTCTCTATGCTTACACACGGCCGGTCTGGTGTCAAACCTTTCCCCTTTTAGGGTAAGACGAACTTTCGCTTCTCTTCGAGCTTGGCTCCCAGACTATGTATCGACAATACACTCGAATAGCGGCCAAAATAACTGTTACCCAGTAATAGTAAAATGAAACGTTGCGGCGGTCGTCCGAGAAACAGCGCCTCCAGTAATATACAGAAATCCGGTAAACTCCGCCCCCGGCCGACCGGATGAGTACACTGCAAAAACTGTGGTGTTAACATTTTAACACCAATGTTTTTTAAATCTTTTGGAATGAAATTTGGTGTTAAAATGGGGTAAAATGATTCTTGAGGTATTAGTTTCAAATCAAGTACTGGTGTTACGTACTTTTGGTGTTAAATTTGACCTAGTGCGCATGCGTGTGTGAAATAAAGCCCTCTGATTGGTCGATGTTAAAATAATTTGATTCCCAAACTGGTGTTATTCAACACCCAAATCCTTGCCCAAAATAAACACCAGGAAATAATCAAATTTTACACCATTGGTGTACAATTTAACACCACAGTTTTTGCAGTGTACGAGTGCACGTGATCCGAGTCTGAAAGGATTTCTGGTTGCAAGGTGAGCTGTTTGTGTTTGGTGTTTACTTTCTATAACATAGTGATCTGTGATCTGTGTAACCATTCACCACACAACAATCGCAATAGCGAGTGGTTTACTCCTGACACCAGCCTTATCGCATACATGCACACGGTCGGTACGAAAGTTTGGCCAAAAGAACGTAAGTCCGGGTAGCAAAGAAAGGTCATCTGTGGTCGGTACGTAAACAAAGTACATGCTTGTGGTATGCGCACACAGATATTACGTGTTTTTTATTGTCGTTATTCCCAGCATAGAGAAAGGAACAGATCTCGTTCGCCTTGCGGATGCACTGACAACCGTGACGTGGTCGGAGTGAACGCTAAGGTAAGAATTGTAGGGCCTATGTGGTGTTGAATTTATTCCTCTGGCATTATACATTTTAACGTTTGTATAAAATTGAAATTAAAACCACATTTCTCCTTCCTCAAACCAGCTGACATAGTGCTTTGAATAAACGTACTTGTTTAGTTCCTGTGAGAATCGGCATGTGTGTGTGACTGAGCACTGTTATTTTCTTCTGTGCTAGATTGATCACAGCGTGACACTCTTTGCTTTTGCGGCAACTTTTAATAGTTTTTAGGTTCAGCACTACAATTTTAAAACGTTATTATTATTAATTATTTATGTAATGCAAGTCATTTATCTGTTTCCCACGGACTTGTAGTTTTTAGCAAGTAACACTATTTACTTTCAGTCTGAAAGTTTAGTGACTTGGATCGTAAATACGGCGCTTGTTATAATTGTCACGGTGCTGCTGTTCTCCATACCCAATTGCTTCGGCTCCGTCTGCGGCTCAAGCCCATTGCTGAACTAGATGAAAGGAGCTTGTGGCGAAGACAAAGCTGGGGTTTGTAAAACGGTCTGAGTAAGGGAGCTGGACTAATTGAGTACATGTATGCGTGTATACATGTACGCATGGCGAAGTAGTTTACAAATACGTAGAGCGTTGATGCGTGAATGCTCGTGATGTATATTCACATGGTTTACAAACTTGTTATTATTCACATCACGGACAACTGTTTCAAACAATAACATTTCTAGGCGATGTAGTTCCACGTCTTCCTTTTCCATTGGCTGAAAGATGTTCACTGTAGCGGTGGTCAAATGTTGCACTGCTATCCATTGACCGTATGCCCGTGACACAAAAAGTATCCGTATTTCGGGTCTTGTCAGTCTTGTAATTTCCGTGAACGTTGTTGCAGAGAGAACATTTTTATATTATTGGAAATATTTTGTAATGAACTTTGTGCCTTTATTGTCAGTTTGAATAAGCCTTGTATATTTTGAATTTGTCACATACCTAGTAGGCCTACTTGGTTTTCACGTCTTTATGTTTTCTTGTCTTGTTCTGTCCTGGTCAACCATGACGTAATAAATATTATTTTTCTCTCACATTTTGTAAGAGATACACACAAACCATGGGACGGATCATTCATGCGTTGACTATATGTGTGCTTGGTATAGCACTGTACGCTGTCATCGAACCAATACCAGAGAGCATTGAAATCCCATGGAGGTTGAAATTGCTGACTCACGTCTTTAAGATTGTAAGTATCTCCTGTAAACATGGTACTATTAGACATCTAAGCTTTATATTCCACTACATTGTACTATTATAGTCAACACCAAATAAACATCTTTACGAGAAGCACCGCCTCCCATAAACTTTATAACCTAAACTGTATAACCTAAGCCTGATACTGATAGTTTGGGTTTTCATAATAACGTTAAACCATAGTGTTATAATGTTTGACTAACGAGTATTCAGATCAATCTCATTAATCCATGATTAACCACTTAATCTCGTAATCTGACAGCACTTTCGTCTGGCACCTCTGGAATCTTACTTGGCATCCTGTATCCCCGAGGGGATAATCACGTGGTGTGCCGATGTTGTCAACGACGCCCAAAGAGCCCAAGGCCCAAACGTGTCCTACACAGACACCCATTTTAGCGGTGTGCCTGTGCGCATCTTTGACGACCAACCTGACGGGAAGAAAGCCGCTAAACGCCCGGCGATTGTCTACTATCACGGTGGGGGATGGGCACATGGCAGCGTGGGTAAGTCTTGAGTGTTTCTTGTCGTTGTATAATTATAGCACGTCAATTACTTATTGATGCTGATTGTATATAGTTTCACCTGAAGTAACTCTTTTCCATTTGTATAATTGACGACTCCCACGAACAGACAAACTTCTAGAGAACTTCCAGGTGACATGTGTATTTGAATATTTAAAGTGTGACATGTGTATTTAAATATTTAAAGTGTGATAATTTTTTTGCATCTACACAGATATGTTTCATTCTCTGACAGCCGAAATTGCACGGAAATTGAATGCGGTAGTGATCTCAGTTGAGTGAGTAATTTAACTTTCATCTGTGTATATGCACTTCCTTCAAGAAGAACCAACAATAACAAATTAGTTTACAAAAATAATAAACCTTAGTCACCGAAAAACTGTTATTAGATTCAGAGGTTACTTGATGAATGTGAATAGTAGAGCGAAGTGTGATCATTTAGACGGGATAATCTGTCAAAGAAATCATAATAATGAATAAACTGTTTTGGTGTCTTGGGTTTTCATTATATAGATACCGGCTTACCCCAAACCACGTGTTTCCCGCGGCCATAGATGACTGCACGGCAGCAACTGTTGGATTCCTTCAACATCTTCAAGACTTAAACGTTGACCCAACCAGAGTAGCTGTCATGGGGGACAGTGCTGGCGGCAATCTAGCCGCTGCCGTATCCCAGAGGTTGACCTTTGACCCGAGGTATAAGAAGCTGCCCAAGCTTAAGATTCAGGTTCTGATCTACCCTTGTCTTCAGGCCTTCGACTTCCATACGCCTTCCTACCAGCAGAACGGAGAGTATTTTACTATATTTCTTGACAGAATAAACATGGCGGAGTTCTGGGCAGTGTACGCCGGCTACCAGAACTACCGGAAGATTCCGATGTCTGAGAATGTACACACTTCGGCAAAAGCCAAGAAATCTCCTTTGGTCAAGAAATGTCTGTCCCACGACCTCATCCCGGATGAGTTCAAGCAGACTGGCTACGAAGCTCCTTCAACTGACTTCGGAAATCAAGACATCTACAAGGAGATTCAAGAAGTTCTCTTGGATCCAGACTTCGCTCCTCTCATGCGAGAAGACCTGAGAGGACTCCCAGAGGCTTACATCCTGACCGCCGAGTATGACGTCTTGAGGGATGACGGCATCATGTACGTCAAGCGTCTTGAGAAGGCAGGAGTGCCGGTCACCTGGAAGCATTACAAGAAAGGCTTTCATCCCATGTTTTCCGCAACAAACGGGCTCTTTGATTCTCCAACGTCTGCTCTGTCGCTAGCAGATTTTATTGAGTTCACCAAAAGACGTCTTTGACATTTTATTTGAATAAAACGAAAACAATCAAGAAAAGATTAAGTGCTTTGTTTACGTTAGTGAATCTAAGTACGAGTTTTGTCGATGTGACCTGATGCGGCACGTGTCTGTCGAGACTAATTGGTGTGCGTGTTAAATAAGTTAAACTGATTTTATTTCGCAAGACAGGTTTACATCATTAAAGTAAATATGTTTATCACGATCATTGACATTAATTTGTATGCCACTAGTTGTTTTCTTTTCAAAATGCACCACATGACACAAAACATGAATAAATGCTTCCGATAAATATATATTATCCCATAAAATACCCCACAATTTGGTCTGTATTGTATTTGTATTAGCAAGGCAAAATGTTTGGTGTTTTGGGAATGTTGGTATTGTTTCAAAAAAATGAATACCAGAAATGACACATTAATAATCGACTTATTCTTGAAAATCATTTGTGAATATATAAGCATTGTATTCTGAAAAAATGACGGAAAGGAGACTAATTTAATATAAATATTATACAAATCGCTGGCACGTACTATTAGGCCGTTTCACGCTCAACCTCTAAACTGCTATTTTTAATAGCTATTTATAACACCAGTCTATGAAATTAAGGCTATACTGACTTCTCAATAATGCATGGCCCTCAATTTAATTGCGCTGTTTACCAGCCTCCGTCTATTTTATAGAGAATGTAATACGGTATCAAGTACATCAAATGTATGCTTAACTGAATACAATGAATGTTTGTGTAAAAACTCGTTATGTAAAAACTCATGCGAGAAAGCCTGAGAGGACCTCCCAGAGTCTTATACCTGACCGCTGAGTATGACGTCTTGAGGGATGACGGCATTATGTACGCCAAGCGTCTTAAGAAGGCAGCAGTCCAGGTCACTTATAGAAGCACTGTAGGCCCAGTTCTCCAATAGTTTGCACACCGTGGGAGATTAGACCTTCTGAAATTGTATTGCTTAAGAAACAAAAACCGGACAATTGACTTTTTTTTTCATCTGTGGATTATTCAATTGTTTGCAGCTCTTTGATATTCCGTAATTTAAAATTTTACAGGCAGTTGTTTTCTAATAATTATTTTGGCCTTATCAGACTCTGTGGTGATGTAGCTAATACAAATGTACCTTTTCCTCTCGTGGTCTTCTCTCTGCAGGTCTCTTTACCCTAGAGATACAGTGTCTTGGGCGCTTTTGAGAGAGCCTTGGTTCATGTACCTTCTCATTGTGCTTCGCTCTGCAGGTTTCTTCAGTCTTGTGAGCTACAGTGCCTGGGGCGCTTTTGAAGGTTCCTTGGTTTCATGTACCTTCTCATTGTCTTCTCTCTGCAGGTTTCTTCAGTCTTGTGAGCTACAGTGCCTGGGGCGCTTTTGAAGGTTCCTTGGTTTCATGTACCTTCTCATTGTCATCTCTACAGGTTTCTTCAGGCTTGGGAGCTACAGTGCCTAGGGCGCTTTTAAGGAATCCTTGGTTTCATGTACCTTCTCATTGTCATCTCTACAGGTTTCTTCAGGCTTGGGAGCTACAGTGCCTAGGGCGCTTTTAAGGAATCCTTGGTTTCATGTACCTTCTCATTGTCATCTCTACAGGTTTCTTCAGGCTTGGGAGCTACAGTGCCTAGGGCGCTTTTGAAGGTTCCTTGGTTTCATGTACCTTCTCATTGTCATCTCTACAGGTTTCTTCAGGCTTGGGAGCTACAGTGCCTGGGGCGCTTTTAAGGAATCCTTGGTTTCATGTACCTTCTCATTGTCATCTCTACAGGTTTCTTCAGGCTTGGGAGCTACAGTGCCTAGGGCGCTTTTGAAGGTTCCTTGGTTTCATGTACCTTCTCATTGTCATCTCTACAGGTTTCTTCAGGCTTGGGATCTACAGTGCCTAGGGCGCTTTTGAAGGTTCCTTGGTTTCATGTACCTTCTCATTGTCATCTCTACAGGTTTCTTCAGGCTTGGGAGCTACAGTGCCTAGGGCGCTTTTGAAGGTTCCTTGGTTTCATGTACCTTCTCATTGTCATCTCTACAGGTTTCTTCAGGCTTGGGAGCTACAGTGCCTAGGGCGCTTTTGAAGGTTCCTTGGTTTCATGTACCTTCTCATTGTCATCTCTACAGGTTTCTTCAGGCTTGGGAGCTACAGTGCCTAGGGCGCTTTTGAAGGTTCCTTGGTTTCATGTACCTTCTCATTGTCAATCATCTCTACAGGTTTCTTCAGTCTTGTGAGCTACAGTGCCTGGGGCGCTTTTGAAGGTTCCTTGGTTTCATGTACCTTCTCATTGTCATCTCTACAGGTTTCTTCAGGCTTGGGAGCTACAGTGCCTAGGGCGCTTTTGAAGGTTCCTTGGTTTCATGTACCTTCTCATTGTCATCTCTACAGGTTTCTTCAGTCTTGGGAGCTACAGTGCCTAGGGCGCTTTTGAAGGTTCCTTGGTTTCATGTACCTTCTCATTGTCATCTCTACAGGTTTCTTCAGGCTTGGGAGCTACAGTGCCTAGGGCGCTTTTGAAGGTTCCTTGGTTTCATGTACCTTCTCATTGTCATCTCTACAGGTCTCTTCAGGCTTGGGAGCTACAGTGCCTAGGGCGCTTTTGAAGGTTCCTTGGTTTCATGTACCTTCTCATTGTCATCTCTACAGGTTTCTTCAGGCTTGGGAGCTACAGTGCCTAGGGCGCTTTTGAAGGTTCCTTGGTTTCATGTACCTTCTCATTGTCAATCATCTCTACAGGTTTCTTCAGGCTTGGGAGTTACAGTGCCTAGGGCACTTTTAAGGAATCCTTGGTTTCATGTACCTTCTCACTGTCTTCTCTCGGAAGGTTTCTTCAGGCTTATACGAGTTACAGTGCCTATGGCGCATTTAAGGGATCCTTAGTTCAATGTACCTTCTTATTGTGTTATCTGTACAGGTTTATCGGGCTTACGAGCTACAGTGCCTAAGAGCGCTTTGGAGAAATCCTTGTTTCATTACCAGAGGCCAATTTTATAGAGCTTCTTAAGCACAACATTTTGCTTAAGCACAAAATCCCTTGCTTGGTAAATCAGGTTAGGAGCCAAAAATCCATGTGATCGTTATGCTGAGCTAACAACAGCTAAATACCAATCACAAATAATATACATCACATGGAGTTGTGGCTAGTAAGCTGGTTTTACTAATCAATAATGTTTTGTGCTTAAGCAATTTGTATGCTTAAGCAGCTCTATGAAATTGGCCCCTGTACCCTATGACCCCGGCCCCCCGTACGTGTAGAGAGTACAACTGCAAACTGCAAACATGGCGCGGTTCATTGTATCAGTTATTGTTGTGGCGGTGGCGGTGGCAGTGTACGTGGTTCTACAACCTGTGCCTGCCGATGTAGGGGACGGATCCTGGGCCGTGAAAATCGAGTCATTAAAGAAGAATGTGGTGAGTTTTGAGTATTGAGTCCGTGTATGCTTATATCGTATCAAGGGGGTGTGTACGGGAGTTCAAAGTTGTACAGGCCTAGTACTAATCTATAACATTAAGTTACACACACACAAACCGTATATACAAGTCATGTCAGTACCCGGAAATCTGCAAACCCACCATCAAACATGATTAAATCATTAATAATCGGAACAAAATGCTAGCACGTAGATAATTAGGGGGAACATTACTGTTCCAGGCCGTATGTGAATTAAAAAGCGAGTTCAAATTTCAAAGTGGGGACACTAGTAGTAGAACAAAGAATAATCATGAGCTTAAGTGTGGTGTTTTTATCTCGAAAATTACATCAAATACAAATGTTGTATACGACCTTTCAGTGCAATTTTGTGTGTGTTTTTTGTTAAGTCTCTGTTAATACAAATTTAATTGAAACCTTAAATTTGGCTTTATTATAGAGGACCTTACTTTAAACCAAATGATTATTTTAATGAATTTGTATATAGGCGGGAGAGAACATTTCTGATTAAACAATGGTTTATCTAGTTCCCTGACGTATTAACTTAAAACTCAATGGTTTTTGGTCTTTAATCGTAACGCTACAACCAATACGATTCTAAAACAGTGGCGTCAGGGCGGACCGTGCCTTCTTGGTACCCGCAACTGAAATTTCGAATTGTCATTCAGTGACCCCTTTAAAAACGGTGCCTCCCCAGGTTCCCATTCCCTTACAATTAAACCATTGTTACCCCGCTTTTCTGAAAAGATGTTTTCATCCTCGACTCGGCGTACCATGACGTGATTCCGCCAAAGCTAAAGGTCATAGTTTTAGATCGCCACTGGGGCAAACATATTAGGTACATACTCTGGGAAATCCAATACAGTAAAACGAATCGCTCTTATGTGATATTCTAATCTTGGGAACATTATTTTTGTCGATGTCTGCAAATGTTGAAATAGGCTCATCAATGTCTTGTCTTGTCTTGTTCCTTGCATTTCAAAGAAACCATATCTTAGATGGTGGACACCGACTGGTTTGAACCAGTGGTTGGAGGCAAGGACCGCGGCGGCAGCACGGGCAGTCGAGCCGCGAGTACCGTACCGAGAGGCGGTCTTTGACCGGGTGCCCGTCCGGATATTTGTCGACGAGCCAACGGGAGGGAAAACCGATAAACGGCCGGCTATCGTCTACTATCACGGCGGAGGGTTTATACGAGGAAGCGTGGGTGAGTGGGTCGTATATAGAGTACCTAGCCACAGGGATGTAGTCGAGTCCATCACAAGTCCCTGCAAGTCCCTATAAGTCCCTGCAAGTCCATCACAAGTCCTTCAGTTCTAATTCAAATCACAAGCTATTCAAATCAGCTTTGACAAAAGCATTCCTTTGTCATTGTTCATCCAGTTACTTGTGACTGCCTTTATGAAGGGACTTGTGACTGGCTTCACGAAAGGACTTGTGAACGGACTTGCAGGGACTCGTCTACAACCCTGCCTAGCCATTTCAAACTCTAAAGGGGTGTTCGTATGAATTAGTTGTTTGTTTGAAAACTTTTGTAAGATATAGTTCTTAAGTTTGAAAACTATTCACTAACGAAACAAAAAGTAGAGCCTATATAAAAAAAGTTCATGATATTTTCCTCTAACCAACTAATTATCGATATAGTCTCAAATTAGTCACAGGCTTTTTAAGAAAGTCTACAACCCACTTGTAGAAAGGGACGCGCCTTTCGTTGCTTGAACACTAAGGGGATTCTTTGGAAATCAGTATTCTTTAAATACTTATCGAAGTATAACAATAGGTTATCTGGCACTGTACGGATATTTTAAATTGCAACTTTCTACCTCCAGATAACCACCATCCCGTGACTGCCTTGCTGGCAAGACGACTAAATGCTGTTGTAGTGTCTGTTGAGTAAGTCAAATCATTTAGATGCAAACATAAATAGGTAGCGTGCCACTTGGTTTTACACCTCCTTCGAGTAATTTGATTTAATTACAGATTGCGTCAGTTACAGAGCCTGTCTTTTTCATCTTACAGCTACCTTTTGTCGCCAAAGTACCCTTTCCCTGCTGCGATAGACGACTGTACAGCTGCCACAGTCTGGTTCCTAAAGCATCTTGGCGACTACAACGTCGATCCTACCCGAGTGGCTGTCATGGGGGACAGTGCAGGTGGGAACCTGGCGGCGGTTATTTCGCAGAGGTTCACATTTGACCCGCAGTACCGCGACCTTCCCAAGGTTAAGATTCAGGCGCTTCTCTATCCGTGCCTTCAGGCGTTTGACTTCCAGACCCCGTCCTACCAGCAATATGGCGACTACACGACGCTGTTGCTAGACAGGCCGCTCATGGCGTCCATGTGGGATTCCTATCTCCGTGGAAACAAGGAAAGCTTCCGTGAAGCTATGCGGATCAACAACCACACCTCTGCGGCCGCTAAGAGGTCCCCACTGGTCCAGAAGTGCCTGTCTCATGACCTCATCCCGGACGAGTTCAAGCAGACTGGCTACGAAGCACCTTCAACCAACTTCGGGGAGGAAAGCATCTACAACGAGATTAAAGGGGTTCTCCTGGATCCAGATTACGCTCCTCTCATGCGAGAAGATCTGAAGGGGCTCCCAGCCGCTTATATCATCACTGTCCAGTATGATATCTTGAGGGATGACGGCATCATGTACGCCAGGCGTCTTGAGAAAGCCGGAGTACCAGTCATTTGGAAGCATTACCAAACTGGTTTCCATGGCATGTTTACCAGCGAGCATGATATTCCCACAGTCACAACTCCACCGGGAACTCAGTGCGTTTCTGATTTTCTCAAGTTTGCACAGGCGAATCTGTAACCACAAGCGGATTTAGCAATTGGCCAGATTGATGAATATGAATTATATAAAGTATAGTAATTAAGATCGTTGATAAACCAAAACTTCATCACAAAACTACATAATTATGACACAAAAAGTGCATGATGTTTCTAAACCCCCACCAATACTTAATTTAAAAATAAAGCAAATTTAATGACGTCCACATAGTTTAACTGTGACACAAACCTTCCGAAATTGGTATTGATATTTCAACTTTTGTATTAGGTGGGTTTATTTTATTAAGGAAAACTAAAAACAATTGACAACAAACTACCAACATACAAGTAATGCGGTTTTACCATTCAACTTTAACCGTCATTGATGAAAATCTGAGATTAGGTTGAAATAATAATGTAAAATTGTTGATATAATTGCAGTAGGACATTGCAAACTCCCATAAGTTTTGATATGCTGCGAAGGCTTCGTAAATGTCTTTCAACAAAGTGATTATATATTTAGTAATGGCCACTTGACCATGGAGCACTTTGGCTATGTGTAAATTTGTATTGTATTTTACGAAGTTTTTCATCAAAATTATACAATCGAACAATTGGTTTTTTACAAGATTTTTTTAAAAAGCAATACAAAGCAATTATCTAAACAGACAGTTTTTACCTTTTTGATTTTGCTATTGGTGTTTAAATAAAATCAAATAACATGGGTAAACCAAGTGCTTTTGGTGAATTTTTCTTTGAGGGAGGGTTTCAGATACCAACTTAACGCAATTCCGACATCTACATCTACATATATTCGGCTACTTGTCAAAGCCTGTTCAGCTTCTACAGACAAGAGTCGAGTCTACACAATTGCCCACATGGATCACTAGCACTGCACAGTAGGCTAGGTTTTTTCCCCATCATACCAGCAACGCAGACGGCTATTTAATAATTGTATGGTAATACGCGTGACCTGTAGATCAACGTCAAGTGCGATTATAATTCACATTGTGTCATACGCACCGGAACTCACGTACAAATGCAATTGTGCACGGACGGACCTTGAAATCGCTGATTCAAAATGGCGCGATGCATGGTGGCGGTTGTAGTGGTCGTTGTTGCAGCTGCAACGTACTTGGCGTTGCTTCCGATACCCCAAGATGTGGCTGATAGTCCATGGACTATAAAACTTGCTGCTTTTCAATGGAGACTCGTGAGTTCACTCATTTAATTCACTAATTTAATTACATTGCTTTATACTGCAATTAACCATGTACAATGTAGCCTACATACAGTTTATGTTAATTTGCCGCAAGTGCACCAGGCTATATATAGTAGGGCATCCTTTTTCAACGCAACTTTACAAAAATAATGACCTACGTCTTTTTCCTTCAGCAGAAATTCAGCTGAAAGGTAGGGTACACTATTTGCAGATATCGAACAAATTTAACACCAAATTATTAAAAAATATTTACTTATTTAAAAGTAAATAATGATTGTAGGCATCCAGCAAAAATGATTGCACTAGATATCCTGTAATTGATCCGAACAAAATTGATTTAAAACAAAACAAAAATTCGCGATCGCCTGCCGGCGATTGAAAAAAACCAAGAACAACATAAGAACCACTGATCCACGCCGGTAAAAAACGAACGCCGTTTTTCTTGCTTCTCTGAGACTCAGCATAAGTTGTAAAACTTCGGACAGGTCAGTTAAACGATATTTACTATTAACCCCAAATCCACACATTCATGATAATTCAAGCAATTACCAATGGTGTATCCTACCTTTATTTCGCTCTGGGAATAGTATGTATTTACAGGAAAAGTGATTTCAGTATGATGTAAATTTCAAAAAGCTAATGAGTAATGGTGGTAAAATACGTTGCGATCAGAAGGCTCTGATCTGATCATTATTTGAAAATAGCAAAAGCGCCTCTCTGTCAGCGCGCGCGTACGTCCATGCGTAAGCATAGGTTTATAATGCAATTTGTCCTGACTTACATCACATACTTAAAATTGTTTCCTTTATAATAATTATATTATTGTGATGATGATTCTTAGTTTCGCATGCATGCAGAGAATGTGAAGAACTGGCGTGGGTGAATCTACAGATTGGCGCGAGATACATACATCAATTCAAATACAAAACAAATAATTAATTGAGAATATTTTTTTTAAAAGAATTTTGTCTGGAAACTCGTCCTACCTACCGGAATAAACAACTGGTTAGATGGGCGATCCAGGGCAATCGCACGAGAAACCTTGCCGCGTGTCCCGTATCGAGACCTCGTGTTTGACCGGGTGCCGGTCCGGATATTTGTCGACGAGCCGACAGGAGGGAAGACCGATAAACGGCCGGCTATCGTCTACTATCACGGCGGAGGGTGGCTTGGAGGAAGTGTAGGTAAGCAGTTGCGGATCGAATTGTCTCAATCATCCACTCTAGCCGGCCGAAAACAAAAGGTTATAAATGCCCACTTAATCACCACCCTTGATCTAAACTTCCTGATCCGCCCCTGGTGAGGCTGGCCACATTTAATAAGCTTTTTATCGACGTTGATGTCAATCACTTGAAGCTTTCTAGTGATTGAGACAAGAAACTTTGTTTTACCTGAAACCATGTTAATTGCCTCTTTCTCTGGCCTCCAGATGGTTACCATCCTGTCACGGCACTAATGGCGAGAACACTTAACTTCGTCGTGGTTTCTGTCGAGTAAGTCTTAACTATACGAGGTTAAAAAGAAATTGACTGTACATATTTTTGAACACCTATTCCGTCAAGTGAGTGATAATGTCACTTCAGGCAGATGCAGGCTTGACCACAGGCCTGATTATTTTAACTCAGCGATCAATTTCGGCCGTTCAATTTAAACTGTCTGAGAACGTCGAAGAACGTGCGTATAACAGGCGGCATCTACTTTTTCGTCTATATGCGTTTGTGTAAGTTGTTTTGACATTGCAAAATACGTTGGAATAAGTTAACAGCGGACATATCTGGCGCGCACTGTTTGGTGTTTTTGGCGTCTGTAGACCTGGATCTCGAGGCTATGGTACCAGTCTTATGCATTTTTCACCTACAGATATCGTTTGGCGCCAAAATATCCATTTCCCCTGCCACTGGATGACTGTACAGCTGCTACAGTTTGGTTCCTGAAGCATCTGAGCGACTACAATGTCGATCCTGCTAGAGTTGCCTTAATGGGCGACAGCGCCGGCGGCAACCTGGCTGCAGCGGTGGCTCAGCGATTCACCTTTGATGAAGAGTATCGAGATCTACCAATGCCCAAGCTTCAAGTCTTGATCTATCCAATCTTGCAAGCCTTTGACTTCTACACGACGTCTTATCAGCAACTTGGGAACCTTAAGACGCTGATACTAGATCGACAGGCCACAGCCTGGGCGTGGGGCGTGTACGGCCGTGGAAGGAAAGAATTAGGTACTTCCCTTCAGGCGATGCTGATCAACAATCACACGTCACCTGCTGCAAAGAAATCGGCCTTCGTCAAGAAATGCTTGTCCCACGACCTTATTCCGGATGAGTTCAAGCAGACTGGCTACGAAGCACCTTCAACTGACTTCGGAGACGAAGATATCTACGAGGAGATCCAAGAAATTCTCTTGGATCCAGACTTTGCTCCTCTCATGCGAGAAGACCTGAGAGGACTCCCAGAGGCTTACATCCTGACCGCCGAGTATGACGTCTTGAGGGATGACGGCATCATGTACGCCAAGCGTCTTGAGAAGGCAGGAGTGCCGGTCACTTGGAAGCATTACAAGAAAGGCTACCACGCGATGTTCAGTGTACAAAACTACCCTGACATTTCTACTCCAGTGGGCGACAAAAGCATCTCGGATTTTATGCAATTTGCGCGTGAGAATCTGTAAGAGTGCTTGTCGATCTTTCATGATTTCACTAAAATTGTTCATGGAAATAGTTATTACAAGTGTCTTTATGAAGCCATTAATTGTTATAAAAAAAAATTAAGATATAAAAAGCGCAATAAAATAACACCATCATCCACAATGTATAATGCTAGATAACTCTATCAGTAACTGACCAATTATATTTGACTTTTATGATGCGTTCCATTGCACCTTTTTTGGTAATGCTACAAGAGATGTTTAATTGGGAATATAACGTATAGTCCTCGTCAGCAATCTGAAATTACGAGAGGCCTTCAGAATAGGCCTTTAAAAAAATATGAACTAAGTTTTGAACATTTTGTGGTACTATACACGGTGAATAATAAATAATAAATTTTGTAAAACTTCTTAAAAAATTTACACACCGAGTGCTTCTCATTCCGGGCCTTTTGGAATTCATGGCTTTGGGATTGTCTATTCCTTCGTCTTCGCCTTCGTCTTAGGGTTAAGCCATTGGTGCTTGAATTGTTATGAATGGGTGGATTTTTGTTTCTCAGTATAGTAAATATCGTTTAACTAACCTGTCCGAAGTTTTATAATCATGGATGCTGAAAAAAGCAGGAAAAACGGCGTTCGTTTTTAACCGGCGTCAGGCAGTAGTTCTTAGATCAATTTATTTGGGGATAAAATTCAATTTTTTGAAACAATTACATAATATCTAGCGCAATAATTTTGCTGAATGCCGACAATCATTATTTACTTTTAAATAAGTATGATATTTCCTAATACTAATAGGGCCTAATTTGATCATGAGTAACATTTTTAGAGGGCATTTTAGGCTCCTAACTGCGAACACTCAAGCCAAATTCTGGTTCTTATTATGAATCAGAAATCGCAGTCGTTTATTTTTTGCTTCTCAGTGATTTGGAAGTCAGAGACAAAGCCGGTGAAAACGAGGCACATGGTTTGGAAAAACAATAATTGTAATTTGGCCGCTTCTGCTTCCGCGTTTCGTGTATAGCGCCCTCAAGAGTTGATGTATCATCGTTTATGTGTATTTTTGTCCGACAAAATGACATTAGCGTCGATTTAAATCTATATTTTATGACTAAAGTTCACTTCATATACATGTAGCAATAGTAATGGGTTTCCGGTATGTTGTGCGGCAGGCAAAGCCTGAAGACTGTGGTAGTATATTGAGATTGATCAGAGAACTAGCCGAGTTTGAAGGAGCAAATCCGGACGAAGTTGTCACAAACACCGAACAAGGTACGGCGTCATCACTCGATAGACAATACATGTACATGTACATGTACATGTACTTGTGTTTTAATAATGTTTTAAATACAGATACCCTCTTTCGAGAAAAAACCTAACAATTGCAGAATACCCCGCCACTTTGGAGGATGTTTTTGGAAAGGGTAATATAGTCGGCGTTTATAGTACTTACTCCTGTATTCGTGGCGGGGTATATTCTGCGATTGCTCCCTTTGGGACCACGGCTTGTTTCATTGCCTCATTGGCATTGCCTAGGCAACCATTGATGAGAAACCCCCTGTTTGAGGCAAAGACGGAAATTGTGGTTGCACACGCCATGTACTCCTGTGTTTTCAATGCTCGGATTGTAAGCTGGCGTAAGTACAAGATGTTTACTTTAAACTAATTCACAGAGGTATTCCATCAAACATCTTCATCCAGTTTTTCTCCCATCCTAATCCTATCACAGTATCAGGCCTCTAACAATTTTATTGAAGCACTGTATACACTCACTAATCTGCAGTAAATTCACTCCAACATCCAACATGGACACATCACCATCTCATCCATATTCTGCATCATTCAACGGTTGCCTTGGCTACAAGACTGTGATAGTAGAGCGCATCTCCTGGACTTCAAGGACACAACAAACCCCCGAGTACAGTGACCCTCTGATCATGACTCACGAGCCTTCACCGCTAGGCCACGCTACCCTAGAAAATCCACAACCCTAAAAGATTCCTTAAAGCATGTGGATTTACTCATCAGATTTAAGAAATGATAGCTTTGGAGACCGCGCCTACTTCCACTGTCTCGTCACTGATGCAATTAACGAGGATGAACCTAAGGATCATGGGACCATGGTGTCGTACGCCATGTATTTCTATGCCTACAGTACCTGGACAGGAAGGTTGATGTACCTCGAAGATATTTTTATTCAGCCAGCACACAGAGGTAGTTTGTCAGAAAAAAAATATTTATGTTTTGTGATTTTTTATTCCAAAATGAGCAAATTGTCTTTTTTAAAAATCGTTTACTGCAATTAATTTATTGCCATGCTGACCTTCAAATGTTAATTGTCATATTGCATTGGTACATAATTCATAGGTATTCCATTACATGTACACTTACACTGGTTTTTTTATTGCCTGGTTTTGTCAAACATTCATAAATCATCATGAATCAAATTGTTCTGATTTTACCCTCCACCTGCATAGTACATGTAGTCCTACATTTCTCCTACATGTACTTGGCCTGCCTAAAAACTTATCAACCATTATGTGTCTATTATAACTTAATGGCGTCCAGAATTGTAAAAATTGCTTTTGTGAATGTCCCTGCCAAAGCCCTCAGTCAGCCCCCCCCCCCCCCCCCTCCCCCTACCACCACCCCCTACCACCACCAATGAATAACTCAAGGTGCAGGCCCCTCCCCCCCCCCCCCCCCCCCCCCCTCTGTTTAACAGCTGTTTTTGTTTGTCTGGGTTTTATTTCACAGGACAAGGTTTAGGCAAAGCATTGATGTCCAAGCTTGCACAGGTAAGCACAAGATATACTCTTACGTAGAGTTGTTATTAGTCTCTGTTCATGTCTTGAGACAAGTCAATTAACAAGTGAGCTACTTTGGAATGAACTCTTGCTTTTAGACTCTTACAGAAGACCCAGATCAAAATAAATCATCGGAGTGTTAAAAAAAAAAAATTACATAGTCAAGAGCAGAGGCCTTTTAACCTATAACCAGAATTTGCATTAACAGGGTTTGTACGAACGAGGGTCAACTGTAAAATGATATTTTCTTAATTCTGCAGATCGGAACTAAAAATGGCTGCAAAGGTATGCAGTGGATTGTGCTGGATTCCAACACCAACGGCCGTCAGTTTTATGACCGGCTGAATTGTGTGGACATGACAGAGATGGGCTGGAGGCTGATGGGATCTAGAGGGCAGAGGTTCACCGACCTCGCCAATCTTCTAAACAACCCTGTCTCAAACAACATCCATTTTCTGTGTTGATTTCAGGGATGTAGTCAAAATAATATAGACTGGTTTAAATTATTTAAAATCACCCTTGTGGCACATGCCGAATTAAGATGACAATACAATGTAAAACCATTAAAACCAAAACGTCAATGAATTATTACAAAATCTCTAAGTCCATCACAAGTCCTCCAGTCTCAATTCAATTACAAGTTATTAAAGTGAGCTTTGACAAAAGACATTACTTTGTTATTGAAAGATCATGTTACGCTACCCAGAATGCTGTGCGTTTCCTTTGAAGCGCCATTGTACCAGTACAGCGCCCAGCAAGCGAATATCAAACCATGTGGCAGTTCACTCTCATTTCGGGTGCAAATTTTTAAAGAAAACTGTAAAAGTTAAATTGAGATTTTTAAACTTGAATGGTGAAATACTAAGGGAATTGAAGGAAAAAGAAAAAAATGAGGAAAAAAATAAAAGGTAGTAAAGTTGGCCTAAATTCATTTTGTA